>JAWWLV010000088.1:104446168-104460122 GCA_035041135.1 Platyrinchus mystaceus | reverse complement strand
TTTGCTCTCAAACTTGCAAAGAGTCCATTTCAAAAACATTTACAAGAATGAGATATTCACTGAATCACTTGCCTTAGTCTGAATAACAAATGTGGTTTTCATGTAAACAGTGCTGTCACCAAAACAATGACAACGATCACACATCTGCCAGCATTTGTCACAAAACTGAATAAAACAGACCAAGCCTCCTTAGAAGGGGCTGTGATAACTGATGGTTTGATACCCTAAGCAAATGAGTTATCTGCATTGCAAATCCATTTCACAAAGGTGACCTGGTCAATCCCCATATGGAAAGCAGAAGCAGTTATCAGCCTTTAAATTCACTTCGCCTCTTCGGTCTGAGGAACAAAGTAGCAAAGTCAGGCACACTAGATGGAGCCACTTAACCTCTTCCAGCCACGAAAGTAGCCAGAAAATTGGCCCTGAAAGGGACAGAAAGAGGGTATGGACAAAAAAAGGACAATTACAAATAAAACGAAGTGCTTATGACAAATTGCTTACCTAGTTGGACAAGATACTGAATAGTTAGAAGTATCATATTCTCCACACTTAGAAGCTGACTGCTGGACAAACCCAAGAGATCCAAATCCTTGTTTTCCAGCTGTGGAATCTTGTAGCAGTTCACCAGCAAGGGACTTACAACAATATCGCCGACATTCCCATAGAAGTAAGGTAAAGTGCCATAACCTATGAAAAAGGAAACAAAAAAGCCCCCAGAAACTCACAAAATTTGCCACTATATGAAATCTTGCACAATGATCCATTTCCAAACTTTTCCTTAACGTTGTCTGGCAAAACATATTGCATCAATGACTTTCTTGGCATTATAATTGCTTACAAAATAAATGAGATAAGCCAGGGATTCTTTGCTGTCTTTTACAACAAGCGATCACATAGATTGCAAGAACTAACACTAACTGCGTGCCAGCAGGATAATAATTATTGTTATCTGAATACAGATGAGAATATTATCTGTTTGGGTCTTACCCTGACCTTTAAATACAGATTCTCCATAATATAGTGTTCAAAGAAGAAAAATCAATGAAAGCAAAAGTACATTGATCTTAACATTATAAAGCAGCATAAGTCACATTAGCATTGATTCAACCCCTGTGCTATTGCTGTGATTGATTTAATTTTTTTGCCATCTTTCCATTCTGTTTTCATAAACAGGTTAAACAAACATCAACAACTAAACATGCTATTCTGAAAGGTAGAGCACATGGGCACAGGCTAATTCCTCTTTTCCTTCAAAATGTTTTTCATTCAAAAAAAAAAAAAAAAGTCCACAGAGATTTTGCCAAATCCATCCATTTGGGTACATCTGGTTCTGTACTATTAATAGAACGCTGTTTCTCAGGGCCACTAACATTTAGCCTAACTGAGGACTTACTGGCAGCTCTCCAAGAGCCTAAGGGCTGCATTCAATTTGCACTTAAGCTGACGGCTGCAGGCACCCTCATCTTTAATAAGGAAGTGTTTCTCTGAAAACCATTAAAGCCCCATGCTACAGCTTTAAAATCAGCTTCCAGAAAACAACACTAAGGAAAACAAACCAGAAGTGTAACCCCATCCTTGACAAATTTACTAGCGTAGATGGCCCCGTTAGTTCTCCAGGAGTTGTGTGTATTAGAATTATCTGTGCAAGTGAGAACTTGGAGAACTTCTCCATTTCTTCAGGAATGGTAAATTTTTCCATGGACTGTATTGATAAGCATGTTCTGTTAACACTGAAGCTACTTTATACAACCATCTGTACTATACTGGACCTTGAAGAAATTTAGAGGGAAAAAAAAAAAAATCACTCATCAACATTTTTTTACATAGTATGCCCAAATAGTTCAGTTTGAAAGGAATACTGCCATTACAAATCATACTTTTAAAGTAAAAACAATGTCTTTCTAAGGGTTAAAAATGTACTTTATACAGCTAAAGGATTTTAAAAGCCTGAAGCCTGATCTGTTATCTCAGTTGCTTACAAGAAGTATGGACTATAAATGACAAAAAGTTAGTATGATTTATTTCTGTTTAGTCAGTCCAAATCAATTTTCTTGTTCTCACGTAAAATCCTGGGGCTTCAAGATGTGGACTATAAATGCTGCAGGAAATATTTACTTGGTTTATAAGTTGTTTATGCCAGAAAGCTATTTTCATTATGTGGAAATACTTCTATTCTTGGATTTTACAGAAATTGTATTTGTATAAAACCTTGATTTGGCCAGTGGTTCTGCACAGATTTGACCTAGTTGTGACCTGTTTGCAAATCAGGTCTCCAGAAATCACCTGACTCTCAGTTTTAAATGTTGAGTAACTAAAGGAAACTGTCTGTGACAAACTGACTTTGTATTGTACTGAATGCCAGAACCAACGAAAAGGAATTTAAAAAGCCCCTTTCTCCTAAGGAGTGTGTATTAGTACAAAATGCAGCATCTCATCCACAGTGTAAGACTTACCTATCAGAATCACTGGTCTAACTCCTGAGTTATTCAGCAGGTTTTCAGGAACTATTACAGTCTCCCCTGCTGGGATGGGTTGAGGCTGTAAAATTCCAGTTAACATGGATTGAGGAACTGGGACTGACAAAAGAGGCTCTATAAAATAAAGAAAAGAGAAACTTCCATTACTAAAAGGCTCATACTGTGATTTGGCCGTATGAACAAATAAGACAAAAATTACCACAAATCACTAACTGTAATAAAATTCAAAAGGTCTCTGCATTTCCTGCTATAGTTTTAAGTAATTTAAATTAAGAGCCTATATCCTCCTCTAGTCCCATCCCTAAAATAAAACTTCTTCTGACCACTGTGTTGTCGGTGAGAATGAGAGAGGAAAACCCGGGTTTGAATATGCATCTTTAAACAAAGCCAAGTACTAAACCAAAAGGGCACCTCTAAGATGTAGGCCACCCCTAAATGCTGCCTCTCAATACAGGGGAAGAAACTGCTCTGAATTCTGACCTAGAATATATGCAGATAAGGAAAGTAAAAACAAAATCTCAAAGCTCTACTAAGATAGTTGCTACAAGAATAAAAATCAGGCTTTACTCATGAAAGATGAGCATGAGCAGCTTTCATAAGTAAAAAGAAACAAAGTGCAAGAATTTTGTAATCTGTAATGAGGTTTCAGAGTAAGGCCTGCTTCACAAGTTTCTCAGGCTTCATTTGGTGTTTTTTTTCAAACAATGCCATCAACAGAAAAGCATCAAAGGCAGAATGACTGAATGCGTATGTTTTACCAGGGGAAATTGTTTATCCAACAGAAAAAAACCCACTACTAAAAACTCATGGAAAATGGAGTACACAACAGAGGTAGAAGATTAGTGGAGACAAACTCAACAAAAAGGGGGAGATTGCCTTATATCATGTATTTTCAGCAGGTTTCTGAAGTTAGAAACTGATAAAAGCTGTGATTTGAGGTGTTCAGGTAGACAGGCCTCCACTACCATGTAATCCTTCTTCCTATGGTGAATATCTCTGAAAACAATTCCAAAATATCTCAAAACCAAGCTCTACAAAGCAGGGTTAAAAATACATTGTGCATGTTGGCTTTTTTAATTCCTTGGATAGTTATTCTCTCACTCTATAGACGGAAGAATAAGTAACTTTATTCTCTTTTACAAGGTGTGCTGAATCTCATAACTGAAAAATACTCAAACAATGAACAGTTTTATTAACAACTATGTATACAGAGGTTCCGACATGGATATTGGTGAGTACTTGTAATTAATTCTATTTCATGTCATGATGTTATATACCCCTCCAACAGCTTTTCCATGCACAACAAACATTTGGTTTCACTTTGTGCTTTTAACTGAAGATGACCTAGTGGACATCAGTGTCCTTTGTTAGGCCAGAATTATATAAAACTGTTTTTCCTGTACAGAAACAGAGTGTACAGTTTCTGTAGCGTGCCACACCAGACTGAGACAAAACATTCAAGGTGAAGGTTAATGAAAATCCTTGAAATATATTCCTATATCCATACACCTGCACAGTTTTAGAACAACTGAGTTACAGTTGGGGAACTTCGGATTTTTTTTTTAGCCTTGGATTTTAATAGTATTATTTGCATCTTCCTTTCCTCTGTCTCCCCCAATAGTTTTACTTCCCCTGTGTCCCATCTTAGATTACAACAACAAGGACCAGGCAATATCTGTGCTTTTCTGGGGCATCTGAAAGTCTCTCCACGGTGTCCTTAACTACTTTAATAAGTTCAGTTATGTTTGTTGTGCAACACTTGAAGTGCAGCACAGGGTTACTTGTCTGTCTGAGAACACATTTTAACAATGACATCTCAGTATTATTCAAGTTTTACCTGTTCTTGTTGAAGGTCGAATTGTAGGAACAGGTACTGCTAAACCAGGAGGTGGGACTGGGGACCCCGGAGACCATCCCCGGTGACGTTTCTTTGGTGGTCCAGAACTGGACATTGATGCTGGAAGGAAAGCAAAAATTTAAACTAAACCCCATCCTCCCAAACTTCCAAATTCCAGTCCACATTTCCATTTCACATCGGTGTTGAGTTGGAGTCACATCACAGAGCACCAGAGGTTCATACCTAGATTTATACAAAGCCAGACTATGATGTGAAAAATATCGTTACCTGTGTTAAAAATTCCAGCATTATCATTAATGGTCATGCCAAAAAGCAAATGGATTCGTAAAGACTGAATGGTAGGAACAGCTATGACGGGAAGAAGAACAAAATCACAGATTTCAGGCTCAATATCCAATGCAGCTTAGAATAAAAGAACAGAGAGATTTTTCTTTACCTTGGTCTCCAGCTGCACAGCCAGGACTTGGAGATGTCGAGTGAGGCATTGGCCGGGAGACTGTAGAACTCAATACGTTATTTCTTCCTCCATTAGCGTTTCCATTAGCAACATCAGTGGCACGCAGTGAAAGAGGAGCTGAGTATAATAAAATACAGAGAGTGCATGGCTTGAGACAATCTTGAAAACAAACAAAATAACACAGCCACACGCAGACACAAAAGAACAGGGCAAGATGCATGACTGAAAGAAACATACTCCAGGCAAAGCATGAAGTGTACTTGGCAGAGAAACACTTGGGCACAGGCTGGAAAATCCTAGCCCTGAAACAGGGTGTCCAGATTTCTCGGTGAGGAGGATAGGTGGGAAAAAAAAAATCCAAAACAAATCCCACAAAAATTAAATAGGAAATTACACGCACAAAAAATTATTGGGAAGTTCGTGATACAATTTTTTTTTTAGACACTGAAAAATTAAAAAAATACACATCACGAATTCAGTTTGTAAAGATTTTTAAGCCACTTCAGTGTACCTTTTTCCCCCAGTCATCCACATGGAGTGTGTTATATAACAGGGCTCTCATCTGACACTTCAGCAAAGGAGAGTGTGCAGGGAAGACAGAGCAGTTTGCTGTAAAGTATACATGGTCTGAGCATTGCTGAGGCAAAACATGCTTTATTTTGCTACCTGTGCCTAAGACGATCCTCCAGTCCCATCAAGGACTGGCAGGACCCTCTACTTCCAAGCCTTGAAATGAAACTATAACAACGGAGGACCACAAAGAAGTTACCTTCTCTCATCTGAGCTCCTTCTTACTCTTTTTAGAACCTACTTTTTGCAGAATAAAAAAAATGGAATAAACTACATAGAGCAGACATGGAGCCCAGCAGGGACTACAGCTCCTTGCTATTATCTGCCAGCTCCACAAGGATTTAGCTCCCGGGAGAATATTCCAGGAGCAACGCCAGGAGATGATGTAGCAGCTTGCCGATGTCAGCTGCAACAGGAAGTGTTAGAGATCTGGCTTAAAACAATGTCACATGGAACTCTCCAGCAGCAAACATTCAAATAAATTTGGGCACAAGATTCTCAGGTTGCCAATTACAAAACATGAATAACCGCCCTTGCCCATTGTAGCTCCCATTTGTACTCTCAGTCAACAATTAAGTATGGACAGGTATGGTGGACATGGGTCAGTCACAGAAGTGGTTGAAACGGTGGGAAGAAATTTCAGTGCAAAATAAATTCACTTACGCAGGTATGGAGGGAAAAAGGATATTTTACACAAAGTATTTACACAAAGAATGATTCGTTAAATACAACATAAAATATTATGTACCATAACAATATACGTTGTATTAAATAGCAGATGTAATACATCATGTATAAAATGTAATGCTCATGTGCATATATAAACCAAATAAATTGATATATTTTCTTATTCAAGCATACTGCCCTGCAATAAGTGTGATGATTTTTTTTCTTTCATTGCTTAAAGGGCTAACTAGTTAAAGTAAAAAACAATCAGAATACCACAACATTGTCAGCGAGGGATTTAGATGCCATAGTTGAATGTTCTAATTTATTAAACACAAAATACAGAATAAGTAATTAAAGCGGCAGAGATATTAAAACTCCTTTAAATGAGATTAAATTCCACTAAATGCATGTTGAGGAACTACAGCTGTTAGAAATGCAGAACTACACACAGCTCTCAATTACTGAGGCAAGAATCAGTATGATATCAAAAGGTGAAATTGATGCTATCTTACATGTCTTAGGAAGTGCACCCTTACCAGAATGCCAAATCTGAAAGCCAAGGTGTGGCTCAGGTTTGGGGACAGTAATAACTGCAAAAATGCCTGTGCCGAAGACTGCAAGAATATGAGAGTTCTAGAGGACGCTAGTGAATATTTTCCTTTCTCTTTCCCACCAAAAAGATGACACTCCCCTTTCTTGACTGTTAAGCTGATAATTCCCTTGTCTCTCTCTGTGGAAAGCAAAGCCATACCTGCAGCAAATGTCTTTCCTACAAGCTGAACTGACAGAGCCAGAGGTTTCACGATGTTCTTGTTCCGGGATTGGTCTTGTGTTCCACTTAAGTTAACAGCAGAAGATGATTTTGCTGGACTGAATACTGAAGAATCTGAGAATAGAAGTTGTTCAATTAATTATGAAAAATTATATACACACATATATATATATAAAGTTTATTATATACACATGAGCTGTCATAAGAATTTATCTAAACTCGTCTCAACTTTTTTACACTCCTAAGAAATTATCTTTTATGAGTTTTAACAAATATTTAACGGCGGGTTTATATAGAATCTTATAATCTACTGAATCCAAGATTGATCTCTTCCACAATACTTTTCATTCGTGTACACTCAAAAAATATTTTAACCGTAGAAAGGGCTATCTCATTGCTCCTCAAAATATCCTTGTGGGTTAGGCAAGTAAACACATCTATCCCTTGTTTCACGTGAGAAAGCTAAGACAAAGAGCTTATGTAACTTGTCACCAGCAAGCACAGAGAAAAAGCACTGGAATAAGTTGCCCTAAAGAGGTTATGGAATCTTCATCATCTGATATTTTCAAGAACAAGCTACTGAATCTGTCAGACATAGCTGAGCTTGACTTAGGGCAGAAAAAAACTCAGATCCAAAAACATTGCCTCCTTACAGCACTACTGTCTATAAAGCTATGAAAAGTGTATGCCCATTTATAAACCTGAGTAAAAATGAAGGGTATCTGAGCCAAAACTTTTTGCATGAATTAACAAATGACAAATCCTTAGACCACTTTACCAAGGCTAAAAATTATAAACCTTATTTTATAGAAGGATAAACTGAAGAACAAACAAATTTTAATACTTGTCCAGTATAAAACCATAAATCAGAACTGATTCCAAACCTCTCAGCATGCAGGCCATTACTTTAACATCAGGCATTTCCTATCCGCAATTTGCTTCAAGAAAAATTTGACATTCAGATGCTGATGCGTTGACAAATCCAAATTCTTATAACTGGAGCTAAAGAATATTAACTCAGCATCTGTCCAGAAAGTAGTTTGAAACACGTAGGCAACATAGGCTAAGTTCACCTACAGAAGTCCTAGTAAAACAGCCAGCTAAAGAAAACAGAAGACAAAGGCCAACTTGATCTGCCAAATACATTCACCCTCAGGCCACACACCATTTGGTGAAGGAGGGTGGGGAGGAAGGTCTGCTTTGCCAGACAGAATAACTGAGACGAGGAACAAACACAGAAGCCTCTGCTGCTGCTCCACCACCAGAAAATCTTGTCCATGTTCACAGGAAATACGCTGAATGGCTAACAAAATAGACCACCAGGTCAGAATCTTTGGAGGAAAACACTGGGCCGTCATTAAATATGATGTAGTAAATATATAGTGTTAAAGTAGGGGGGTTTTTTCCTATCTCTGGTTCTAATGTGTTTTCTTGAAATTTTGTTTATGAATGCAGATGTAGCTGGTATATGTTTAAACACCACTCCGGTACCTAAACAGGACTTGCAGTCCTACCAGTTACTAAAATTCTTCAGCTTTCTGCTGCAAAACTTTGTTTCTATTTGCTTTACACCCTTTTAACACCTGAATTGAAGTTTTCCCTCTCACCTGTCTGCCTAAAACTGAATTTTTGATACTGTGTGCCCATAACTGTCTACTTACAGGTATCTTCTAGAACTGTTCGCTTACAAGGGCAGAAATCAGAAATATTTACACAACTTTTTAAGGAAAAAATGGGTATGAGTTGACAATGAACTGAAAACAATTTCAGAAAACAGCTTGCTAATAAGGAGTGCTGTTTTAAAAAAACCTAGAAGCAAACCCAAGTACAATGAGCTATGCAGAGCCTAGCAGTGAAAAAGTCAGATCTCCTCCATCATAGGTGACACACGTCAGAATTCATGCCACTGAAAAAAAGGTGCTCTTCCCCCTTCTCCTGGACACAGGGCATTCATGTGTATGTAATGTAGCATTATCTTCACTAGAAGATAACAGTAGGAGATGAAAAGGTTGTGACAAGCATGACCTAAGAGTACAAACAGTGACACACAGAAACACCAAGCAGACTGAAAATCGCAGGGAGTGATAAGGGAGAAAGCAGTATATAAAAGGTGTATCTATTAACTTGGCAGGTACAATAGAAGACAAAGTTGTGTAAATATTAGATTGATTGTTGTTTCAAATAAATAGGTTCTCAAGCATCTGCAGAGTTCTCATGCCAGGATCTGGAAGCCAAGGGATCATGCAGTGAAATGCAGATGTGTTTAAACAACACTCTAATTTAATTTTAACCGAAGCCTAAAGCACATAGCTTCCTAAACAGAGACACAAGTGACCACCTGGGAAAAGTGCCTCTGAACATACTAATCAGTCATTACAATTTCATAAGAATGTTCAGCTTTTGTTTGTTATTCCTTTTAACATACTTTCTAAGTAGAAAAAGTATTTTAACCATATTATTTTATATCTGCATTTCATACTCCTCTAGAGAAATATATGTTCTGGGACATACATATCAATTAACAGGAAGTTTTTTTCTGGTTTTATTTTTTCAAGGAATAGCACAAACAGACACAAAAACATACAACAGCATAGATGAAGCTGCAATAAAGCAATGAGAAAAAAAAAGCTCAAACAAAAGCACCTTGGCTATTCATAATAAATAAATATAGACATGAAATTAAGATGCTGCTTCTTTGTCAATGTCTATTTAATTTTATAGTTTCTCCTTGTTTAAGTATATAATGAAGAGCTTTCTAGAATAGTTATGAGACACGTTAGCTCATATAACACAAAATCACTGTATGCATACAGGGAAATTGCTGTTATAAGTACACCTTTTTGTGTAATAAAATTTAAATAAAGAAAGAAATGAGCAAGCAAATAAACTAAAATCTGCTCCCCTAGCCCCAAAAGGAGATTATTTTCCTTCTCAAGATAAATAGCCTAGTCTACATACTAAGTCAACACCTGCTTATAAATACGTAATTCAAGTTTTTTTAAGAGCCACAAAAAATTTAATGAAACAAACACAGGGAGGCACAGAATCAAATCAATTCATCAAAATATCATCTGATACTTTTAAACCAACAGTTGTTATGAGGACTAAGCTAACCTTCAGCCTCACCTGGTCTTAATCTTTCCCAAAGCCAATTTTGAAAGGCATCGCCCCCACTGTAATCTATACACGGCTTGAGGTAAATACCCAGTTGTTTACAGCATCCCTGAACCACCAATATTTGAGGTAACTTACCACCCCCAATGGTTATCTTTACAGCACTCTCAGCTCCTACCTGTCTGAGTGAACCCTGATTTGTATCCATTAGCTGATCCACCCTCTGGGGTCGTGGACGGTGACACCGAAGAATTTGGTTTAGCAGAGAGGCTAGCAGCAGATGATTGCCTGCTTCTACATTCTGCAAATGAAGCAGCTACAGTACATATTAACAAGGCCTGCCTTCCAGTTCTAGCAAAGTACAGCAACGCGGTGGCAGAAGGCGACAAAATGTTAAAAGCGTACACACAGCACGTACAACAAACAGCGGCAAACAGCAGCATTCAGTGAAAATACGGATCTTGCGGTTTAGCCAACTTTGTCTTCTAATTAAGAAAACTTCCCTGGGGGCCACTCAGAGGGCCAGACAAATACAGACCAGATGCTGCAAAACGGCAAGAGCCCTCATTTCGCTGCTTCCAAGAGATTTGAAAGGTATTGGAGATGTCCCAGGAAAAACTCAGCGACTTCCGTGGCCCAACCTGTATACAAACTGTCACATGTTGCCCTTTAAAAGGAGAAATGTGCTGAAAGCCAGATTCCTAGTAGGTCTCCACAAACCTTGAGGGAGATCTCAGAGCACTGAGTGTCTGTCTGGATGAAAACTGAATTGGGGGAGAAGAAAGTCACCTTGAAAATCACACATTAATCCATTTTTAAAGCTGAGACCTAAATCAGGTTTTGTTTGAAGAGAAGGGGGTGTTTAAGAGCATTTCTCTTCTTCTAAATAGGCCTATAATGTAAGTAACAGGTGAAAGGTTACCAGATGGGTGATAGCAATATGTGGATAGAACGTATCAAAATAATGCCCATGAGGCTGATTCTTGGTTGATTTTCCAAACCTTCATGGGTCCTCAGAACAGCTGCAGTTAGCAAATGACCAAAAGTGAAACCAGTATCTGCTTCTCCCACATGTGCATTACTCCTGCCAGCATTTACCAGGACACACATGAACCCCAACTGCAAAAGTAAAATAAGGTTTTCTTTTTCCGTATTTGGAACTTCACTACCAAATTAAATACTTATGTCATTTTTGTAAAAAATGCAATTGAAAAACCACATCCACTCCAAAGCAGTAGTTAATTATACTCGTAACAGAGGAAAGAAGCTGAAGGCAGGCTCCCTTTGAACCACTGACTGATTCAAACTATAATCACTCATACAGCTTGGTGATAACCATCTTTCTGGTGTCATGCTGCTATTCACATGAGGATGTGACTCTTCAGATGTCTGTCAGTCCTCCTGTGGAGCTTCTCCTCTCCTGACATCAACCTTTTTGGAACAACAGGGAAGAGATCAAACTCTATCTTTACTGAGTGAGACCACAGCTGAGAAAGTCAGGAGTCTGCATACAAACCAGCTTAGCAGAAAATGAGTAGGTAAACCATTCTCTCCTTGAGCCTTTGCATGGCTCTAGCTCCAAATACCTACGTCCTCCAATAAGAGATCCATGGTTACGTTGCCTTGGGGTCACAAATGTAATCTCTTTAGCACGTGACAATATTGCACAGGCTGCTCTGGTAGAGGGTAAGCCCAAATGTAAAACACTGTAAATGGCAGGAGCATGCAAGTCTTTTCTTTCCCTGAGATCAGTGACCTGAACTTTCTTAATCTTATGGCATGCTAGTTATCCTCAGGCACTAGACAGATTGAATTGCACCTGCTAAGATGAATATCACTGGAAAACCAATGTTGCAGCTCTGGCTGTGAGTCACTTGCTTCAGGCACATAAAAGAATCATCTGATTGAATAACTTTATTTATTCTACCAAATGACTACACAGCCTAAGACAGGCAAATGTAGGGCTCCCACTGAAAGTATGGAGAGATGGAAGAAGAACTTTTACAATTGCATGGCTACTATTGAGACTTAAATAAACCTTTTTGGCGAAATCCAGACTTCAGTGAAATCAGTGAGAATTTTTCCTTCAAGCAGTTACTTTTCAATGCTTACATTCTCAACAGCAACTTTCAATTTTTCATTCAACATCAAACTAATAATATTTTTTAAAAAACCCTAATTGAATGGGCACCTTTATTACCTTTCCAGCAAATAAGGGGTCCCTTTGACAGTACCCCTTGAGAGCTTCTTACTAGGTAGTACTTTAAGTGCTTCTGCTTCTTTGGCTGAGTAGTTAATTTCAGGTTGATATGATTGGAAAACTCTGTGAAGTACCGAAATCCTCTTTCTCCACAGCCTATACAATTCCCAGAAAATCCTGGAAGAGTGAAGCAGAAGATATACATACAGATTAAATGTCTTGTACCATCTGCTAGGAATAAGGCCATTTAACCTACCTGCACCTCTAGTTCAAAGTGACTGGAGGCCTCCAGTCAGACAGCTTCTGTAGACACCCTGCACAGCACATGTGTCAGGAAGAGGCCAAAGAGAGCCAGATTTTAGTCCTAGTTTTTCTGAAACTCCACCATCTTTCTTGGGCATACTAACTTATGCCAGAATCCTACCACAAATTTTCCACTCCACACAGTGAAGAGAAGAATAAGTACTTGGCAAAGGGAAAGCTATGATGCCAGGCTGGGAAATTTCCATGAGGTTAAAAAAAAAAATAGCCATTTTCTCTACGTTAAAAACCAATGCATGTTTCAAACTGCATGCATGTGTCTCAAAACAGTGGCTAATCCATAGCAGCAACTTCATGTGACTGAAATCAAACTCTAATAAATTTTCTCTGAGACTCCTTACACAAAGCACATTCCAAATAAGTTGGACATTATATCTTATAAAAGTCTTAAAACAATCATTTGATGTCAAGATTTTCATGGTTAAAGTTAGAAGTGCTTCAGAATAGTTTTAAAAACCTATGACCTTCATTAAAGTAACAAATTTAGCAACAAAGGCAGAAGGCTGCTTTTCTGCAATGTTTCCAACATGGTTTCACAAAAAGGGGTGCAATTTTGAGTTGAGGTCTGGAGGGTAAAATCCAGACTACGTGTTATAAGCACCCTTGTTTTCCAGTGCCATTCACAGCTATGTTAATGGAAATGTTGCATATATATAGATGGCACCAGCCTAAAATTTCATAGAACAAAGCACAGGGCATGTTCTGAAATGGGTCTGCCTTATTGTTTGAATCAGCCCTCTATTATCTATTGCTGAACAATTAAACTTCTCTAGCTTATTTGCCATCCTACTCATCTCTGAATTTCTTTCAACCCTTAATGAAGAAGTATTCTCTCTGGAACATCAATAATGATTCATAATAGCACTAGCAGATTAGATTCCCTCATGAAAATGCTTTAGTTTTGTTTATTTGTGGGGGTTTTTCCATTTACTAATCAGTTCAAGATCTGTAACAGAATCACTTTTTCATCCTTGCTACTATCATTATTTCCATAGTGCCAAGCACCTTGGAGAACACTGGTACCTACACTCACCTGTCAGCCACATTTGTTTTATGAAAAAGATATTCAGTGTTTTGGCAAAATGCATTTTCCATAAAACTCTCATTAATTAGGCAACTGGTTTTTGCCTTACTAGGCTTCATTATCATCTTGGATAAGGGTGCCAAGAAGCAGATTTCTTCATCCTGTTTCTCCTGGGACTGAATCATTCTTTCCCTTCTCCCTTGCAACCCATGGGAACTACTGGTCCATCTCCATAGCTGTCAGAAATAGTCATCAGGGTCTCACAGAGCTACTGAGACAGTTCTTTGCTCACATGTACAAGTTACAAAAGCCTAGAGGCATTTAAATACATAACCTCAGCAATACCAGAGGTGTAAGTCACTAGGCCCATTATCAAATTATACCAGAGATGATAGGTGGATACAAAGCTGGGGCAGGGAGGAAGGTACCAATAAAGAAAGTAACATTTAACCAGACTAAACACCATCTACCAGTCTATCAGATAGTTCTTAT
>JAWWLV010000088.1:104398174-104435165 GCA_035041135.1 Platyrinchus mystaceus | reverse complement strand
TGTCAGTTATGACGTGCTTAAGATTTCAGGAACGTATTCAAATGAAAAGACTTTAGTTAAAATACCATAATAAAAATTAATTAATCTTTAAGAATCAGAATTTCCACAGCTTATCATCTGTCTGCAGTCTGTTCATCCTCCATGTTTTCTACAACCTACATGTTGTATACAATCCATGACAAGATTTTTAATTTTGACGGGCAACTATTAATAAAACATAGGATGCAGACAGCACGAAGGCTGGCGAGACAAGACTATTTAATTTGCCTCCCTGGAATCTAAACAAGGAGACTTGCCTGTGGGTGGGGACTGTCGCAGATTTACCTGAGCAAGCTGGTTAAAATATCACCGGAGGATGTTTCTAGCTTGCCAAGAGAACACAAGGTTGTAGGTGGAAATGCCAAGTAAAGCTCAAGAACCACAACTCGTGTGAGCACTTGTCCCTACAGCACGGAAGCGGAGCAGGAGGAAGGCTTGTCGGGGATATGCTTGTGCAAGATGGGGCAGGCAGAGGTACCAGAGGGCAGAGCGGTCCCGGGTCCTGCTGGGCGGCAGAGGAAGCTGGGAGCCCTGGAGAACAGCACGGGGCAGCTGATTTCCTAACACCGCCTGAGGCCATTAGGGCAGCTGGCCTCATTTGGAGTTCAAGGGAGCGGGGGAGAGCAGGGGGCTTTCCTCCTGCAGGGGAGAGGAGGTGGCAGGACCCTCCAGCAGTGAGCTACTGCCTGGTTCAGGTTGTTGCCACCTTGATCCAGCCTCCCCAAAAGCCAGGAGCACCAATTCAAGGTAGTAACGCTTTGGTGTTTCTGCTTCTGATTCTATCCCTAAATGCCTGGTGAAACTAGGAAGTGCTCCAGTTTCCTCAGTTTCCTCAGTTTCCTCCTCCCAGTGCAAAAGGGACACAGCTCCCAGCGAGCACACCTCAGCAGGAGCAGGGGAGATAGCAGAGCAGAATGTCTTTTAAACATGCTCAAATGTGCTGGGGGGGCTTGAGGAGGCAGCAAAGAGTCTGGAGGAAAAATAAATTGGGGCAATTTGAAGGGAGAGGAAAAAAAACCCACGAAAAATCCATTTCTCTTATTAAGACATGTATCTGCCATATCTACATTTAAATGTGACCAAACCCAATTATTTAACATAACGAAGTTATTGCTAATTGTTAAAAGTTATCCAAATAGTACGTCTATCCAACATTCCTACATGAGGTCATTTAGTAAAAATAAAACAAAGACACGAACCCCTGCTGCTTTCTAGAGTGAAATTAAGAAAAGATTTTCTTAAAATTCTTCACATCTGATGCATCAGTGAGCTCAGGAGGATGTGAGACATTCCATGGTTGAATGCAGCTGAGACGATCTGATGCAGTGTCTGAGAGAAAACGGAGCTGGACTTGACTCAGCAGCTCCTCCCCGATCTCACACGCCTGTTTTTATGCCATCAGCACTGACACATCAATACTGACCCTCATGTCCGCTGTCCTATACCCAGCAATACTGCACCAAACTATGATGGAGCCTACCCTCATGCACTGAGAGATTTCTAATGGGCAGGAGGTTTGCTATGAGGGTAAATAGTTTTTCCCATATCTATATGTGCACTAATTGCAGCTAGCTCAGCACAGAGCTGGTTAGATTCCCAGCAATGAGCAATCTGCACATCTGTAACACCATATTCCAACCCTCCCTTTTTTTCACCTGCACAACTGGAAGGTTACCAGTGTAATTCTTAAGTTGCCTACTTCTCTTGACAACCTTTTGAGGTCTGTTTTGGATTGAACTCCACAGAATCTTAGTATACGGAAAGTATATATGTATTCAGCTGCTATACCTTCTCCTTTCCCACCACCATAACAAGGAAGGAAGTTCAATTTGGCAACAGCCACTCTCAGGCTTCCTCTCTACCTCCCCAAATTTTCCATTCTACATAGACAATTTTTTATTACATTTCCTTAAAACTTACTATGGAGATTAGAAGACACTATTAAAACGGAGTAATTTCAAAATTAAATCTACAGTAAAACATAAAATAACAATAGGACAATTTCCTAAAATTTAGGTCACCTGCACCTCCAGGCTCGATCAACTCAGGGTACCTCTCTGCAATGGTTCAGATACTAAGGCATCCCGATTACTTCCTAACACATCTCCACTACTGCTATGCTTCTTCAAAGCAAATTTCCCAAGCCCATTTCAAGTCTTCTTTGCAGTGGCCCATCACTGAACTAGAGGATTAACTGTGAGATTTGCTAGAGTGAGAGCTGCCTTACAACAGAAAATAGGTGACTATGGTCATTTACATACATACCAAAAAAAAGTAACCTCTGAAAAGTGGATTGTTTCTCAGTAACTCTTGGGAGCCAGAACTGCATGCTGAGTTGAAGGCTCTGCTAGTAAAAATATAATCAGATCATTCACTACACCAGATACCACATATTTGGCCTCCAGGTGGGTCATGACCCCAGAGACTTTAAAGGAGAGGAACTGAACTGGAGGATGAGGGAGGGGGTGAGTGTTGTTGTTATGGCTTAAAGCAATTTCACAATTACCTGATAGTGAATGATGAATCTGATGCAAACACCCTCCATTAAGTCAGCTCTATCAAGTCCTTACTTTGTGTTTAACCTAATAATGTAATTGTGTTCTCCAAAACACATAATCTGGCTTCTGATCTGGCCTAACCCCACAGGAAAGTTTCTCTTCAAAGGAAAAGAAAGCAAGTTCCTTCACAAAGGCACTGCTGGGCCCAGCACAGCTTCTGTATCTCAAAGGGTTATCTCAGGCAAAGAGGGACCAGGCACCTCTTTGCACTGTAGAATTGTTTGGAAACTGGTTGCTTCAGGTACAACTAGCATTTTTTATTATTTACATCATTCTCATTCAGTTTCTGGTAGTATTATTTTTCCCATTAGAGCATCACTAGGACGTATCATGAACAGCCATGGAGCAGAAAGGATGTCAGTTAACAACGACAAAAACAAATGTATACGCTGATTACAAGTGTAGACTTCAAAGTCAGAAGTCCATGTACAGCATTAACTGTAACATTCAGTGGGGAAGACCTATGTGTGAGTCAACACAAGACTGCAAGGTAAAATCCCTTCCTCCCCTCCAGTCCTTTCAAGATCCTGAGATTCTGACCCTGCTTTTGTCTCGGTTAGGGATACTTACACTCAACTTTAAAAGAGCTTACAATCTTATGCTGCAAGTGACAGATAACTCGTTCACAACATCTTTCAAGAAAAATGAATTAGTAGTTTGCATTGACTCTATTTACAGTGCTGTTTCCTTTCATTTTTATTTTTCATTTTATTTTGAAGAAAATATTGTTAGCATCAAATACCATTTAGAATCTCCTCTTTCAGTCGGATGTTGCCACTGCTGTGTCAGAGGAATGGGAAAGATCAAGAACACCTATTATTTCCTGAGAAGGTTCTTCCTCTTAATGCTCAATTAATAGTATCTGTACTTGGAGTATTACATCAGATTGTCTGGGATTTGGAAAATTTTCTTGGACAGAGACAGACAAATGCATACAAAACAGAGCTACATGCAGGATGGTGGAACAGGGCAGCTATTTATCCACAATATGAAACATAAAGCAAATCAAAAGTGGTGTTAACATGGAGGCTGCTATGCTCTTACTGCTCCATCCCTTCCACACCAAGACTATTCCCACAGTCCTCAGGCACAGCTCACAAAACAATAAACATAGTAGAGGTAAAATTAACACCTGAATGCAGGATGGTGTTACTAAGTTGAACTTATATTAATGAAGCTATCAACTTCAAATCACCCCCAAATACTACAAAAATTAAGTCTGGATTGCATTTTTTAAAAAATCAGTGATCTAGGAGTTTTAGCTTCACAGAATAAACCAGCAGTGATCACAGAATCATAGAATCAACCAGATGTAACACTGAGGCCAAAAAAGGAAAACCACCAAGAAGTAGAAACTGAACGGCAATCTCTTTTTTTTACCTAGAGTTTGAGATGGTTTTTTAGTTCTTTTTAAGTGTTACCTACTGAGCTGTACACATAAAGAGGAGTTTGCAACTGCAGTCAAACACAGAATATATTGAGAGGTGCAATGGTTCAAAAGTCACTGCAAGTTAAGCTCAAGTTTTACAAAATGGCAGCTCAGTATTTTTAAGTTACAAGGTCAGCACTTGTGTTTATTGCCTAACGTAGTGCATATTCCTTCATCTTTCAAATGTTCTAATAATACTTTCCCAGAACCTTTAGCTGTGATCTTTTTCTAAGCCTGAAGTTCTAAAACACTATTTTAGAGTTAAGTCTGTATAGTTAGAATAAAACTACATAAATCTAAAACCTAAAAGTCAGTTCTTCTTATCCCCAAAATGGAGCTTGAAGTCATTTGTTAAGATTGCTGCACATGAGGTTTTGTGAGAAGAACTCTCAAGGCCTTGCTTTACTTTTCTCCAGGTTATGGCTCTCACTCAGAAAAAGAAAAAATTACTAGTATCTTGAACTCTTATGGCACAGTGCAGTGAGTGCACCGGGGATGTTCAACACATTCCTCTAGTGAGGACTGAGATGATTTTAGATTAAGCATGTGCCAAACTTCATTTGATGCCATTTCCTCAGAAAACAGATGCAACAAGCAGATGAAAGAAAACATGTGACCTCACTACTTCATGTATGCAAACTCACCTACATTGACTACACAATACATAAAAATTATGGAGAGCTGGTTTCTGTGAATAAATGATGCTGTGCTAGAAGCATTTAAAGTCATATATGCCTGCCTGGATATGGCAAACTACATGAAAAAAGTATTAGAAAGAGATTGGAACATTAATGGAGCAAAACTGTAATTGATATCATTTGTTGTGGTACTTGAAAAAAGGAATGTTTTCTGATGACTGTTTTAAATGCACAGCTCATTTTCATGGACAAGAGCTGTCATATGTAAATGAGCATTTTTATGCAAAAAGGCACTATATGTTCTGTCACCAGTAACATGCACCCATACATTAATACTGTCTCTTTTACACTCTCATTCACTCACCTACATCTGTTCACACAACCCTCCTCTCAACCCCAAACTTTTGTGAATATAACATTTCCCTAATTGTTCCTCCTCTGCCTTCTCACTATGGAAAAAGGAAATTAATTAGAAACCATAAATAAACCATATTTTGTATTTATAGTATTTAAAAATATATATTCTTTTTAGTTTTCTCCCATTGCATCCCCTACTGTTACCATCGAAATATCAAAGATACTGGGTTGTAGACAATGACAGGAAGTAGCTGTCTGACCATAAAGGCTATGAAAGAGTAGAACACTTAATAAAAATTCAGTTGCCAGTAATACAAAAAGAAATGTTCATTAGTATATAACTAAGAATGAGAAGATTATACAGTGGAGTACAAACCTTACATGTATAGGTCTATATCCTTCATGATGTAAAAGCTTTCAGGAGTTAATTATGTGGATCTAGCCTATTCTGACTGCACAAAAAAAATCACTAAGGAGCACTTTTGAAAATCTCAGCCTGCTTCCTTAAAACATGCATGCTCATACACAGCTTTCTCCACTTAACGTTCTCTGCCCTAAATCAATACGACTATTCACCACATTATTAATGCCAGTGCAACACAACCAAATCAGTAATGGTGCTTAATCCTAGCTGTAGGGTCAAGGCATATTTTTACTGTGTAATTTTGATTTTGCACTTAGCTGTTCTTCTAACAATTTAGCATGTTATCACAGACAGATAGTTATGTGTTTGAACCACCTCTGTGCCCAGCAAGATCAGAGAACAGATCCTCCTGGAAACTGTGCTAAGAATAATAAGGAGGTTACCAGTGGCAACCAACATGGCTTCACTAAGGGCAAATTGTGCCTGAAAATTTGGTGACCTTCTACACTGGTAGAAGGTAACCCTACAATGGGGTTACCGTGGTGGAAAGGGATGTCATCCAGAGGGACACCTCAACAGGCTTGAGAGGTGGTTCCATGCAAACCTCATGATATTCAACAAGGCCAAGTGTAAGTTCCTGTACATGGGCTGGGGCAAAGCTAGGCATAAACACAGGCTGGGTGAAGAATGGATTGAAAGTGCCTACAAGGACAAGCATCTGGAAATTTTGGTGGACAAGAAGCTCAACATGACCCAGCCATGTGCGCTCACAGCCCAGAAAGCCAACCGTATCCTGGGCTGCATCAAAAGAAGCATAGTCTGCAGGTCGAAGGAGGTGATTCTGCCCTTCTCCTTTACCCTTGTGAGACCCCACCTGGAGAACCGTGTCTAGTTCTGGCGCCCCTAACATAGGATCAAGTCCAGAGGAGGGCTATAAAGAAGATCAGAAGCCTAAAGCACTTCTACAGTGAGAAAAGACAGAGAGTTGAAGCTGTTCAATCTGGAGAAGGCTCCAGGCAGACCTCCAGCACCCTAAAGGGGCCTAGAAGAAAGTTGGAGAAGGACTTTTACAAGGGTTTGAAGTGATAAAACAAGGAGGAGTGGCTTTAAACTGAAAGAGGATGGAGTTAGATTAGACATTAGGAAGAAATTCTTCATTATGAGGGTGGTGAGGCACTGAAACAGGTTGCTCAGAGAAACTGTGGATGCCCCATTCCTGAAAGCATACAAGGCCAGGCTGGATGGGGCTCTGAGCAAACTGCTCTAGTGTAAGGTGTCCCTGCCCAAGGCAGGGGGGTTGTAACTAGGTGATCTTTAAGGTCTCTTCCAGCCCAACCCATTCTATGATTCCATGAATTCACTCAGCTATCACTCTTAATAACACCAAAGACAAAACTAATGTAGTATATAAGCAATTAATGTGATAACATAAGCCCAAAGTTGTTTCCCAAATAATGCATTCAAAGTTGGTAACTGTTCCCAAACCCAACATATTTTTATTGAAACTTTACTATTTTTATATACTTTTCATACATAAGTGTACAGTCATTCACTGATTCTTCACTGACATAACACATACTCTGTTAATACACAAATCTTACTGTAAGTTATTAGCTAACGATTATATTAATTACCAATTTAAAAAACTATTCAGAAATATTAGAGACAAAATCTATTTATGTAGTTTACAACAATCTATAAAGTAAACTATATCGTCTCGGATGCATCAGTTAATTTAAAGCTTTGTTTTCAATGGAGATTTAAAGTTTCTTTCAATGGAACACTGTTTAATATTACACCATTTTTAAAAACTTAATTTCTATGACTGGGAAACTCAGTGAATAATCTTGTTATATTTTTCTAAATATGAAACACAAGTGTATATTTGTCAACAATTTTAATGTTGGTAATTATCTCTAATTGCTGTTATGAATTATTTGTTGAAATTTTTTTGTTTGTTTGTTTCCTGAGGGGTTGCTTCTATCCCGAGAAAGTGAAAGGGAAAGTTACCAGTGTTTCAAAAGAGCCATAAAATGCCATTAAAAGGAGCATTAATAATGGTATCTCAACTGGCACTGCTCCTGAAAAAGAAAGGGTTGATGACCTATTAAGCATATGTGGTCTGGGTACTTGGAAGATGAGCACTTCACCTACAATCCCAAGCACACTTTGAATGCTTTATCAATGAATTTTCCGACCAAATCTTCAACACAACTGGACTAACAAAGACCACCATATGAAGTTAATGATATTAAAGTAATTTCCAACCACTGAGTTTGCTCAACTTCTTTGTGTTCATTTTTTTTTTCCCTGCAAATTCTCTCTAACCACTTCTCCTGAAGTTCTTTCAGAACTCAGTACTGTAAGTACATATTCACCTGCCCGGTGTTGTCTTCAGTAGGACTGTGGAGTAGGACTGTGCATTATGGCTTAGCAAACCATGTATGTGAATTACTGTAAGTCCTCGGGCCACTAGGCTG
Organism: Platyrinchus mystaceus; assembly: GCA_035041135.1. NCBI lineage: Eukaryota > Metazoa > Chordata > Aves > Passeriformes > Tyrannidae > Platyrinchus > Platyrinchus mystaceus. The sequence continues at coordinate 104,427,300 of JAWWLV010000088.1, read as the reverse complement.
CAAAAACATAAGTTTTAAACAGCATAGCTTATGCTATTTATTTATTGTAGGTACAAGCTACCATTTATATAGGAATTTATGCTTGACATTTTTAAAGATTGTTAACCAAGATGACACTATTTGATAGGAAAGCAGCAAAAAATTCACTACTAAGATACAGAAAATAGAAGCCAAAATGTAATCAATTCTGACACATCTCAACATCAGACTCTAAAGTAGAGCATTAACAAGAAAATTCTTAATAAAGATCATCCTAGGTATGCAATAAAAGTGTTTTCCCCATGTTCTTCTCTTTCTTTTTTAAAAAAAAAAAAAGTTTTCTCATGTGAAAGTGCTACGAAATAAGAGAGGCAAAGAAATTTTTATTGCAAGCAATATAAATGAATTGCTATTCATTTTGCAGAGATGTTACTTATTCTGAAAACTCTCAACTCTAAAAACATGTACTAACTGACACTAATAGAAATAAATCTTTTTTAATAATAGGCATAATGGTAATACAGATTATATTGGCTCTTAGAACTTCCCAAATGAAGATGACCCAATTCTTCAGGAAAATCCACTTAGTATTTTGTTTTTCCGCAGTATTCATCTTATCTGGTTCATGTTCTGGTTCTTGACAGCTATAACAGGCTAAAAATGAAACACTGGAGTAAAACTTTGTTAACTTCAACCTATTTTTTGCTACAAGTAATTTTTTCCCCACTCCGAAGCTGGCAGAGTTGGAGATGTACCATGGCAGTTCTTCAAATATGCAACCAGAAAGTAATTTCAGGGTTACCAATTAAAAAAAAAAATAGTCTCTGCAGCCAGAGTGTGTCCATGATTCTGTACAAAGGATAACACTCTGCGTCAAAATGCCTCACACATGGCATTTCCCTCATCTCCCTCATCTGTCAAGTGCATAGTCCAGCCAAAAGCACCATCAAGTTTTGTTCCTCTCCCCCTGCAGGAAGATTATTAAACAAATCCCTAACACAGATTTCTAGATTAAAAAATAAAATTAAATCAAGGTGAAATAAAGTCAGTCTTAAGTAATCAAACTAGCCTTCACTAATGGATAGAAGGATAGAAGGTTAGGTAAGTTGTTTGTTCCTCACATTCTCTGAAAAATGATAGTTTTCCTCCCTAGAGCCCTGTCTGAAAACAAGGCAAGCCTGAAAGACAGTTCTCCTTATTTCACAAGGCTTGGAAACCATCAGCCCTAAAAAGGATCCAGCAAAGGTGGAAACGAGCCCCTCTTCTCTTGCAGAGGGTTATGTCAAAATGTCTATCAAGTCTACTCAGAGCATATTCCTGCGCAGCTCTTCCAAAAACACCATTTTCAAATAAGTCAAAATGATCACGTTTCTGCTCTTTTGAACTCTGAATATGTTTTAGAAAGGAACAAACAAGTATTTTCTTATCTGAAGCTTCCTTGTAGCCTCTAGATAGAGAGGCATATCTAACATTGTTATTCTTCAGTCACTTTTAGCCCATGATGCAGTGATAAGAAAAAAACCAACACAGTGAAGCCAGCTGCTTTCATGGCCATTTCTATGCAAAAAGCAAAGCAGTGTACAAACCCTGCACAGGTCCAAACCATAACTATCAGCTTAAACCTACAAGTAATGTCAATTTAATACCATTCGCACACTTTTTGCAATTTCATTGCTGCTGGGAAACAGTATCTAAATTGCTCACAGAATTTCTATCTGGAAAACCAATGAACTTCTCATACATAATTTTAATGGAAATGAACTTTCAAGTGCGGAGTGCTTTGTAGAGTTCTTCCTTTTCCGCAACATGTGTTTGTCATGTGTCAAAGCTGACTCTACTTTCTCCCCTCCCCAGAATACCACAAATTCTTCTGTAAAATAAACAAAGCTCTGCCCAGAATCTCTGAAATTACCAGAGGCAACCCTGTTTGAGATCAAAGATGCGCATCGTTCCTGGGCCTTCTGCAACATCCCAGATTTTAGTTAGGATGAAATTTGCAAGAAACAGGCAATCGACAGAACAAAACTGGAACATCATATCCAAGGATATATCTAAAAAGAAGAGTTTTGACATTCAAACCACCTTTTCTAGATACTTGGGAATCTCAAAACGTATTTGTGGGATAAATGTCCACAAAAGACATTTTTATAATGCCATTTAGGTCACGAAAAGAGCCCCACCTTTATCTTCGCTCCAAACAGAAGTGCAAAAATTCAAAATTACATACTATTAACACTTAATAGGAGGAGAAAGCAATTTTCTATTTCTAATGCTTATATTCTGCTGTGATGCAACTCATCAGCCACTACAAAAAATTGTGAATGGGGGGTTTATGTCTTGGAAGAAGAAAAAATGATCATAAAATACTTGACTTGTTGTAGACATTAGATATACTTCTCTACTTTCTTTTCTCCCAAAAGTATTAATGATATTTACAGGCTGAACTTAATTTACCTGCAACATAAACATGCTAGCAGAGGCAATCTTGATTCCCAAAGCTGCTATTGTGGTTTAATGAGTCAGCAACACAGAAAATTCACAGTTTCTATATGCATTCTTGACAGCATGCATATAAAACTTCTGGTAAATCCTGACACTCAAGAAACTAGGGCTCAAAATATTTTTCTGTGACTGTTGCCACAGCAGGTTATAAATACTATGCACAAAGCTCTCACTGTGGGCTAAAAACCATTGAAAGAAAGAAAACTAACAACCAAACACCAGATAAATAAACACTTGATAGATGCAGAACAATTTTTTTCCAGTAAATAAGAAAAAAAACATTAAAAACCCATATAAATTCAGTTTACATACTTTGAGTAGTTAAATTCTGGAGTTACAAATAAAATTAAGCATTATAGCAAAATATGTACTTATCTAAGCAGTTTTATTATACAGTTTATTTTATATAGCCCTTAATTCTATATAGATATATATGTAAAATATGATAGTCATTATCTACAGGGATAAAGCTGAAAATAGACTCAAACAGACATCTCATTGAATTTCTATAGCAAATGCCAGTCCAACCTCATTGATAAATATATCACCTTAATCCTTTCTTCATTTGTTATTGCCTTATTGCAAAAGCATGAAGCTGCAGCCTAGAAAGTCAAAGTTATGGCCTGACCTTCCATCTCTATCCTATCTGGCTGCTCCCTTGTGTACCCCTCAAACACACATGCTATCGTTTCCTGATGAGTTTAGAAGGGGTTATCAGGAGAATTTCAAGACATGTGTCAGTTTTGCAGTAACCTGAATGCTGTACAAACATCTTCTGTGTTTAATAGCCGATTTGTATTTTAGTAGGTTTATCCATTCCCAACTTTATTTGTTTAAAAGTGCCTTAACCTTGACGTAAATCAATGCTAAGAATCTATATAGAGTACTTCTGAAGAGTTTAAAAATTAAGCTCAACAAGGAGCTATATTTTGCAAGCAGGTTTCTTTCAAAAATAAACCAAACCAACGTATCAACTTCTTTGCTTATTTTCCTCCACCCTCTGAAAATTATGCAATTTGTCCTTTTTCACTCTTATTATAGAGTTGTTTAAAGATTACTATGAAATACCAGGTTAGCCACTATAAAAACGCCACCACCGCTGGCTCCCAGGCACCCTTTTCTTCCTAATACAACGAGTGTTTGCGTAAGACAGTAAGGCCAAAGAGTCGGAGGCCCCGGGCTGTGCCTTGCAGCAACTCCCCCTTCCAAAGGAAAACAAAAAGCACTGAACCTTTTCTGCCACATGCCCAGTCCTTCCCCCACCAACTCTGTGGTGAAGACAGCCATTATTACATTTCCTTTCAGGTTATTTACAAGGTCTTGGCTCTGACATTGATTTCTTATCTGTTTCTATGACAAATGTTAAGTGTTAATAAGCTGTCCTTTTAAAGAAAGATAATGCTAAACAAATTATAGAAATTAATTACCCTAAATCTTTTTTTTTTTTTTTGTGAGCACTGAAACAAGAACAGCAACAATTACTCAAGACCGAAAAAAAACCACACTTTTTTTTTTAAACAATCACTAAGTATCAGCAGACTAAAAGTTACAGTTTAAGCCAGGCAATACCCTGAAAATCTAAAGCAAATTTATCAGGGAATATAGAATAACTGGGCAGGCACAGCTCCCTAAGGAGCAGCTTTTGAAATTATAAGTGAAGATTTTACTTCTTCAAATATTTTGCTCGTGGTATAAATTTTAGCATAAAAGGTAAAAGCTCAGAAATCTTTTCAGTTACAGAGCCATTAAAATGATAAACATTTGAGATTCCCAAAGTACACTTCTACTCTAACTGTCCTTTCAGACCCACATTGACTGCACTATAATAGCTGCCAACATTTGGTAAGGATTAGCCTTTCATTTAGACAAAAGCAAGCATTCCTTAGCTAAATCAGCACTTTTTGCCATCAGACTCATAAAACCTTTTCACAACACAGATTTTCAAGAGAATCCTTTAGGGTTTTAGGATGCTGCTCCTTTTACTAAGTAACAAAATACACCCCAGGGTGTCTCATTGACCGCACTCAGCTGTCCTTTGACCTCTGCAATTGTTTAGCCTAACTTCAGGGCCACAGAATCTGCCTCCCCCCCATCAAAAAGGCTAATGTTGCTTCCTCCTAGCACCTGGCGAAGCAAAATCCTAGAGGTTCCCCCCTCTTCCAGACTTATACCATATTCCAGATGTTGCCAAGGAAAATGCTCCTGCAGGCAGGTTTTGGGAACCCACAAGCGCCACTCAGAACCTGGGCTGTGGCCATGACCCCCTTGCTCGGCTCAGGGCTGCCCTTGCCCCAGGGATACAACAGGTCATAAAGCAGGAATAGATCTTCAGCCTTCTGGGTACGCTGGCTATTTAAATGCAACGAGAAACTATGTGAGCCCAATATTGTGTACTGAGACAAGCCTCCCCCCTTTTAGAAGTCAGGGGAAAAAAAAAAGACGTGTGAGAATCTCAGTTGGAAGCACAAATCTATCCCAATCATTACAAAGATCTGCATTCTTCTTCCCATTTGTTTTAAACCCTTTGAGAGGACAAATAAACAAACAAACATTTACCCTCCAAGTGCATAAAACATATATTTAGCTAGTTGCTTAGGTATTTGCAGAGCCTCTAAGTAAAACAGCAGAAGAAAATTGTTACAGCTTCAAAAGAACTGTCACTAAATAATGAAATTGACCTCCATGTGGATACATAAATAAAAAATGGAAGCACAAATCAGCCCTCTCTGGTAAAGGCTGTTCAATTATATGAACTGGATTTCAACATTATTTTAAGAACTTGGACCTTTTACATGCTGGAAGCAAAAATAAAATCATCATTTACAGTCCACACTGTTCCTAAAATGCAGTCAATGGATATGAAAGCACAGATGCTGAACACAAACATACAGTATATTGCCTATTAAGAAGCGCAAGTACGGTACCTCTCAGATTCCTTTTAACCTATTTGAAATGCAGTCATGATTAAAGGATGCAGCTAAGAGTTTGAAGCCTTGCTGCAAAGTTGTTTAAAACTCCAGAACACCTGAAAAATAAAAAGGGAGAAAAAAAAAATTAGAATGACTCATGCCAGCATATAGTTTATAACAAGTCAACAAAACCTGCCTGTGGAAACCTGGTCTAGGGTGAAAACTGAACTGGGGTAGGGAAAGGAGGGCCAACCACTTCAAAAAGCATTTTTTTTCTTTATAGGAATAGCTGGTTGAAAGTGTTTGGTTGCTTCTCTATATTCTACCAGAAGTACAAGCTTATCACAGAATTTACACATTTTTGACACTGAAGTTGCTATGACAGATTAGGAATTTAGCACATTAATATAAGAAAATTAATTGTTTCAGAAACACTTAAAAAAAGATTATAAAGTAGAAGTAATTATTTTACTATTCATTTAAAAAGAAACAAACCAACTGGGTGAGGAATTATCTACCTTGGAGATTAGTGTTCAAAATTAAATCTGAATTGGCTGTTTGCTCTTCTATCTGACTTTCCACAGAAGTATTGAAGTGAAAACGTATCTAATAGAAATTGCAGTTTTTAAAAGAAAATACACCAGAAATACCCCAAGGAATGGCAAAAATGGTATAGCAGGCAGAAGAGTAATGCCTAAATTACCTAGGGCTGTACAGAACAGTAGTTAATACCAAAAAAAGGTTTAAATTAAGTTATCATTGGCTGGACTCTGACAAAACTTTCTTAGGCAGAAAAACTGGTTTGGTTTCTCAATAGAAACAGATCATATTTTGACAAAAGATTTAAAGGAATTTTCTCTGTTGCTCACAAATGGGATTTTAAGGGTTTACTGCTGGGACTACAGCCACGGGCCCGCTCTCAGAACCAGAACGCAGCTGTACACCTAGAATTCAAACTCCAGGTTTTGAAATTAAAGGCCTTTAAGCTTCCTCCCCCTCGTCTCATTTTCAAAAATCAGTCTATTTAGGAGAGCAGCTATAACCTCTGGCTCGGGCAAGGTTTCGGGTAGGACTGTGGCGTTCTGAAGAAAGACTCTAAACGACCCTCTAGCCAGGGACCACCGATGCTGCCCCGCCCTGTGCACCCCCACTAACAGTGAACCCATCACAGATGGCCAACAAGGTTAACACACGCAGCTCCCGACCCAACTGTAGGGCTCTGCAGAGACTCCAATGATCGCAGAACGTCAGTAATCCAATTCCAACAGCTCCTGGCTCTGAAATTGGTATTTTTCAGACACGTGCTGAACATTTCACCTGCTAGTAATGACATTTTTGTATTTTCTTCTAATTACACTCAAAGCTAAGACCTTTGGCCCTAGGCCACAGACCTCTATTCAGGCTGCACACATTCTCTTAAAGGCCCTGATCCTTTGTTGTCACTCTCAGTCTTTCATCTATTATTTACATCCATTGAGAAGAGAGATACTCTACCATTTGTGAAGCTTTAAAGCTTCTAATCATCTTAATTTCTTCGCCTTTCAACCAGTGCTTCCCCTTATGGACCAATGCCAACAGTGTGACAAAATAATTTTTCAAGCCAAGATCCTCCTGGACCCTTCCCAAACCTTGACACACTCTGGGCTGTAAGTGCCTTTTGTCCTTTGCTGGCTGCTTTTGCAAACACAGACCTTTGCTCAGCTTGGGGGTGGAGGGTAAGGACCTGCTTGTCAGTGGATTCGAGGGAGTTTTCTTTGGGTTTACGTACCGGCTTTTTTACACCGCTTTAATTCTGTTAAAAAGTCTAACTCAATTAGACCAGCTAAATCAGAGACGCAGTGAATCTTACCTCCTTTAAAAACATTAAGTACCTTCTGAAATGCCATCAGCTACAAATTTTAAGTTTACTTTTTTTTTTTTTTTTTTCCAAAAGCTAAACTGCTGATATGCTGTTTTGGTTTTATACTGTTACATGCCCATTCAGAACTGACAGATTGTCACACAATATTTAAGACACATAAAATATCTCTAACCCTTTCCCTGGTTATTTTGTCTGAACCTTACAACACAATGTAGCAAAAAACCAATTTTCTTCATCTGATGTTCAAATCATCTCCTTCTGATCCTTTCTTATTCACAAATGAAGTAGGAAACAAACCAACAACATTTTTGTCAAGATGCAGAAATTCACTTCAGAATTTGTCAGCCACGAATCTTCATTTCCAAGACCTGTGGGATCTGTTAACATGTGATCCATCTTGGCTCGTTCTTCCACTACCGTCTGGCTTACTTTTGATTTCTAACAGTGCTTCCTTGTTGTCTGTCCCCTCTGAAGCCCCCCAACCCCCTTGCCTTTTCTTATTTTCACCATTTGCTTCAACTAGCAGTTCACTTGAGACTCATCCATCTTACAATGCCCAAAGTGACAGATGCTCTCAGGAAGGACCATACTGTTGAGTGAACAAAAGATAACATCACCTCTAGGAACTCGGGGAGAAATACAACTTCAACCCTAAGACACGGTTATCCTGGCAGACACAGCACCATAAACCTCTCCCAAGTGGAAAAAAAACCCAAAAAAACCCCACCCCCACACACAAAAAAAACCCCAAACCAAACCAAAACAAACAAACAAAAACCCCAAAGAAACAAAAACAAACAAACAAAAAAACCCACACAAAAAAATAAAACCAAACAAACCCAACAACTGTGGAGAAAAGGAATCTGACACAATTAAAGGCCAAAAAGAGTATCCTTTCTGTCCTAAGCTGCAGTCAGTGGTGTCGATGGCCTTTTTACTTTCTTTTTTTTTTCCTAATACCCTATGGAAGAATTTTGTAGAATTTACCTGTGATAAAATCAAAAGGCTCAGAGAAAATGGAGAAATTTCACACAAGAACTATTTTGGGATCCTACAGACTTGAATGGAGGAAGAGGGCACTTTGGAACAGTTTCAGCAGAAGGTCACACAAGTCCCTCAACAAAACACAGACGTTACCTTGTTAAAATCTACACATCCTACAGACCAGCTGTTGCTCAGTTAAATTCCACAGGAATTCAGAATCATCATGCAAGTCTGTGCCCTTGACAAATGCATACTGTAACCAGAGTAAGATTACTTTAATGTCATAGCTTCTTGATAAATCTGCAATCTGCAGGTAACAGCCCCTCAGTGTTTTGACATTTGAGCACACACCATTTAGAAAAAAATTAAATTTGAATGATAGATTTTCCAGCCAACACCCACATATCCATCTACAGAACAATGTCTGTTTCTAAATGAAAATCTGCCCTCTATGCCTAATAAGATTGAACTAAGATTGCTGACTTGAAATATGCCCAGAAATTCTCTATACAGTTGGTGGAATGGGATTTGTTGAAGTGAGAAGAATCCTCACTGTTGCTCTTACTTAACAAAGGAAACATCATATTAACTTCTTTCAGTGACATACTCACAAAAGTGACAACACAAATACCAAGGATTCCTTCTCTGCAGTCAGATGCAAAGAATTCCCTTGTCTCTCAGTAAAGCTTTAAACAGCATCTCATGTTCAGTTCTCAAACACTACAGGAAATAACCATTCTTAATAACCATCATTACAGTACATGAGATTGACAGCATGTGACATAAAAGCTAGAGCTGTAAAACAAAGACCAAGATAGGGGACCTGTTAACCAAACATCTTCTGTTCAGTGTAAAGTCAGGGAAAGATCACAACATGGACTTCTTAAGCCTTATTTATTGATTGTATTTAGCCATATTTATTAATTTGTGATGTGTTAAGGTCCCTATTCTGACGAAGATTCTTTCTATTGCACTCTCATAGCACAGACAACATCAAACCACCAGACTAAATACAGAAGTAAGGTAAAATGCACCATTTTTAAATATAGGCAATTTTCCTGTAGTATGCCACACCGTACCATTTTGGACATCCAATATATGGAAATTAAACTAACAACCAGTTTGGTCCTTCCTAAAGAGAATCTCAAATCTGGACCTCACACCACCTTTAGAGTTCCTCTCTGAGCCACTGAGTGATCTGACACTGAAATCTTTGATAAAATACCGCTACATTCCGGAAAACACAAATAGGAAACTCTACAGAAGACCTTTGTTGGTACATGATTGAAAGAGTTGTATGCAAAACTCTGTTTTCCACCTCCCATGCCATCTTGCTCAGTCACACATCACTCTGGAATTCCAGTACTCGGCAAATGGCAGAGTTCAAGGCATACTGCAACTACCACGAAGAAAAGCAATGAGAAAACAGTTTGGGAGATGTATAGGCACATTCTGCCATGCTATCTGAATCCAATTTTTCCCACCAACTCTACTGTACTTTGAGTGTCATCATGCCCAGAAAAACTTCCTGAAACTCCTTCCAACCCAAACAAATCAAAGAAGGAAATAAAGTCTGCACTTCACATCCTCACAGGAAAAAGTCTTGAAAATACATAATGTTCTCATTCAAAATACTTGAAGATCTTGGCATCAGATATGGATGGAAAAAGTAGTAAACTGTATCCTGCCTTATAAAATCTGTACTCTGCACTCAAATAGGCTTCTTATCATACATCAAGTCATGAATGTACATGGCTGGATCTCCAAATATTTATCACAGTAGAGAGAAGTGTTTATAGTTAACATGCAATTCATCTTCTGCATGCTGCTGCTTTTAAATAAGACAAAATGAAAGGTAAAAGGTCAAAACTACTAGAAAGAGCCCTAAATAAAAATTCTGACATTACAACCATCTTGCTACAAGAGACAAGGTGTAAAATAGGTTTTTGGAGTCAAACTCCCTATGGTATAGGGCAAGCTAAGGGTACTCATCCAAACAGCAGTGAATAGTAACACAACTGTTGGTGTTAACGTGTTTAGTAACTCTAAACTGCTTTGAAAATCTCTCATTTAATGAAAGTAACATTTTTCAGTTAAGCTGAACATTTTCACATGCATGTGTATGAAATCAGTTCTCATTCAACACCATTTTATCATGGAAAAACTGAAATATTGATATTAAACTTACAGGTAACTTCTGTCATTACCATTAAGTTATTGACACTGAAACATGACCTTGAAATGACAGCTTCATTAATGCAACTTTTACCAGGGAAGGTTTCAAAAAGCCTCGATTAAATTAACTACTTTTAAACACAATAGGATCAATATGTATGCAGAGAATGTACACCCCCATGGCAAGTTCTGCTTGCTTGATTGATCAAAAACAAAAAAATCCTGTGGCTTTCCAGATCTCAGCTGGTGCCAGAAATCCACATAGAAAAAAAAAAATCCATCTAAATGAAACTCTGAAAAGGTTTACCCTTCACCAGTCTATTTGCACTTCAAAAACTCTTTAAGTCCTTCAGCTAAACCCCAGGGCTGAACCATTTCAAAAATGAGAGGGGGATGGCAATGATTTATCTTCCTTCTGTGCTCTGGACAGAGCTGTAAAATCTGCCTGCTGGTGTGCCTGTGTGCTACAGGCTTCTTTTCAGGAACCTTGGATATTTGCTGGTTTTAGAAGTAACTCTGCCCAGTTCCTTACCTCCCTTCATCCTCTTCAATCAGATGCTAGTATCATTTACAGAGCGATATTTTGATTTCTGTGGATTGGCATGCAAGCTGATGAAGCTGAATCAGCAAAATGGCCAAGCATCTGAAATCAGCATTTTAAAGGAAAATATGGCAGATCTTGTTCCTACCTGTAAGGATCAGCTGTTGTCTTAGTGAATTTGTGCTGAGGAAACACTTGTTTAAACAATCTAATTTAAGCCTATCCCTTATGTTTACTAGTACCAAACACATTTTTAGCAACAAGCCCCAAACAATTTTCTGTTTGTAGATAATCAATGTGTTAGGTCACCCAGGATGCATTTTCCAGTCCTCTGTACTTCAAGATACATTACCAATAGAAGGAAAATGGAGATTTCATGGGTCACAAGCTTCTGGGTCACAAGGACCTTCACTTCTTCTGTCTGCCTAGTAAAACTCAATCAATATACTCTTGCTAAATTTATATGTCCACTATTAAAACCCCTGCACCTGAATTTCAAAATGATCTTTTCTGAAGTAAAAACACCAATTCAGCAACTTTATTGACATTCTTGAACAGAATTTAATGCTCTGATATTCAGTTAATAAGTTAAAAACATAAATACACATATACAAATTAAACATACCCCTCTCCAAACAGCACAGATAAATCCTCAGCACCAACATCCCAGAACAGCACAAAGTGAGCACTGAAACATGCCTATGTACTTCAATTTTTCTAAAGCTTTCTTCTACTCTTAAGACTCAACCCTATAAACTACATATCAGTGACACAGCTCTTATCAGTCTAAATTCTTCAGACTTGGGTAAACAGATAGGCTTGCTCTCAAGGTAAATAAGAGTAAGAATTATATTATCTATTTTTGCATGGAAAGGGCCCATGTATTTCCAAAGTCCTACTCAGATTTTGCTTTTATCACAGATCTGGTATCTTCCATTCTAAAACAACCGGAATGGATGAAAAATCTTTTATGAAAATATAAAAATATGGCCATCCTGCCACTATAGATTGAGTCTTAATTAGACTACTTTGAAGCTTTAAAAACATTGACATTGTGCTTGTTTTTGTGCAGGCCAAATACTGGCCTTAACAAAACTGCAGGACTAATCTGGAAAAAAAAAAAAAAAAGCCCTAATCACTCTATTAATCCCCACTCAAATCCACAAGGATACTTCAGTAAGAGGTTGTGGATATAAGAAGGAATGGCATCTTACTCAGCATCTGACATGTTACTCAACTTAACTCCTCAGAGTCTGAAACTCTCCTCTGCTTCAGAAAGAGAGTAGATGTTTTGAGTATATATCCTCTTTTGCATATACACTTTTCGTAATAAAAAACCTCCTCCAGAATAACTTGGGTTTTTTTGCAAAAAGTGTAATAGACTATTTATTTGACTATGTCCTTCACTGGCTCAAATTTATAAGACTGTGCTGAGGGCATTTATAAACTTGCATCTACTCCTGGTGTGCTTGCAAAAATTCATTATTCCAACTGTAGCTTCATCAGCAAAACCTTCAACTTCCCTATGTATGCCAACATTTGCTATTTTAATAGTAAGAATTTTCATGAAGGTAGAGGTTTGTCTCTTTTTACCACATCCACTATTACCAAGAACAAGCTTTGTGTATCATTTATTGTAACAAATAAGTTTTGAGTATTTGTGTAGCCATCTATTTTTTCCATACTTATTTACAATTCCTGAGAAAACTCCAAATGGACACTATGATAATAGGATTTAGTACTTCCTTTTAAAGCAAAATAAGTATCACCACAAGTCCAAGCAGAGAAGAGAAAAATACCATAAAACCACAAAAAAAAAATCTGGAAAAACAAAACACAAACAAGAAATACCCTGTGGATTCATTAGCAACCAGGGTGGCAGGCTTTCCACTAATTCCCTTTAAAAGCCCATGACTACCTGCAGAGCCTGGGAGTGCAAATCACATTAGTGGAGCCACCAGATGACCAAAGAAAGCACTGGAGGCCTGGTGAAACCAGTAAACAAAAGGCAGCATTCCAGCTGAATGCCACTGCTAGAGTCAGCATTGTAAGATTCTTAGATCTGATAACCCAAAAACCAGATTAGCTGCAGGCAACAAAAGAGTAAAATGAGAAACAAAGGGGTCATTTTGACACATGAAGAAATAATTTCCATTAAACCATCTTGAGTTTACTGTGTGGTTATAAAAACTGCTCCTACTTGAAGTGACATTTGAAGCAATGAAGCTGTGATAGTGCAGTGCCTTGGAAAAGCTCCTGAAATAACACATCCCTGAACGCCATATAATTTTAAGAGGCAAACTGGCCTCTTTGTCTCTGAATCTTTCTGGCATTTTTAAGGTCTGATAATGATTTTTACATCTGTTGTACAGATTTCAGTTAGATGACTTACACGTATTGCTAGGTTTGACAAAAAGAAGATTCATTCATTTTATCTGTATTTAGAAGTCTTATGCAGTGAATGCACATACCGTAAAATTCTCACATAATTACACAAAAAGGTTGCCTTCTCTCCACAGTCCCCATCTCCTTCCATGCATGTCTCATGCTCAACATGGGAAAAGAAAGAATCATATTATATTCCTTATCAGAAGCTCAAAACGGGATTTTTTCCCTGAAACAAGTCTAGGCATACTATAATCAAGAAGATCAAACTGCAAAAGTCCATAAGAATATGCAGACAGATAGAGAGAAGTCAAACCTTTCCAGGCTAAAATTGGAAAATCTGCTCCAATTTTGTCATAGAAAATTAAGAATTCTATATAGTCAAAGCCAAAACAGGTCTTTTTCTTTCTCCACAGAATAGTAAATTGTCCTGCTGTGAAATATCCACGAGCTAGAAGAAATTTCTGAGGAATGTTGTGGCATACAGGGAACATTTCAGCTTGCTAGTTGTGCTCCTTTTGCTAGCACACAACACAGAAACCTGACACACAATGAGGAAACAGGCCTTTGTGTAACATGTTTCTTCCCTGGTTTTTGCACACATACAGCAACTAAACCTGCCAGCTTCAGCAAGGATGGGATTTCACACATGAAGCATATGCATCCAGAGCTGATTCTTCCCAGTGACAAGTGCAGAGAAAATATACCTAGAAAAACAGCTCAACAGAGTCTGATGGGAACTGCATAAAAGGACAACCTACAGCTGTGTCCAAATACATATGGCATACACTGATCTCAAAATCTTGCTAAAAATTCTGCAAACACCTTCTTCTACTTGGTGACTTTTTAAAATACAAAGCCATTAAACACATCTGAAAGGGGAAAGACATAACGCAGACCTCTGTTTATAGACTATGGACATCTCCGAGGACATCTGTAGCAATATACTCACATCAGAGCCCAAAAGTTCACTGATATAGAGTAGATTCTGTGCACACGTGGTTTTCCCCTGGTTCCAAACCAGTATGCTCTGGAGCACCACTATGATATCCATACTTCTCCTAGTATTTTTGCTGCATATACATGTCCAGGAGTACAAAGATGGATGGAGAGAAGACAGAGTAGAAGCCTCTCTCTATTACTGTTCTGTTAAAGATAACTTCTTATCCAAAACAGCACTCAGGCATAAACATGCCTTCATAAATTCACGGAAGGAAAATGCAGTGAAAGGTGTGAGGAACAGAAGCAAGAAGGAAGGAGATTTCAAAAAGAAATATGACTTGTGGTCAAAATGTATACACAGACATGCTATGTAAATCTACATGGAGGGGAAGCAAAAGATACTGTTGAACATCAGGCTCATCTTGAATCCCTGTACTGAGGAGATTCAGCCTGTCACCATTCAGAGAAACTCTTAAATCTCTGTATTTATAGCAATTTGCCAGCCCGAATACAAAGATGTATGCAGCTAGTAATCACATACAATGATCCACTTCAATGCAGTAGACCTTTATAAAGCATAGAGAAAGCAACATGGTTGTGAGTCATGAACAGTTAGGTTATGGTTAGAGATTTTTCACAGTATCTTTCTAACCAAAACATCAGAGCCCTCTAAATAAAGAAGCTGATCAGTTCAGAATATTGAAAAAAATCTTTAAATATTTAATCCATGCAGATCTTGTTTTTCCGTTACAAAGGGCTTTTCCAAGCAAGGTTATTTCCAGTTTTGTTGCCTGGGTTCCCTCATCACTGCAATATTTCAGCAAAACAGAAACTCTTCCAGGGCTTCCTGCTTAACTGCTGTTGCTTGTGTAGAAAGACACAGTGTGGCCTGGCCTTCCCAAAAACGCTTTTCTCTCTTTGAGGAATTCTAGTTATTTTTACACAGGGGCAAGCACGAGTCTTCCCTTCGCTGGGATTGCCATGGACCCAGTTCTATGCAGTTGATCGAACACTTGGGAGGTAGAGGAAACTGGTTTCTTGTTCGTAAGGACATTCAGCAGAGCTGACAGAAAGTCCCTAGAAAGAAGATCCCCACATACACTGGAAAATTGATGGGCTCCTTATAGACCTGGTAGGAAAACCACAAACAGATCCGGGCATCTTCACTACTCATGCCGATCTATAAAATCTGTGATGGCAGTTTGGGCCTACATCTTCTGTCATATCAGAACTGCTTTTGTTGAAAAGCTCTCTATATCAAGACTTCCACAATGCCCCCAGAGTTCCCTGAAGTGATGTACTTGAGCAAAATTTTGGATCACAAATATCTGACATTAGAATAGTTATCCCAGTAGAGTAGAAACCATAAAGAAATTATGCCTAATCCAGACACCACTTGTCACGCTAAAAGTCCAGAAGTATTTACAGAAGTGGATATTGAAGCGTTTTACCTAAAGGCTGGTGGAGAAACCAAGCTGCTTTTTGAACAATTAAAAAGAAATCTAGCATAGAGAAAGACAAATTAAAGACTTGGGACAGGGAAATAATACTGCTCAGGATTCACAAGGTTAAGACAGTTAGTTGCTAGTACTCTTACTCAGTTCTTCCCTGTCTCCAGTGCTCTGGCATGAAGGAAAAAATATGGTCAAGGGAAAAAAAGGCCTTTCAACAATAAGAACTTCACAAGAAAGGTAAATAGAAAGAGAACACCTTGTCCTCTCTCACACACACTGAAGTAGAGAGATCTCATGAAGACTCAGGAATAAGGAAAAGATCATTCTACTCTTGAAGTGCAGGATGGGACAACTGATAGGAACATTGGAGCTCCCTCTGCTTGTGATTACAAAGCTGAGAGACTCTGATAAAGGTGAACTAAGGAGGATAATGGCATTTTCTTCTCACGACATCATAACCAACTTATACTGAGCTACTCCAAACAGAGCTGACTTGCCTATAAATTGGTATAGGCCTCTGTTTTTGTCAGGGCTTCTTTAGAAACTACAGCATAAACTGAAAAACCCATACAGAAAGATTCTGGAAAAAAGCATTCATATTCCCAACAGCTGATTATAGCACAACAATCCGGAGTGTATACAAAAACATATATTAAAATAATACAGGTCTTTAAAGTCTGACTGGCTCTGAAATGGAAGTCTGTCCCCCTCTTCTTTCAAGGGAAAAGTCTCCATTTCTGCTAAATGTGTTGGTTTTCAAGGCCATACCCATACATTGGTCTATAAAGAAAACAACATGCTTTGATGGAGTAAGAATCTTTCCACAGAATGCAAAAGGAAGACATTTTTTTTGTTCCTCGCTTAGGTCTATTGTTATTGCACAGACATTTTCAGAGGGCAGGTTGTGTAAAAACTAAATAGACAGAAAAAATACTGGCTTCAACATCCCTAATGTGACAGCAAGCAGTACTTCCCCACCATATGCTATATGTTTCTGCTGCCTTTCAGAAAGCCTTTTTATCTCATGCTGAGAACAGACTCCTGCTGCAGATCTGAATGCCGAGGACTGAAAGTACTGCACAAATGAGAGATGGAGTTGGGAAAAATGAGTGGCTGAGTATAGAAAGAAACAGGAAATCAATTCTCAGAGATGCTATCTTTGCTTCAGTGCTTCTGTTTCACCTCCTCCTCCCACACTTGCTCTCTGTCCCTTGCCAGCTTTCTGTTGTACCAGCTCTTTTCCTAGCTGCCCGCTGGTGAAGGAGGGAAAATTTACTGAGGTCATCTTTCCTGTGCTGGTGTGGTACGTCTCTGTCTTAAGGGTAGTGTCTGGTTTATCCTAGCCCAGGTTGGACTGTCATCTAAAAACACAGCAATTCTTTCTTTCAGCCTTTTCTGCTTCCCCAAGTATTGATTCAAATCCCATCTAATGACAGGGTTTGAGACAAACACATTTTTCTCACGGAAACTCTGAAAGCAACAGAAAGATGAAAATTACAGTGTATGAAGAATAAACAGACATATTTTTTAAAAAAGCAGGGGCCAGCTGGATAACAATTCCAGATAAGATTTAAGTAAACATATGTGGGAGGTAGCAGGAAAGGCAGTTGGTTCCTCATGCTCAGACGCACACAGGTAATGACCTCTGTCTCTTGCTCTCCCAGAGCTAACAATGCCGGTTATTGCACTCCTCCAGTGAGCTCTGGAAAGGATCCAGTGCACTACTGATTACATTTCATCCACAGTTAGTTTAACCTTTGAAACATGACAGTCAGTGGCAGGGAACAGGCCAGCACATAAGGTCAGCTCAACCTTGTTGGTCCCAGCATTCTCCCAGTGTTTGCACAGAAAACAACCTGGTGATCAAGGATTCCTCCCCTGTAAATACGAAAGACTCAACAGGGACAGTGCCAAAATGCTGATTTTATTGCAAGGTGTCACTCACAGCCATTAATCTGTCAAGACAGAAAATTATAGGTTCTCCTTTTTAAAAAAAATAAAATAGTATTAGACAAAAATTGTCTCATTTAGGAAATGTGACTGATCTAATGTCAGGTATAAGGCAACTGTTGCACCTTACTCCTCCAAGAATATAGAAATAAAAAAAATACCAAAGAGAAAATAAGTACGCTCTGAAATAACAGTGAGACAACTAGGTCAGCAAGTGTAACAGGAACACTTTGTGCTAAAAGGAAAGCTAAAAAAAAATTACTGTTAAGTTGCCCATTTTTCTCAAGTTACTTCCTTTCCAGAACAGCTTCTTTTGAAGCTCTCATTTATCTGTTGTACACCCAATTTTAAAATGAAAAAATAGCATCTTCAATTACCCTGAATTTCTACAGAAAAGTACAGGACTGAGCAAGATCAGATACCTTATCGCTTTCTAAATACTATTTTTAAGTTTTAACAAAGCCTTTAGTCCCAGGAAAACATATGCAAAAGGAGAACAACAAAGATGTTCCTGGCTTCAAAAAGCCTCTAGTTAGTTATTTAGAACTTCTCACATTCTCCTTATGGTCAGATTAAAAGTATTTTGAAGGTATTAAAATGGGGAAGAAAAATCAATTTTCCATAGGAACTACTGCCCTCTAACATAATAGCAGCAACAAGAATCTTTTTTAGAGATGCTTAAGTATCCCTTGGAGCATGTGCACTTGGATTTTTCATTATTTGTGTGTTTGTGTGGACAGCTCAGGGAGCATAAGCTTTTCAAGAGCCAGTAAGAGGTGAAAAAAAGGTCACTTCAGCAGAATTCATTTTCTCTTAAAATCTCAGAGAAATGCTGCTGAAAAGTAGCAACAACAAGCTCATCACCTTTTCCTCTCACTATTAGCATTTCCTAAGGTTCTCTCAGTAATAATACAGCAATATCTTTGGTTATACCCTATCACCTTTTTCAGCCTCCTCTAAAATTAATTTTAATACAAGTGCTGGCAACAGACCTCTTAAGAGCAGGAGCTGGACTAGACCTCCAAACACCCCTTCCAACAGCACTTCAGGACGGCCATGAGCAATCCACTCGCCCACAATCTGCATCTGCTGCTGCTTGGGAGGGAAGGCGTCCCCTCACTTCCATTCACCATTGCAAATCCCCACCATTAGGCACAAACTAGAAACCTTGCCTCTGGTTTTTCCTGGAGGAAAACCCAGGGTCCTTCAAAGGAGGCGGAAAGCAATGTGGGCTTGCATAAAGGAACAACTGTGCATCAAGGTTTCCTGAAGGAACGTTAATTCTTGTATTTCGAGTGGAAAGGGAATACTGCTTTAAAAGCTCACAAACAAAACAGAGCCTTTGGAAAATCCAATGTCTTTTTGCTCTGGACTTCCTCACTCCCAATCCTTCACACCTCCCCACCCGCATGAGTCTCTAAAATGGTCAAACACCTGCACCAAATCATGCACGTAAAGCACAATACACGTTTGTAATGGTTTGTGTTGCCTTGGAGTTGGCAGTATTTATACTAGGAAAGACAATACCCTGACCTACAGATTGGCTCCTTTCTAAAGTATCCACACGAGACAACATCCTTCACAGGGGAATACAGCTACCCTGTGTAGAAGCAGGTGCTGAAATACACTGGGTAACAGAAAAATCCAACTCTGGAAAGTGGGACCATAGAGTTGTTTGAAAAGATAAAGAGCTTAGGTCCAATGCTATAAAGACAAGAAATTGCTGGCAGAGGAATGCAAGAAGAAAGGTAGCACAGTCAAGGTGACAGGCTCAGAAAACAATTTTCACACAGACCAGGCGTAAGTTTGTCCAGTCCAGTGAATGCAGTCCTGATGTGGTGAAGATGGAAGGTGAAAGCTTGGATAATAGTATTTCCCTCTCCAAAAGAAAGAGTAATACTGCTACAGAGACCTTAGGGAGGACACAGCCCTGGCTTGGGCAGGTGGGTGGGCACAGGAATGGGTCCAGCTGACAGTGTGGCCCAGGCACAGTAGCAGAGAAAGGACACAGGAGGGAGGACCAGGAGCTAAACATCCTGGAGGAGATGCCAGAGAGAGAGAGGCCAAGATATCAGCTCCAGCCCAGGGAGACTGATGATTCACTTTATGGCCTGCAAGCACTTCCCACCAAAGTTCACACAGGAAGATAATGTCCCCTTCAAATGAATTTATGCAGATAGCAGTTCATTTGTCAGAGGCTAAAAAGATGCACTTTCAGTTTAAATGAGAACACTTGAGGTCCTCAGCAGAAAAAAACAAGCAAAAAGACAGTATCTATATGTGAGTGGTTTCTCCTCATGCCTGTTGTCTGATTTCAGTGGGAGTTTACAACACCTGAGTTACAAAGGCCTGCTGGTCTAAAAAGGCACATGATTATATCCCATTAAATCCATACCAAGTCCATACTTTTCAAAAGATGCAAATGAAAAAAATGTAGATTGTGCAGGCACATGACCCTGCAACATAACTTCTGAATTGAAAACAAACACAAAACAGTACCAAGTGTGCTCCAAAATGGACAACTGCTAAATGTGAACCTGGATGCTTCAAGAAAAAAGTATTTGTGAGGCAAATAACATTTTTTTAATCTTGATTTAGATTAAAACCTGTCTTTATTGATGCTAAGCCTTAGAAAGATTTTTTAAAAAAAACAACAAAACAACTGCTTCAGAAAGTATTCCTTGCCTACTCCATTAGCCAGTTTCCTGTGCCTTTCTCACATGAACTTGTAATCCTTGATGAGGTTTACACACGTGAAAATAAAGTTTTAAGCTGAAAATCATCGTTACCTCCATACAAAAACACTACATCATGTCAGGCATCTGATACGGTAGACAAAGCACAGTGGTAGAAGGATGCAAAAGAAAACATTTCATTTCACTACCGCTGAAATCAGGTACTGAAACTTGTTCATTGATTTTCCTTCATTAAAAAATAACTGATTGTAAAAGAAGTGTTGCTTGGCAGGATCAAAGCCTATCCTACAGGAAACACACACACAAAGCATTTGGAAATGAGGGTTAATTTGGCATGCAATTTAACAGCATTAGCTTTTATCAGCAGCATTTCAAGGTCAGGCACATCCATGTTTAAAATGTTTGGTTTTGTTACAGTTTCAACCTCAACATATCAGGGTTCAACACATCTTAAAGTGATATTAATCTCAAGGAAGGCTGCACAGAAGCACAAAAAACCTCAAAGCCTAACACCACTGTTGATAATTTAGCATTGCAAACATTAAAACCAGAAAAAGCTATTGCAAAGAAACCAAACTAATGATGTGGCTCTTTAACGCTCCCTTTTATTAATTCAAAACTTGACCCTTTCAAGAAAAAAAACAAGATTATATCAAATCAGCAGATCACAAAAAAATGTTCTTCTTCATCTGAGCATGGGATTAAGTCAGAAAGATCAGGCCAAATGGAAGGAATCCTTTTACTGACAGTTTGCTCACGATTTAGAGAGCTTTTGAAGATATCAAGTAACTAAGTCAAAACGGCCTCGTATTTGAAACAGTGTTTCTCTTAAAGTGTCTGATTCATATTTTTTTCTAAGAAAAAACCACTTTTTGTTTTTCACTTAAACCTAATCTGCTCAGTATTCAAGTTAGCACATTTAATCTATTCCCCAAAAGACTAATTAAAATGTAAGATCATTAATTTTTTAATTGTAATTTACACTTAATTTATTAAAAAATGTACAAAAGGATGAAGGGTAAAAGAAAACATGAAGCAGATTTGCTCAGCTCCAATATAAAATACTCCAAACACTTACAGGAGATTTTCCCTTTTATTGATTTATAAACTTCAAAAAATAATGAATGGTTACTTGTTTTCACATTCACAGTTATGCTGTGGAAAGGTCTTCTGCATCTCTTTTCACTGAAGACTTCTTCTACATAAAGAACCCTAACTACCCACAATGCTGACAGACTTTAACAGCAGTTGGCACCAAATGTTTCATGAGATCAAGTCCATACTGCACTTGAAACAAACACTTTGATTAATCAATTACTGGCAGAACTTCACAGTACCATGGATGTATGCCTAAGAGCTTTACAAACGCTTACGGGACAGTGATGTTAGGGGACTGAAATCTCTTAAGCCTCTTTCTTTGCAATTCTCTGCCACAGTTCAGAAGAATGCCACCCCATTACGCCAAAACCAGGGGGGGAAAACAGTCGCTCTCACTTCTTGCATGAGCATAATTAATCTTCTGACACGTCGACAAAGCAGCTTGTTGATAGTCAAAGGAAGGATTTTTCTGATTTCCTCCCAAGACAGGAGATGGTCTTTATCCATCATCCCTTCTTCCTGATCTCTTCTTCCAGAGTTCCCCACATCAGCAGAACTGTCTATCAGAGCAGACAGCAGGAGGGAAAGGTCTGGCTGATTGATAGGGCACCAGTGGCCGACAGTGCTATTTAAGCGTAGGAACCCATTGTTAGAATCTTACTTTACAGCAGTTTAACAAATATAATGGCAACCAATTCAACCATTGTACCACTAGAGTCAGCTCAAGCTAATAAGTAAAGTTAGCTAATTACACTGATCTAATTTAAAATACAGACAAATTGTAGAGACAGTCAGCATTAATGTGCACTGAAAGAGTAAAAAAATCTTAAGGAAAAAAAGTTTTGCACATATTATGCTCTGTGAATTGAATTATGGTTGCTTCTCACTCTTCATTGTGAGCAGGATCATAGACTTCCCTTCTCTCCTAATTCTGGGCCTGCTAGGTATTTCTAATTAATCAAAATAAAGGCATTTCTGTTACAATGCAGTTGAAATTTCATCCTCTTTCCTTACTTTCCCCAAGTTCTAACATATTTGACTGTTAAGATTGTGAGGAATTTCAGTTTCTAAGGGGAAAATATTATAAAATGGCTTCTAAAAGGAGGATACTACATACTGCAAAACACACCAAACTCCACACTTTTAACACATCTTTAAGGAAACCAAGTTGGTGTAACCAAAGTGCAGGTGTCCTGATGTAAAGAAGATTTTGCACACCTCTCACAAAGATACTCCGTATGTAAATTTCAAAAAATATATAGGTACTTTTCTTACATAAGCACTATATGTATTTACATCTATTTTGTAGTTTCTTTCCAGTCATCTCCCTCACCTTCCCAAAAAGAGATTAACAAAATATTTGGGCACAATCACATGTTCACTTAGTTATTTTCTGCATTCACAGAGAAGGTAGAAATTCTGTTAATCACTCCTTTTAAAGCTCTAATTCTTTGATAATTGCTGGTCATGAACCATTCCAGGTCAGAGAGGACCAGGGCACAGCACTCTGTGAACTGCTGCCAGACAGGGCAAGTCTGACTCATTATTTGAAATAGATGACCAAGAACTAAATCAGACCACAATCTCTACAGGCCTCTGCCTCACCAACGTAACAACCAAGGCAAAGGCATACAAGAGCCAGTGCTCTCTTACTGAAGTTGCCAAGAAGAACACCTTTATCCAAGTCACAGGAACTTGGTAACTCCTGGGTGTAGCTACACCACTCTGACCTTGACTATTTCATTCAGGACTTACCCCTCCATAAAAATAACTGCCTGCGCTACCTGGCCCAGACCAGTTCTCCAAGTAGACTTCTTTCATTCAGTTATACCAGAAAAACTACTAGTATTTATGAGTAAAATTAGCCCTTCAAAAAGTGAACATGTTGTTCTTGCCATAAACTGCACGAAATTCCAAGGGATACCAACTAGGCTGGAGCTGGAGTTAAATATTGTTTATGTCAGAGCAAATGTAAAAAACGACATGTTCTTTCGGTAAAGAAGACTGTAGACCACAAGCCAGAGAAAGATCTCCCTGTCTCTTTACTGGCATTTTATTCTTCCAAATGTTAAGGCAGCAACAGGAACGACCATCTGCAGTCTCCTACTTTTCCTCAAGTTGTTTCCCAATTTGGCTGCAGGAATAAACAGAACTCCTGGTCCCTGTGACATGATACATGAAGCAGAGATGGGGAACACTGGCATGGGTGAACAGACCATCCAGATTCAAAGACCTGTGCTTAAATGCAGAGAGGATTCCTGTTGGGAGGCAAAAGGGTCACAGGTGGTAGAAGCATGGGGGTCTTTGCTGAATGTTGCTAAAGAGGAAAGTGGACTTTCTAAACTTGAAGGGACTAGACTGGGACTGATGAGACACAAGACTAGGCAATCTGAGCCCAGAGGAAAGGCAAGCATGAACAAAGGGCTGCGGAACTCAAGGCTATAGGAAACAAAAGGAACAAGGGGACCTCAGGGTGCAAAATTTGAGTTTATTGTCTAATCCAAATGTCAAGCACCACTAATGCAGATCTTCATTTAAGGGATGTGAAAATAAATGTAAGACTGTCTCTCTCTTTCTTTCCCTCTCCCCCACTATGAGCTACCAAAAAACCTGCCTTTATATCCAGGCCACCTTGTTTGCTCTCAGAAATAATGATGCTTTTTTTCTGAATTGCAGTCCTACACATTTTCTTAAGACTGGAACTGCTGAGTCAGAACTAGAGGGAGAAAAAAAATGTGGATCAATAAATGGTAAGTTGCAACCTTGCAAAGGCCCAGGCCAGCCAAAGGTGAATTCCCCAGAGTAGAGGAGATCACAGAGCTTTCTGTCCATAAAAGCTCTCTGCTCCTAAGCTGAACACTCCCTCTCTCTGTTGTCAAGTCAGCGGCAAAAATTTATCAAGTGTTTACTGCCACAATATAGAGTATTACTGGATCACAGGAACTGAATAAGGGCGTTAAAGCTCATCTGAGGATTGCAAAGAGTTATTTCAATGAGACTTCAACTATGCAAGAATTGCAAGCACTGTTCTAACAGGTCTGTTATTCCTCTTCCTATTTGCAAAAAACAAAAGCAACCTAGAGGTCTGTCAGTCAAAGGTGAAGTTTAACAACAAATATAACAATTTCAGTATCTGAATGATGAATTTTGCATTACATGCCTGAAAGCAAAGGAGTAGTTCCCCCCCAGTGGTAGAATGGGAGAGCACTGGGACCTGCAGCAGCTCCTGCAAAGATAAGACGTGCCATTGAATCTGTTTCTTTTGTTAACATGGCATGCAGCTGACATACAGCCCAAACCAGGCTGTATCTTCCCAGCACATGCAGAGCAAAGATATCGGGGAGGGAGGAGACAGGTTAAGAACCAGAAAGAGCCCACCCACAGCTGCAGGCAGCTTTGTGGGGCAGTGTGTTCTGAGCAGTTCTGGATAGCTCACATGGAGCTCCTGCTATCTTGGGTCAGTGGCTATCAAAGTCCCATCCTTCTCTAAATAGTCAAGGCTGGGTACCTTTGCATTGAACTGCAGAAAAAAACACATGTAGAAATACCCTGTTTGTGGGTTTTCTATTTGATGGTAGAATGGATCAGGACATTTACATACTGTAAATGCCTTACAGTAAACTGCTACTTTAAAGAAGGTAGTCTGTTTGTTACTGATGCTTTCTCCCTGTACATATTAAATAGAAGACTGTTAGTATATGCACATTTATTTAAAGCAAATTCATGGAGCAGAGATGTTGAGGCTTTCTTCTTGAAAGTAATAGTCACAACAGTGAGTACAAAACATTTTCCTCTCTATTCTAAAAACCTCTTGGGCACTTAGGTACAAGGTGCTCTTCACTAGAAATAAGGAATTTCTTTGGAATGATGAGACCCATTTGGCTTATAAACAGATGCCGTGATACATGATACAAGAATAATTTCAGTGCCATGCTAGGGATTTATTTGGAATAGTTAATCTCTGCTGCTGATAGAAAAATATTCCACAGTGAACAGAATATTATTTGCTAATCTAATCCTTCTGCTAGAAAATATCTAAGAAGATTAATACTAGTGATCTCAATATACATCAGGCTTCCCTATTACAAGCTCATCCAAAGTACAGCACAATAATTTTTAATCAGCAGCAGCATTTAGGTATGACACGAGGTGTGCCTCTACCCCATGGCAGAGTGCTGAATGAAGGATAGCTGCTATCAGCTGGTCATGGCTAGAAGGTGCAGTCCAGCAAAACAGCAGTAACCCACTGTGGCAGTGTCCCACAACCTCTTAGACCAGCCAAAGCAAGGAGCTCCAGCAGAAAGCCTCCCCAGTAGCTGTGCAGCTGACTGCAGGGCCAGCCTGGCCCGGCCCAAACAGAGTACAAAACATATAACACAGTGAGGTGTATTCTTCATACATTACAGCATGCAAGAGGAGACCAAAGGGCAGTTGGGCAACAAAGTCATCCCAGTGAAGAAAAAGCTACGGATAGAAACTTTGCTTCCCTCTTTACTAACAACCTCCACTAGTACTTTCTGGTTTGCTTAAGGCTCTAAGTCATGATTTAGAGCACCATGACAAGTTTTAACCAGATCAAGTACTTCTTCCAATCCTGATGTCTGAATTGCAGACAGATGGAGGTGCAGTCCCATCAACACCAGGAGCTATCTGTCAGTCTCTGGAATGGCATTAAAGGGAAAGCTGACTCCAACAGAGAAGATCCATCCTGAAGGTGAATGACTCAGACGACTGAAAAAGAGAACAGCTTCTCCACGTTGACCCTTTTAAGGGGGTTTCACCAGTCATCTGTTTGTAGGATGCTACCAATTGTTTCCTTTCATAGAGCACAGGACATGCCATTCCATCCCTGTACTGGTGGACAAGAAGCTGCTATCAACTTTATCCAATCAGAGAATTTTATAGAGTTTATGATTACAGTTCTGATACACAAAAATAAAAGTCACATCTCTGAGCACTTAACATGCAATTACTTGTTAGCTTGCATTTTTGGAAACAGCATGTATTTCTTTACTGGAGGTGAGTGACAGTGATGAAGTTTCATCACAGGTTGTGCAACTTTTTTCTTTGTCAACTCATTTATATGCCAAGAGTTTTGATTGTCTACAAAAAAAAAAAAGTTGGGAAATGACAAGTTACTAAACAACAAACAACTAACACTTGTTTCAGATACAGCAGAAAACAACACAGAAAGAAAACACGAGGCATAGAACAAACATATAAAATCCCAGTACAAGTAACAGGTCTAGTCAATATTTATTTAACAGCACTAAGTAGCAAGGAACAAACTGCAAGGTAGCACTGTCTAATACAGTTCCTCTGACTTTTTGCTTACAGCCACAGCTGCACCTTCTGGCAATGCAGAACCTGGTACCTGATAAAGGAAGCCCAGTGGAGTGCTCTTCTGTGGTACACAGCCAGCATCGACCAAATGAAACCTACCCTTTTGGAACTCAAAGCAACAAGCAATTCTCATTTACAACAGAATCTTCTCCTCAAGTAGTCAGCTTCAATTAAAAACCAAAACAAAACAACCCAATGCTTTATAGATTACTGTAAAATATGACTTTCAACCATGACCGGCAGTAAAGTGTAATCACTTTTAGAGAGAACACAGCCTTATTAAATCACCCATTTAATTTCTCTCCCCACAGAAAAAGAAAAAAAAAATCACAAAACCCCCAAAAAAACAATCCCCCAGTAGAATTCCTGATGAAAACATGATTCCTCTCAAAGAATCTCTCTCACCTATCCTCTAAAAGACAAACAGCAATATAATACAAGTGTTTTTCAAAGTTCTCTACAAACTACTGGTTTATAATTGAAGATGATTAATATAAGTTATTTGAATATAGAAAAGCCAAATCATATCCAAAGCTCTCATAAGACTATTATTAGCTATACATTATTTTAATAATTCAGGTAAATATTTTTTCAGTGAGCCCTACATTTCCATGAAGCTCTGTCAAAAGTTACTGCAAAGGTAATAAAAGACTTGGGTAGCATTGCTAAAATACTTCAGGAACCTACACCACATATTTCGTAATCAGTTCTAACATTCACATATTGACAACATGAGGCAGAAAATAGAAAGTTAGAAATACAAGTTAAAGTGGTTTGAACACCTTTAGCCATTGTAAATTTATTAAAATTCTGACAAAGTTTTATTGCATTTCACTTATTTTGAAATTTCCTGACAGATCTTCCAGCAACACACACTCTTCAAAACCAGCACTGTTCCAAACTTACAAATGTGCCCATTGCAGCTCTGTGTCTATCAGGACTCAGATGCTGAGCTGCACCAAAACATCAGGATCTCTAGGCAGGGGGTTTTCAATGCAGGCCATGCCATCAGCAAGAGCAAAAGCCACGACTGTAAATATAGATGTTGATCATTGTCAGAGACAAGGCTCGTTTAGACTGGGAACAGTTCATCCCAAAATACTATCAAACTCACTTAGAGACTTGCCATCAACAGCTGTTTGATGTACAATAAGAACATAAATTCTAAAAGCTGGATTTAGAAAAAAAAAAAGGCTCCGTGTATTTTTAGATTACTACTTCGGCCCAATTTTAAGCCACTTAAATTCAATATGTGAAGTCTAAAGTGGTGTCTGAATGATTTGTGCTTGTTCAGTCCATGTTGTTCTCATCATGAACATTTACAACACTTCTATCTTCAAAAAGTACATTTTGTTCTCTGTCACTCAAGCATGCACACCAAACACTAAGTTACAAAGAAAAGCAGATATGTTGAAATGAATTATGGTTGTTTTTCATTGAGATGAAGTATAGGAGAGAAAACCAACTATATTTTTTCCTTCCCTTTCTCCACCCATATCCTTACACATACCCAAGGTAAAGAATATAGTTTATTCCTTGCCTTCTAACAAGTTGGATAATATTTTCATGTTTCAAAGATGTGGTTTCAATTATCTTTTAAGTTCCAATATTACAAAGACCTAAAACTGCACCTATTCTTCATACAATCCCATATTACTCAGTGTCCAACCAACTAACATACTCTTCCAAAGGGAGCACAGATTAATCCCTAACTGTGGTCGCTCCACTTGAACACTATGGAAATGGAGGCAACCCTTTGTAAGACAACTTTTAGCCCAGAATATGAATTAACACAAAATCTAGTGTTCTGCAAGGCCAGTAAATATTTTCTTTGTTGTTCTTTTACATGAGACAGCTCACAAAAATCTCAGAGCTCTTCTTTTCAAAGTAATTGCAGTGTGACATAAAAAAGCTGGCAAAGTTAAGCACAGAACATTTGATAATACTAATTTTGGAAAGGACAGTTGGAAGTGATGTTTTTACAGAAGCGTGCTTTTTCATTTAGAAAGCATTTATGCTTTATATGAAGGCCATTTCAGAGCAGATATGATTGGAGAGGAATGATAGCCTTCACTTGTTTTCATTTGACATCCAGCTTGTTTACAATAGAGACATTTGAAGACCAATTTATAATGCTTAGTAATGGAAGTAGACAATACTAAATATTCTTTGTCAATCATCTGCATGCAGCCTGATTGTTTGTTTGCAGATTTATGCAACACAGTTCTCAGAAAAAGAGAAAAAAATGGAAACTGCACAGACTTCAAAGTCAGCAGAGTTTATTCTTCACTGGCATTGTTTGCATCA
>JAWWLV010000088.1:104378553-104398074 GCA_035041135.1 Platyrinchus mystaceus | reverse complement strand
TAACCTCATTTTTGCTAGCTAACATTGGACTCACTGAAAATGAAGAATGCAAACAAGTTTTAACACTGCCATTTAAAGAAGATGAAAATTTTATTTACTGCAGAGCTATAACCATTTGCAGAATTTAAAGCCTGACAAGTCAATGACATTTAAGCCAGTTTATTGGCCTTTTTAGCCATCAGAGCGCTTGTAGCAAGTATGGGCAGAGTCCTTCCCAAATCTTCGTTCGCGAAGCCTAGCCATGATAAGCAGCAAAACTGCAATATCCTTCTAAAATAAAACAAGCAATCCTACTTGGCAAGGGGATGTATCAATTTTCTACTCTTGGCAATAAAAGAAAAAAAAAATCACATATTTTGAAGGACTATATCTGCCCCTTATCATGTAACTTTCTTATATGTGGTCTTACCCAGTGATTCACACAGCAACACACAGAGAAAAAGGTTGTATGGACACTGAAGAAACAGAAATGATAGTTTTTATTTTGAGTCAATCCAGCCCAAATAGAGAGAAATTGAGCAGATTCAGAGGGATTCTTCTAATACTTCATGTACTGCCATGTAATAAAATAAAACAATGCCACAGCAATACAAATATTTCAGTCACCTGCTAAATATCACATAGAATTTGTTAGCATATAGATTTTCATGTGAATTAAATGTAAATATCCCAAAGAGCTTGACAACATAGGCAAAAAGACTACTCACATATAAATATCACATGTACTTTCTCAAGAACATGGCAACAAATAGGCAGAGTGTGAGGAAAACCTATGCACAGAGTAAACCTCTCACTCTCCCTAGCAAAGAACAGGCAAGAAAGCTAATACAACATAACAAAAAGTAGGTTTAGAGACCTAATCTTAAGAGCAATGTAAAGAACTGACTTCACTTTTTTTGCTCCTCTACTACAGCAAATGCTATATTGCCATGAATTCACACCATAGTGAAAAGATGACATCTTCAAAATCAACTTCATGTTTAAATGCTGTTCTTCCTGCTCTGTCGTTTCTGGTGATAAATACTAGGAAATCAATGAGGAAACATCATTTGAAGTGAGCCATTCATCATGTACCGAAAAGGGTAAGTACCCCATAAATTGCAGTGATCCGTTTCCTATTAGAATCACACAACAGAAGGCAACAGCATTTCCATTAGCAATTTTTATGACCTCTATAGGTAGAGGATAAGGTTAGGAAATGGCTTATTTTTGTCAGCTATAAAGCAGTTGTTGGGTGCGGTAGGAAAAAAATTTTCAAGAGAATCAGAGTTATTCGTAAATCAAAGGGCGGGAGGAGGGAGAGACACAACAAATAACAGCACCACCAACTACACCTTTTCATACTTAAGAAATTTGTGGATTGGCAGTTCTCTAAATAATATTGAATATTTTAGTAAATTTTACTGTCATTGGAACTTTATTATACTGCATGTGAGTATAGGCTCAAAAAAAATTGCTACTACCATTGCCTGTGACTGCTGCCCAGTAAACAGCACTTTTTTACAACCTAAGGAATGGATTCTCTTTTTCTTTTTTCTAGTGTTACTCTAAATCCAGTGTTACACAAAACATGAAATAAAAATTCAGGCTTTAAAAAAAGAAAAGTAAATTTTATTTGATCAAGAGCTCCATTTTCCCTTAGCCCTGTTTACCCTCCCAATCCCATCCTGTGCAACACTCTGCTCTTTCTAACAAAACCAGGCAGGACAGACACACTAGTTAGCAAAAAGAAATAAAAAATATAGGGTTTGATGTGTCCCTTCATAACTGACAATATGACTAAATACCAGCCCTGAAAGAACAACGAAGCTTTATACATGAATAGACTTTCTCCAGAGTTCTGAGAGTGGAGTTGGGAGGAGGAGAAAAAAAAAAAAAGCTTTATTTTCAAATACTCCCTCAATGAATTTTACTGTATTTAACATAAAAATGCCTCTCAGATTCTATCTGACATACTGGCAAGAGATTACATTTTTAAGGCAATCTCACCCTAAACCCAGAAAATGTTAAAGTCCATACACCAAAACATAATCTAATTTTGTGAAACAAATTGTAGGAAAGCACCTTGTGTGTGCCTGAAAATTGAACAAAACAAGCAAAAAACTATTCAATGACAATAATACGGTTTAAGGGATGGAAAATCAAATTAAATCAAACAAAATGATTATGCATCTCCTATGACCCAAGGTCTACCGTGAAAACCACTGAAAATCCTCTGATCTGTGTTATACAGTAAGACAGTCTGAAGGAACATCAAGTCACTTCTATTCCTACTTCCTCCCCTTCCACACACACAGCACTGAATTAACACTAAATATTTCAACAGAATTCACCACAGCTGAAAACCTGCACATCAGTACTTATTTATGCAAGTCTTTGAGCTTAATTCTACCCAAGTTTCCACCTTTCAAAAGACACTGCAAGCCACTTGATTTGTTTGAGCCATAGTCCCATAGAAATTCAGATTCAAAATCCTACACTCACTCCATCATTGCTAAACTGGAGTGATAGGTGAGTCTACCACACAGGACTCTGGTACACTGACTCTGCTAGTGGTGGTAAAAATAGAACAGCCTAGGCATGAATTTTCCCCTCAGCAATAGCTGCTATTACCTCACATGCCACCCACAGATGAGCCCATCCCACACTAATTGTTAAGCTACTTTCTGTTCCCAGCAGCCAAGATCAAATGAATGTTCTTACAGTCATGAAAGCAAGGGGCTAGTTAGCCTTAGTAAGTGAGATTGGTTTCACCTACATGAAAGCTCACTAATTACTTTTTTTCTTTTAACATTTCAGACCAGCTTTCACACGCACCTCCTTTTCCTCAATGAAAATTCAGAAATTCTGATTTTCTGAAATAGTTGAGTGTATCATTGTAATAATTTAGAGCTTTAGCTGTTTCCCAAAGAACTGATTTTACTCTCCTAACAGTGCTCTCAGGACCTTCTTCATTAAACTCTGTAAAATCAGAACTCAGAATCTGATTTCACCATAACAGTGTTTTTCTTCCCTCTGTGCCAGTGTACCTGCCATACCAGGACAACACAAGGGTACCACCACACACAACAAACACAGTTGTAGCACAGTCCCCTTACAGAGTGAAACCTAGGCTGCATCTCTCCCTTCTCTCTGGGCTCAACTTCACTCCTGATTTTTCTCCCTCCTCCCCACCCTCCAGCAGCATTATCAGCTCATCACTCATTGTCTTTGCCATTCCTTCCTCCTTCAGGTGGGACTTCTCACACTCTTCCCCTGTTTCACCATAGGGTCCCTTTCACAGGGTGCAGTCCTTCAGGAACAGACTGCTCCAGCCTGGGTCCCTTATGGGGTCACAATGCCTGACAGAAGACCTGCTTCAGCCTGAGCTCCTCTCTCCATGGGGCTATAGGTCCTACCAGGATCCTGCTCCAGTGTGGGCTTCCCATGGGGTCACAGCCTCCTTTGGGCATCTACCTCCTCCTGTGTTGGGTCCTCCATGGCCTGCAGGTGGATATCTGCTCACCTGTGGGCCTCCATGGTCTCCAGAGGCATGGCCTGCCTCAACATGGTCTGCACCACAGGCTGCAGGGCAAGATCTGCTCCAGAGCCCGGAGCACCTCCTTCCTTCTCCTCCTTCTTCACTGACCTTGGTGTCTGCAGAGTTCTTTCACACGTCCTCAGTCCTCTCTCTGACTTAAGTTGCTGTTGCAACTTTTTCCCCTTCTCAGCTCTGTTATCCCAGAGACACCACCACGGTCACTGATGTCAGCAGTTGGTCTGTCAGAGTCAGCTGGCGTCGGCTCTGCTGGACACAGGGGAAGCTTCTAGCAGCTTCTCACAGAGGTCACCACTGTACCCCTCCACCACCAAAACCTTTCCACACAAACCAAATGCATACTGTCAGTAAATATCATAAATCTTTTGACTGACAGGGTCTTGCCTCAGTGCCGGTGTTCCCCATGGAGCACCATGACTTGAGGGGAGGAACTCCGAAGACCTTTCCCCGCTCCAATTTGCAAAGCAGATATGGGAAAAGCAAGCACCACAGGGTTCTCACTGATCTGTAAGAATACTGGCAGTGCTGCTTGACTGCTACTTGTGTTCACCAATGCCCACCTCCTCTCCCCATCTGGGGCTTAATTATCGCCACAGATACTCACAGCAATGTGATCACATATTGCTGTGGCTAAGACATGGGTGGGTTTGGCTTAGTGGTCGGGTAAGGCTGCTACTGGGATACAAACAGGTCAGGGTCAGGAAAACACAGAGACCAAAGAAGTAAAAACACAACAATTTTGAGAACAAGGCAGGGGTGTGGATGCCAGGCTGTGATGTGGAATGTGGGAAGTGCCGGTGTGCATCAAAGCCCATAGTCTGGGCTGAGGCTGGACTCAAACTCTGCACCAGAACATAGGAATGCTAGAAAAGGATGGTTTTGTTTCTTATTATCCTGCTCGGATTTGACAGGTAATAAACTGAAGCTAAGTTACCCGAGTCGAGTCTGTTTGGCCCATGAAGGTAATGGGTAATTGATCTCTCCCCTGCCCTTATCTCCACCCACAAGCCTTTTGCTGCATTTTCTCTCTCCTGTCTAGCCAAGCAGGGGAGCGATAGAGTGGTTTTGGTGGGCATCTGGTGTCCAGTGAGGGTCAACACACAGCAGAAAAGCAACAATGTTAAAAAACCCTTTGGTTCCGTTTTAGGCATTACAATGGAGAAACTTCTGGGGAAACTCTGATCTAACCCATCTGTTTTGTCCAACTCCAGACCAGTCCCTTTCTCTAATCTGAGTCATGTTACTAGCCCACACTGGGTTAATTCCCATCATCCCATAGGATTTAAATCCCACCCCTAAAGTTTTATCCCAGCAACTCTCTCCCATCATCCAAAGACTCCTTACAAACCAGATCCCATATTTGTACATGACTTTGCCAGAAACATTTGGTTTCATCACATTTTTCCCTCACCTCAGCCGTTCTCAGGCTCCTTGCCAACATATTCTCAGTGTCATCGCCCAGCTTTGCCTTCAATGCCCCTTCACTTCCATTTCTGATTCTCATACACTTCCTCCTCATGAAGCCTATCTTGGTTTCTTTTAATATGTGCAAGCCCTCAGATTCTTTTATGGCCAGTCCAATCTGCTTTTCAATTTGTTAGACATGCTTCATTCCAAGCTTCCCTATCTATTTCAGCCTCCTTGTTTACTCCCCCCATGATTATTTCCATATCCTCACCATCTAAACTGAGTAGCTTCCACTTGCACATTGCCGAAATCCAACCAGTAAAGTCACACAGTCACACACACGCAACATCAACCCCAAAAACCTCCTCAGTTTCAGTGCCTGATCTTCAGAGGGGTTGCAACGATCAGGGAGTACAACTAAATGTTGCACAGCTACAAGCTGTAACAGAACCATGGGGGAGGCAGAATTTTAGCAGTGAAGCACTAGCAAGTTTCTGAGCATGAATAAACTAGAAGTTTTGGCTCTTAACTCAGATAGCTTTGGCTGACTTCTGAAGGGACAGCAAAGATGCAAACTCGAGATTAAATCTACTCCTGCCAAGCACAAAATAATTAGACAGCAAGGATGTTTAAAAAAAGCAAGAGCAATGTTTTCCTAGTATCTTCCCTTCTGCAAACAAAGCAATTGCTCCATGTGTGCCTCTGATGCCAAAAACTGCCTACTACTTCAACCTGAAATAAGGGGAAAAAGTAGTCTGCAACAGCTGTTTAACAAGCCTGAGTTTCACACAAATGACTGAAATCTAGTAAAGCACTGGAATAGTACATTGTGTAACATAAAACACTTGCAAATCTCAGCAGATTACATTAAAAGTTTCATCTATAGTTACTTAAAACAATACAATAAAATAATTTGACCAAAAGTATTTGCTGTTTCTCCTCATTTGTTTCTAAAAGTCACTCTTCCTTCACTGTCAATTTTAATCTCAGCAAGATTTTTAACCTTCATCTTGCCATCACTACTCTCCAGCTTCCTAGAGGATTCAAACAAGAACTTTTAAGCTTACAGTTGATTATCTCATTGATACATCTGGCTTTAGACCAACTCCTTTCACTTCAAATTTCACATGGATTTGCTATTACCAAACACAAAGTCATTGACTGCATATTTCCAGCTTCTTTCAAGACAAAGATTCTCATCAAAAAGCACAGTTCCTCTTTTTAGTAATAAATCAACAGTTCTGTAAACTGATAAAATTACTTTCTAGTATCACATCCACCATCCACCTACCATACCTTCATCAGAAGGCCACAAACTCAGGCAAGGTTCAAACTAATCAGCTCTGCACTTATGAAACTTTCCTGTGTAAGGCGGCGGGGGAAGGGGGAAGATCATCTCCACACTTAGTCTTGGCAACTAGGAAAACAAAGTCACAAGAGCAAAAGTTTCACATTAGAAAGATTAGGTCATCTAATAGCTCTTGTTTTCTCAGGCTATTAAGGAAGATACTTCCTAGTGCTGTATCCATTCCAGCTGTGACTCAGCTTCCTGATGTATGACCTGCCCTCTCTCAAAATACTAGTTTAGTATTTTACTACTCCACAAAAGCATCCAGTACAGTAATTGGAAAGTATGGTTTCCAAAGAGACAAATAATGGCTTTCATGTCTCCATTTCTAATTCTTAATCATCACAAGGGGTGACTAAACACACTGCAGCGTGCAGTGCAGACTTCCAACACCCCACAGATGTAAGGTCATTGTATCACAGAGGAGTTGGTTCAGAATCAATTTGAAGTTCATAGGCATTCATTTTTGAGGTGGGATAGAGAAGCTACAACCCATGGCCACATGTCCTACAGCTGCAATTCCCTCCGAACACATCATGTTTGTTTAAAAACCAAAATATTTTCAGCCAAGGGTAAGTAAAGAGCTTTGTTTGAATGCCCTAGTCTTACATCAAGATGTCAATATTGAAATTTGATTAAAAATTTATTTTTCAAAAATACTAGATACCATTAATACACATAGTCTGAAAGTACAAAATCACTATATTTTTTTCTCCATTAAAGTTTAAACTACAGGTGAGAAGGAAAAGAAAGTTATCCCAAAAGCACAGAGTGTGCTTTAAGAAGTTGATTATTTTCTCTTTTAAAGATGGTAATAATATTGCTAATCTAGTAGCACCCCACAGAAAAATAAAGCTAATGGCCCAGTAGCACCTATTTTTCATGGAAATATGAAGGAAAACTATCCAGAGCCAAAATCAAACTGGCACAGCCCACAAGTGAGACGGTTGCATTGACTCCATCACCCCTCACAAAGCAGGGAAGGTAAGTCAATAAACTGACCCTTTAAGATCTGTCTAGTTCAGTAATTGTCACTGGTATCCAGTTGGCATTAAAAAAAAGTAGTCATGATCATGACCTTTGCATTTCTATAAACATTAGCCATTGTCATGAGGAAGACCTCTTTGGCCTCATAATTCACATGCTGTTAACAACCAGCAAGAACACAGCATGTGTGTCACTTACTAAATAATGTAAGAAAAATTGGATGTCACACTCATACCCCACTGTTCCTGTGCACAGCCATGAGCACTGAAGTTAACCTGTATTACACTCAAAACTTTAGGAAGATTATAATTAATCTACTTTTGATATTCATCAGACTTTTTTGGACTATATTATTACAACTTTGGGGCAAGAAGAAGGATTATTTGGCTTATTCATATTATTTCTATTTATTTTGTACTATTTCTTTTTGCCTGGTTTTCAAGAGAAACATGGCTCATATTACATGTTTTCTGTCAAGCACCTCTTAAACACAAAATTCCATGCAAATGAGACAGAGGAACAGAGGTCTGAAAGATATTTCAGCCTCTCAATATTGAAGAGGAAACTTAGCCAGTTAGGCAGGACATTCAACCATGCTACAAGTAACAGCAGTATAAAAGCAAGCTGGTTGGAAGCGCCGATCCTAACCACATTTCAGAAAACATTTTAAATCAGAGATTATAAATCAAAAAAATCCAAATCTATAGGAAACTAGGCTTCTTCACTTCTGACGCTCCTGGAATTGCTTGTTAATACTTAGTTTATTACCTACAAAACTAATATGGTGCAGAAAAGAAGCTTATATGCTGTTTCATCTGGCTCACTGCCTGCAGAACATGCACTGTGAGCAAAGGACAGAACTGGAACACTTACTGAAGCCCACCTCGCCCAACCCAGTGTCCCACAGTAATCAAAGAAGAACAATAGGGTGGTCAGAACAACCTAAGACTAGAAATGTCAGACCACAAGCTATCTTCCCTAAGTCACAGTGGCCAACAACAGATCCTCAGAGAAGAATACAGACTTGGTGATGTTCCTGCAGTAATAAGTACCCAAAATGTTCTCCCAGTCTCCACTGATCTGCCGCTCAAGGTTCATTTAACAGCAATCATAAATTTTATCCAGCTGCTTTAGAAACTGCCTAAGCTTTCAGCACAGTCCTGAGAAAGCTGTGCCACAACCCACCTCACACTGGCAGTTATAACATTTTATTTGCATTCAGCATGGCTCCTGATAATTTCATTTGATGCTCCTCAGTTCTTTCTCTCCAGAAGACATCAACACCTATTGCCTTCTGCCCCACATTATTTTATGGACTTCAGATGTCTTATTCCCAGGCTGTAGTCTAGTCAATGTAGTTGTTCCTTACATAGGAGCACTTGGATCACCCTATTTTCTTTCTCTTCATTTTTTCCAATTTTAATATCTGTTATTGAAGAAACGAGGAAGGAGACAAACTGCAAACGACCTTCAAGATGTAGGTATGCTAAAGATGCATGTGCATGGTATAATAACTTCTTTTTTGCTTTGGTTTCCTTTTTTTCCGTCCCCAATGACTCTTTAACATTTGCTTTCCTTTGTCTTTCCCCCCACACCATCACAGGCCATTAAGCTAGCATGTTAATAGCACTCTCCATTACAACCTTGAGACATTGTTTCTGAGCAATAGCCCTTTCAGATTATCTATACAAAACTGGCACACATTCATGCACTTCCTAAGATAAATACTGAGGTATTTCAGAAAGAGAACATTGTATATTCCCAGTCCGTCCTCAGGATGGAAAAGCGGTAGAACAATCTGAATTCAGCTCTATCCTTCCTCTTCTGTTATTATGGTAAGTGAGCGATTCTGTTGCAGTGCTTTGCAGTGACAGGGAAGATACTGCATGTGAAAGAGAGATAATAAACCGTAGGTCATCTTAAACAGATCAGAAACTCTGCATATGGTAGCTGTACAGCCCAAGAACACTAACAAA
This sequence comes from Platyrinchus mystaceus, assembly GCA_035041135.1. NCBI lineage: Eukaryota > Metazoa > Chordata > Aves > Passeriformes > Tyrannidae > Platyrinchus > Platyrinchus mystaceus. The sequence continues at coordinate 104,388,818 of JAWWLV010000088.1, read as the reverse complement.
CCTCACAGGCAACTCATTCTGAAATTGCATACAAACTAATGTTGTGTTTAACTACAACAGGAAAGTGCATACTAGATAGTAGGTTTCAATAGAGAAATTTCAGTACAAAAGAGGATTAAACCATCGCCGTGTGGAAAACAGAAGATAAGGTGGATTTTTCCTCTCTCTTCTGCCAAAGGCTGGCAAAGATCAGTGAAATTAAACACTGCCCAAGGCAATTGTTAAAAGCAGTTTGGCCATTAAAGTCATGTCATCTGGTGACCCAACTGACCTACATTAAGTCCAGGCTAAAGGGCAATGTCATCTCTCTTTTCCTATAGATAGCATGGCTTTGCATCTTCAACACAGATGGAAGACAACCCCTTTGGCCTTCTGGTTTCCACCATATCCCTTGCCACAAACCAATGTTAGCTGCAACCAATCTTTTGTACTTATTTGGCCTTACAAGGATTTTAGTTTTGTGAAACAGAACTGAAAAACAGAAAAATTTTCCTCCCTTCACGTTATTCAAGCAATATCTGTCTAAGCAGAGGCTGTAGCACTCCATATACTCAATGATGTAAAAGATAATTAGGCTAATGCAAATTTTACTAAAATTATAATTATCACTGGATACATTCAGTTTGGATAGTCCGAATAAATGAGACATTATAATAATTTTTCAGTTATAACACTAAATGTCAGAAAAGAGGTTACTCAACAATAATTTACTTTAGATCTACTGAATGGCCTACAGTTTTTCCACCCAGACTTGAGAGCTGCCATGTCAAAAATGGGACATTCCTCAAGAATTTTCCCAAAACTTCAATACTTTACAAAGATCCTTCACAATACACAGAAATTCTGCTCCACCAATAACATTGGGTCATTCCAATTCTAATCCACCTCAGCGTTACTACGCTGAAAATCCAAGACCATTGCTTGCAGAACTGCAACAGAAGCAACACCCTCCAAGCCCAATTTACCAATTTACTATCTTTTATACATTTCATATTTTATTACAAATTGAGTATAAGTGGCTCAACTAATGGTTTCAGTAAAGACAAATATGATGGAATAGGAAAACTGACTTTTAAATTAGACGATTAGCACTTAATTAGATTAAACAAAATTTAACTTGCTTTTTCTTGGAGTCACAGAATAATTCAGGTAAGGATGGATGTCAGAAGGTCTCTATTCCAACCTCCTACTAACAGCAGGATCAGCTGTGACAGCAAACCTGGCTGCTCAAGGCTTTGCCCAGTGAAGCTTTGAAAATCTCCAAGGATGCAGACTGTAAAGCCACCCTGGGCAACCCATGTTCAGGGTGAAAAGGAAAGCTGCTCTACACTTTGTCACTCCACAGACCACCTCATTACAAGGGCTGGGTGTGGAAATTCCACAAAGTCAGTTTATAGGAAAGAAAGTGGATGAAAAAAGAATAGTTTTCTACTGGTTGTTATCAATCCCTCCTTATGCAGTTATTGAGGAGAGCCCCCCCATCTTATTCAATCACTGTTTCTTACAGCAAATGGTGTTCAGCACAGGCCGCTTTGAGATATAAAGTGCTTAAAATCTTGCAGCCTTAAAAGGGTTCTTGAATTATTTCTGTGTTCTGCTCTCCCAGAGAAAACCACTTAATCAAAACCCCAAGAATAGTCTTACATTTCATTCCACCTCTGTAAGACAAAACATTAATTTACACTGCAATAGCTTTCTTGTTTGCCAACAAAAGACATTTTGAAGAGCTGCCAGTGTGCCAGAAATGAAGTTTGATCCTGTAATGTCTGTGCCTCTTCATCAGCCATCTTTGCCAATGGGAACAAACTGCTAGGCTGCCTGATGGGTCAGTAGAACAGAATTTGTATCTTCTCCAGATTATGCAAATTTAAAACCCATGCATGCTTCATAGTGTGCTATTAATCTTGAAATCATATGCCCGCTAAAGCATTACGTTGTTTTTACCCACAAAGAATAAAAATTATTCCTTTGTTTGAACGAGGCACACACTAAACATTCCGGCAACCCATTCATCTTGTTGGTTCTACCCATACTTCCAGTCTTCAAAATCTTTTAAGAGAACTGACGAAATGCATGCAATATGTAAGAATGCAAACAGCTTAAGTCAAGTCAAAATTTAATTTGCTTTTAACAGCCAAACTATATGAAAAAAAACCCAAAACACCTGTTTTCTCTGTTTTCACTCTACCCCACTGAAGGATATTGAAAGATCTAAAGGTACGTAATAACCAAATCCTTCTGACTGCTATTTAAAAATAAGGACATTCAAACATTGTCCATTAAAAAAAAAAAAAAAAAAACAAAAAACCCCAAAAAACCACCAACAAATGAAAACCAACAACAACAAAACCCCAACAACAAACAACAGATTTTAGCAAAAAAAATTAAATCAAAGTTGCAAAATTCTGATCTCAAATTCACTGTCAAGGCTGGCACCCTTACTTATAAAGCACTTAGTAAAATGTCCTAGAATCTCAGTGACCAGCATGTTGAAGGGAAGACCATGTACCCAATGACTCATGAAAGTTTAACTTTCATATGATTGTACTAATGTATTTTGGTTTGTCCAAAACAATTATTTTGAACAGAAAGGTTTCTGTTGGATAGACTCCTGTCTTAAGATTATCATGAAAGAGAAGTTTTTAGAAGGAATTAAAAGTGTAATGGAAAAAGCTGACCAAAAGGGATAAAAATCATGCTAAAAAAACCAGAAGAGGTAGAATCAAAGAAAAAAATGCATTGAAAAATACATTTCTGTGCAAGACTTGCTCTTGCCTTTTGGAGGGTGTAGCAGAAAAAGGAAGGAGCAAGCTTGGGTTTCATTCCCAAAGTGCAAAGATCCCTTGAGGTCCACACAAATGCTTTTAAATTATGTTTGGTTATAGTTGGAATGCCAAAGCATACACAAAGTACCCTGATACCCTCCCTGCTCCCTACAGGGGAGGCCCCCTCCAGATTCCTCTGAAGGGCTCTGCTGGGTGGGTGTTCATGCCTGCTCCAGCACGAAAGGAAGGTAGAAATTACAGAATGGAAAAATTCTACTGGAGGGGTACTATAGTCTCCTTCCACATTAACTTTCAATGATTATTTCAAGTTTGTGAAACAGCAGTATGAATTTTCTGTTTTATTTATTTTTAAAAAACAAGTTCTTGTGGACCCTTCCGCATTGAAGTCTGTCCTTAAAAAGCTTACACTTCAGTGACTTTTTTTTTTTTTAACTAAGGAATTTACAAGCACCCTTAGTAAGCTTACAACATGTTGAACACCAGCAGTTTTGGATCTCAAAAGCTTCACAAGGTATAAAGATTTTGTTTTCCCCTCTTGTTCTACAACCTTCAGGATCTTAAAATAAAAGAAGTACTGAAAGTGTGACAACAGGTTTAAAAAGGTTTGAAAAGAATCATGAAAACAAAATTTAAAATTTAACACTTAAAATTCTATGGGCACAGCATAATTTTTTGAGTTACATACCTTATTTCTCTTATGCATTGTACACATTCTTAAGTGAGACGGAAGATGACCTTTCCTTCTGTAACCTCACAGAAGTATCTATGTTTTCATACATGCATATACATTCCTTCATTCAGTGTTTTGTATGTACCAGGAAGATTTAAATCCTGTTATAAAGAGCTTATTATAAAGCTAAATATTGACAGACATTTTGATGTCAAATCGCATCTTTGCCCAGGGCAATGTAACAACCACAAGTGCAGATCTGTTAAGGAAAGGACCTAATCAAATTAAAGGCTTCCCTACAAACACCTAAAAATGATAATTCGTGAGAGATGCGTGCCGACCACCTTCTGTCCTTCATTGCAGGGAGTAATTCAGTCTGCATTTGGCTTCACCCCCGTGGCGTCAGCCACCCATCTGTCACCTCCCTTTTTCTGGGGTAATCTGCTCTCTACTTATCTGCACACTGGCCTCCTAAGTCTTCCCTTGCTCAAGAAAGTTACGTCTTGCTGATATTGGGTGCAGCGAGAGTTGTAACCAACAGGGTAAATACTTGCCTGGCTAAGCACAAACCACTATCAGCAGCATCTGCAAAACTGTAATAAAATGGTGCTCAACAGGTCCCCTCTTGCTTGTGACTCCAAAGAAACTGTATTTAGCTGCAAATGAGCAGCAATAACGTTGTATTATACAACCTACTTTTATAAAGAAAGTAATCTAAGGGCATACTCTCAGTCTTGCCTAATTAAAGACAGCATGAACACTGGTGGTGATTTACTTCAGCAGCATGGGGATCACACCCACTACACGGATTTGTCCAATAAAGGGCTCTGGAGTATACGGCAACACACTGATTTCAAAGACATACAGGGAGAACAACACCTGTATTTGGTCTGGCAGGATTCTTCTCAACTACAAACATTTCATTTCTGTGAGGCAAAAAGGACTCTATATACCATAACTCAGCCACACAGCACAAATTATCGGGACGTAAAGACCTCACAATGTTCAAGAGTTAACATTTACACCAGTTTTTTAAAAAAACAGTTCTCCTAGCACAGATGCCAAAGATGTTTGTTGCAGCAACACATTAACTTTCAAGAAGCCAGCAGATACTAAATCAATTTAAATGTCATATTCCCGGAATATATTTACAAGCCTGACCATCTCCTCTATAAACAAGTTTTCCAGGGAAGATGTGAACAAGCATGTTTCTGCTTCAGCTAAATGGACACAGAGGAGCATCAATAAAATGTGTTTGGCTACAAGAGTTCTGCATGAAGCTAAACTTTGTTAGAAAACACAGTTTCCTTTTTTCCCCAGCTGCTTAATTTTTAAAGTATGATTTCATAGATGCAGTGACACAGCTTACAAGACTCAGGTAACTATCCCATATGTACTATAAGCAGAGAGGTAATACCCTGATGCAAATATGAACTTCAATTTCTCCACGATTCTGTTGTCAAAAAAGGCACTAAGTCACATCTGGTACTCCTCACATCGGTATTCAGAGTTCTGTAATGAACATGCCTTAAAAAAGCATTTTCCCATGCCTAAAATCCCTACACTAAACCAATGTGACATTTTGTATGTAGCTTCTGATAAGTAGCACTGAAAATTTAAACAAGAGAAGGTAATTGATTCATTACATCTATTTCTACTATATTTCTTTTTGTATTTTTGGTCCCCATTTCAAAAGGCATTCTTTAAATTGCCCTAATCTGCAAACAGCAACAATAAGTGTAGCAAATACTTGACAATGAAGATGTAAAGCCTCTAAAAACCTGTTACCTTAGTAACCATGGGAATGCAGGAGAATAAGAATACAAGGAGTGTCAGGACATCATTTTGGATTCCACAGGGTTTGGGTTGAAATACAGTCAGCTTTCATTAGCTTTTTGTTTTTCCCAGTAGGTCCTTGGACTTTGAAACAAAACCTGAATGACAACTACGAGCAATTCCAGCCTCACTCCTGATCAGCCACACCAAACAAAACAGCTCTTTTCACTATGAACCCCCCCTCCTTTGCACCCAACAAGCCTTGAAACAAACATTATTTATGCTGCTGACCCCTCTGGGTATCACTAATAAATTGCATTCCAAAAAGAAGAGTAAAACGAAGAGCCACTTTCATGGGACTTAATAGATAATTCACTTTAGAAAAGCATACTGCAAGAAAAATAAAAAGTCAACATATCCTCCCAGGATATTTTTATAAACCCAGAATTTATTTACAGGCTTTACAAATTATGTTAATTCAACACTAACACTAAGAAGAATTTAGCTGTTCATAAATAACACAGTATTTACACTTTACTCATAGAGGAGGAAAAGAAATTGAAGACAAAGAATTGAGATCCATGCCCCACCCTCACCAATATCTGTTGGGAATCCTGTGGTCAAGACAGAACAGAACAAAGATCTCCCAACTGCTGGTTTTAGCCAGCTTAACTTTAGGTCCATCCCCTTACTCTTTTCTGCTATCTAGTCACTTGGGAAAACAATCTGAAAAAAGCTCCAGTCAAAACCATTGGTAAATGAGCAAGAAACTTAACCTTGTGAGAAAAATGGCAGAGAAAGAAAGGAACATACTTTTGCTCAGGAGGGGATTAAAAAAAAAGACCAAAAAAAAAGTTAAAATAATGGCCTACTTGGTCATTATGTGATGACAAAAATCCTTGCATCAAAAAGACTGTAGTTCAGAGATCTTGCCTTACATTGGTTCACTTCTCTTTCAGCTGAAGGTATTTCTTTACCATTCACAGAAATTACCATTCCAGGACAGCATTGACACATGCAAGAGCTACCACCTCCACATATTTGCAGTCTTCTGCAGTCATTTATTACATATATAAAGTAGTACCAGACCGTGGCAACACTTGTTTTACATTCAATAGTCCAGATTGTCTTTTTTTTTTCCACACTACATTGGATCATATTAAACATCGTTAATAAACACCGAAGTTAACATCCTTAAAGTGAAACAGCAGTGTATTTCCAGGCAACTGCAACTTCCAAGTTAAATCAAACAGAATATCTAGATTAAACCAAATCAGTTATTATATATGGAAGAATACTTTCTGCATGATCCACTCAAACGTTTTGCATATCATATATATATATATATATATAAAGGAGTTGCTATTCCCCATTCCAGAGTGGGAAACAGGCTCTCCACAATGGTAAGGACATCAGCAACAGCAATGAGCCAGCAGGTTACAAAACAGAACAGTTTTTTCAGACATGTGCAGAAGGAAGGCCATCCAAGGTTTTGAGACATTAGCTTAGGCCTCACAAGTCCAACATTCAGGTCAACCACCTGCTCGGGTGTTTTTGGTGGCTCAGTTCTCTGAGGCAACAAGAGAAAACAAGCACAACCGTAAAATATTTCTTAGGAGGAAAGGATGTCAGAGGAAATTATAAGATCTAAGAAATAAAAAAAAAATAGTTTCCTAAAAAGATTTATTTAAATTAATTTCTTTAGCATACAAACAAAATTCGGAATATTATTAAAACCAGGCATAAGTTTGCATATATAATAAAAAAATTTCTTTCCAAGCTTCCCTCTAATCTACCCCATCTTGCTCCATTTCTTTAAGACTGGTGGCACACATAGTCTCTGCCTAGCCTGGCATAGCCTTGACTGCCAACCTGAGCAGAGTTGGCTTGCTTGTCAATGCTTGGCCAGCCCTTGAAAGGGTCCCTCCAGCAAGGAAGAAGGCAGATTCTCTCCCAGCAGCATCTACACCCAGAAAGATTCTACAGTGAAGAAGCAGAAATGCAACCGAAGTTAACTTAAAATCAGTCAGTTTCATCAAAACCACCATGAATGTTCTCCCTGAATCCCACTTCTTTCATGCAGAAGATGAAAAAACAGCCTAAAGCAGAAGTCACAAGCAGCCCCAGAAATTTCAGTCTTTTACAGAGAGTGCTGCCAACTACTAATCAGTCCCATCAACCACAGCAATGATCCAAGAGGCACGTTAGATGACCGGAAGACCACGGGGCAGAACGGACCATAACAGCTGTTCTCCTGCAACACACTTCCAGAGAGTGAAAAGTAAATACAGCTTCCAGAAGTGATCTAAGTAGAGCAGCTGAGCCAGTAGCCAACTCAACATAAAGCAAAGATTAAAGGATGAGCACAGCCCAGTATGCCCAAGGCCTGGAGCTCTTCTAAAGCTGTTTACCCAAGCAATAACTTCTAACACAGAAGAGGGCTGTAATGGACTATGACATAGTCGGCCATGTAACTCTGGCAAGGACATGTGTTTGATTATGGTTTGTTTTTTTGGTTTTTTTCCCAAAGTTAAAGTTTCAACTTTATGGCTTCAGAAAGCTATTTGTTGGAAACAAAGGGCTCCCTAAAAACCTTTACTTTTTGCTTATTCCCTGGAAAGCCTGTCAGTGGTGCTGACAGCCAGACCTTCCTACAAGAAGGGAAGCTTGGCGCTTTCAGCTTTGATGCATGTGATTTTGGAGTTGGGGATGTGGGCTGGGGTGAAAAGGGTAACATTGCTACAGTGTCCAAACTCTGTCCTGCAAACCACAAGCAGGACGTTTTATCACAGGAGAGGAAGATTTCTCGAACTGGTATTAAGGATGGCACGGCTGCCAGTTCTGTAAATGGATGCTGGGTCAGAACTGTAGTAGGAACACTGTAACAATGACATCCGTGAGAAGCATACAGGAAAAGCAGTTATCATGACCCTACCCCTGTGCTACCCTTCCCAAAAGAAAACCCCTGTCCAACACCCTGACACTGAATAGAGTTCCTCTGACTCTGGTTGACTGCATTCAGAAGGGAAAAAACACACATAAATAATTCCCTCCTTGCAGCAGCAACACGAGAAGGTGAATGCAAGCAGATGCCAGTCTTGTACAGACCTCCCTTTCTAGAATTACTGCCCTCCCCTCTGTAAAGCAAGCCACAGGTGCTATGCCTTCCGACTGGCAGATCTGTAGATGCTTTTATCTGGGAACAAAGGACACACCAGACCTGTTCTAATGGGAGAAGTACAGTACAATCCAAGCAGAGAGAGCACAAAGATAAGTGCAGGCCTGTATTCTCACTGCTCTGTCATCTACACGCACCATGAACTCAGCTAGCTGCTTTCCCCAGATGCTGAAAGAACTGGACTATTTGTCAGTTCCCTACACTTGAGCTAAACACTTTAGTAATGCTCTTTTAAGAGAACAGAAAAAACCTGGATCAGAACAACCACTCATCAATTTCTCCATGCCAGATACAAAAATGTGTTCTAAATATCTAGAACGGGGTTTTCAAGCCTGAAATAAAATTCTCAGGTTCTTATTTTTTTCCCTCTCACAGAAACTCATTCTGCAGGAAGAAATAGAATTTAATCAGTACTCAAACCAGTTCAGAACAGTTCCTTCACTGCCAAGTTTAAGCTCCCAGGCCAACATCAACCTAGTTGGCACTAGTTCTACGACCAATTTTTTGATCTCAGTGTAATTTCAAAACAGACTGAAAATACCCAAAAGGCATGTTGGTGGTACCTATCACTTTCTACCAAAAGAAGGGCAAAATGTAGCACATATGAACATTCAATTAATTTTACAGAAGTGATGTCTGTACACCTGTCCAGTTTACAAAATTTCCAAACCAATCCCAAAGTAAGATTTCTCTACCTAACAGAGGATGTATGTTTAAGAAGACTTCAAAGCATATTTGGCATTAATGGTTTGGGAAAAAAACCAATCTATTCAGCACTTACCACTTCCTCTCCATTGCGTTACACTGTACTGGATCAAGGGATTCATCCATCTAAAAAGTAACCTAGAAAAAGACGTCATTTTTCAAGTGGATCAGTTCCTCTGCCAGATCCCAGCATATGCCAAACAGCAGCAAAATAGGGGGAAAAGGCTGAGGGTGGGATGAGAAAATGGGCAAGGAGGATGCAAGGGCTGATCAACCAGCAAGCCACAGCAGTGTCACACAGGCTCGTTCACATGGTTTCCTATGAACCTTCCTTACTAAGCCAAATCACAAATGTAACTTTCTTTTAATAGGACAGAAATCTGGTAAGTATCCCTGACCCAACACTTCACTAAATGAATGTTCAGTAGACACTTTGCCAGCAAATTCAAAAAGAGCTGAATCCCACATATGTCCAGGACCATGCTGGAAAGCTGCACTCAACAGCTCTCCTACCTGTGGAAAGCAATCTGGAAAGCATGTGTGGAAAAACAGAAGAAAAAGGGAAATTAACTTTTCTAACACCTTCAAGTCTGTGAAGTGACCTTCGGGAACTACCTCCAAATTTCATCTACTGAGTGACAAGTAGGCTGAACTCAAGTAAGAAAAGACCTGTAAGATGCCAAGACGTTTGTATGGAAGGTCTTTCCTTCTCACACTCCTCCATAACACAGCATTGTGTGAATGCTCCAGGAAAGAGTTTCACTGACTGAAGGAAATAACAGTGACCATCATTTTCCTATTGCATTGGGGAACTTCACTACCTTTTGGCAGATACTACCTGTCTCCCTGCATCACAAATGCCTTATTTTCCCTTATCAGATACTCAGAACTATGAACTGCTTCTCTGAATGCTGAAATTCAGGGCAGGGAAGATAACGGTATCGGAATGCTTAATAAAAAATTGTCAGCTGCAGAGGACACACACAGATTTTCATGTGCGTGCACCTTGTGCCTTGCATGCATAAAACACACTTGCTTTTGCGGAAAAATATGGGCTTCTGCAACATCAATAGAACAGATGACTTAAAAATAATCTGAGTTCAAATCTATCAATCACCCTACCACTAAGCAAACATCAGGAGGTACTCAA
>JAWWLV010000088.1:104350713-104378453 GCA_035041135.1 Platyrinchus mystaceus | reverse complement strand
GGCAGATACTACCTGTCTCCCTGCATCACAAATGCCTTATTTTCCCTTATCAGATACTCAGAACTATGAACTGCTTCCCTGAATGCTGAAATTCAGGGCAGGGAAGATAACGGTGTCGGAATGCTTAATAAATAATCGTCAGCTGCAGAGGACACACACAGATTTTCATGTGCGTGCACCTTGTACCTTGCATGCATAAAACACACTTGCTTTTGTGGAAAAATATGGGCTTCTGCAACATCAATAAAACAGATGACTTAAAAATAATCTGAGTTCAAATCTATCAATCACCCTACCACTAAGCAAACATCAGGAGGTACTCAAACAGAGAATGATTTTCTGACAATTAAGCAAGAACAATAGCAAATATTCCATTTGTAATTAAGAATTTGGGTTTTGTTTTCACAGGAACAGTGGGGATTTCTTCAATAGCGACTTCAATTAACTTCTGCTCTCCCCCACTGTCACAAGGTTTAATGGGCCCGAAACCATGGCTGCTTTTTCCCAACAATTTCAGGCTGAAAAAACACCTTATTACATCCTCTTTAAAAATGTTTCAATTACATTTATTACACTTGCCTGCTGTAATGCAGGCATTTCCCAAGAGGAAAGAAAACAAAAACCAAAAACCCAAACCACAACACAGACAAATAAACCCCAGTAAATCCACAGTTAGTAGCCTCAGAAAAACCAAAATCCCTTAAACATTAAAAAAATTAAAATTAATAGGGCTGTTTTGTGGTTGCCACAAGCCAACCTGCTGATTCAGGGCAATGTCACCAACAGTATTCTTATCTGTAAAGGGTAAGAATCAATTGTTTGACAGAAACAAAGGAGAGCTCAACAGGAAATCAACCAGCTTGGGACAGATGGTCACTGAATCAAGTTTCACCCCTCCCCTCTCCAAAAATAGGCTTAAGAGGCATTTTCTGTTACCAAGCAACAGCCCAAAGGAAGGCATAAATCTTTTCCTACGTATTATTCCCCTCCTCCCCGACACACATACATTTCAATCTACTAGGGCGGTATGTTTGTGGGTTTGTTTATTTTCCACATAACAGGTAGGAGGGTTTATTCCGTGTGATGACAACGAGTTTCTGCATGCCCACTAGCCATGTTTCTCTTTTTTAAGGAAAAAAGGAGGTTAACTTTAACGATGCTATGAGAGCTGCCCTGAAGCTGGGTTACAAGCAGGGATCCAATACTAGTTAGAAACCCCTCCGTGTTTGGCCAAGATTCACTGGAGACCTGAGAAATTACTCCCCAAAGACAGGAGTTCCCCATGACTATTTTACATAAAACCAACATGACCCCCATCACACCCTGACAAGAAAGATCACCTTTTTTAAAAACTTATCAAAAAACCCTTGTACCTGCTTTAACCCATAAAAAACCCATAAAACTTAATTCCAAAAAAAAGCACTGTGGTATCTTTCATATAACACACAGACCAGAGGACTTGCAAACCATTTGAATTTTCAGAGCATTAATTATCTAGTACATCAACCACCTTGAGTGAAAATTGGAGTATGGGAAGAGTAAGAAAGGATAATCAAAATTTACTGTTCTGAAAGGCCAGGGAGAAAAGAAGTGTGTGTAGGGGGGGGGGAGGATGGAGGGGAGAAAGAGACCCGAAGAGGCTGTTTGCAGAAAGCAGGGAAGAGGGGGAGGGGAACAGAGCCCGGGGGTGAAGGACAGCGCCTCTGAAATTCAGATTAGCATCCAGAGAACAAACCGGTTTGTTTGACCCCCCCTATCATACAAACTGGAAACAGACCGGCAGTCCTTAAAAACAGATGGAGTTAAATTTAGCCATACAAAGAGTAATCTCCAACAAAATTAAGAAAAAAAAAAGAAGGGGTTTACAATTACAAGTCTCACAAAAATTAAACGGGGAAGAAAAAGTCTCTCACTTCGGCAACAAACTGGGTAATCATCCTTTAAAAGCGCAGAGCCTGGATTACCACTGACACATACTTAGACTACTAAAACATATGGCCAATAAAAAAAAAAAAAAGGAGAGAGGGTATGGGGGAGGGGAAAGGTTGTGACAGCATGTGGTCTGCAAAGGCTTTATTTACTCCCTCCTCAACTATTGCTTGCTTTAACCAGCTGAAGACCTACTGGGAGGCACAGCCTAGGCTATTTTCACAAGGTATTTCATACGCTCCTGTAACACCAACGCAGATACCGCTTAGCACCTCGGTGGTGGGTAAACAGAGCCTCGGCCATGGGCTGCTGCACTGACCGAGGGCCTTGGACTTTTGCATCCATTTCACCACAAAGCCACCTCAGTGGAGACTCTGCCCTGGCTCTCCACACATGGCAAACGGTTCTCACAGGGAAACCGGAGACTGCGATGTTTAAATTCAATTAATTAAAATTAAGTTGACTGAAATTAAACAGAAGGTTGGAACATAAAAGCAAAATAACTGTTTGTATGTATGCCAAGAACACAATTTGTTCCTTGAGGTCTAAAGCTTACTGACAGAAGCATGTAGCTCAGCAGCCCAGGGGCCTGACCAGGAGACTTGAACTCAGGACCCTTTAGGCTCTGCCATAGAGCAGAATCATTACTGCCATACACTGCTTCAAAAACTCCCAGGACAAACACCGCCTTTGGTTTAGAGATAGGGAAACTGAGCCATGTAGAAGCCATGTGCCATCTCTCCGTGGCAGAATGAAGGAGTAGCAAGATCTTCTGCAGACCCAAGTCCACACTGTAATATCACCCTGAGCATTCAAAGGAGAGGAAGTTGTTATTTACGTAAATTCATGGCAAACATCAACATTTTTACAGCTGTTTTTCCTGGCCTCTTCACAGCTTAGCAAGAGACCTGTAGCTGAAATCCAGTTCTTTACCAAAACTCTGATCAGGCAGGCAATGATAGTTATCCCAGAGTTATTCAGGAATGAATATACTTGTTTTTCTATCACAGTCAGAATTGGACTAAATAAGACATGGACCTACAATGCTTCTCTAATGCATGTTAGTAATTTCTCTGTAACTTTAAATGAATTATGGACTACAAGGGTTTTGTTTCTTTTGAACATCAGTGCAAATGGCATGAAATATACCACAGCAACAAAAGCCCCATACTCTTTACATGCTAGTACATAGATCATTATCCGGGAGAAAAATCTACATTGTGATTTTGCATAAGCATTTATCATAGTTTTAGAAGAGGCTTTTTCTCTTACATTCATATTTATGTCCTTTACACTGCTCTGCCATGGTAAGAGAGAGATAACCATAAAGAGGGGAAAGAAAGGTTGTTTCCGTTTCCCCTCTTAAGTAAATCACCATGCTTTTCTTCAGTGACCAAAGAAACTTCCTTATTCCTTGGCCAAGGTGGAATCCTCAGACACATTGCACATTTTTTGGTTGAAATGTAAAGGGACACAAGTTTAACTCAAATTTCCCTCAATAATTCTATGATTCTATTAAATGAGGTTTGAGGAACCTGCTTTCCAGTATCTTTTTCTTAGAAAAATCACAATGGATTTTCTTTAGATTCTCTAGCTCTCAAACTGACTGTTTAGAACTCTAGGTCTTCTAACTCTGTATATTATTGTATTAACTTTAACTTGACTCTTTACCTTGAACTAAGCCATTCCTTCAGTTAAAAAAAGCATGTATCTGTAAATGATCCAAACAAATCCCCATCTTTTTTGCCATGGAACATAATAGCAATTGGCTGTGTTTGGAACATGAGAATATTCTTCAGTTACCTCTGACTTGCTGTGGTCAGATGTATCAAGCTTAGGCTAAAGTTACAAAAACCTGTTTTCTCAATAATGAGTTAATTCAGTAGTAGCTGAAGTGGGACACGAACATGAATTGAATAAAAAAATCTTATTGAAATCATAATAGTCCTTCTCTCCTGGGAATAGGAATAGAATGATAAAGAACAGTGATCCTCAGTTAAAACTTCCGTTAAGTAAAAATAAGTTTATCTGTAGAAACAGAGAAGGAATTACAAAAGATCAGAGATAGGTAAGCCAGTAATAACTGCAAATAAAACATTGCCAGCCTCATTTCCAAAACAAAGAAAATCACAATCTGAATGTTATCCTTCATGAGGCCATATGGTGACATTGCATTTAACTGTTTACTCACCATTTTGATATCAACCTATTTCAAAAGAGGCCCTTTCTCTTAAAACTATTTTCTCCTCATGCATTCATAGTTCAGGGCTATTTTTCCTGGCACACATAATGACAGTATGGACAAAAGATTCACCAGTGTATTCTCTTATCTCTACATACTGCCTGAAGGAAACACAGTTTATGTGATTTTTTTTCCAGATCAGAAAGACACTGTGACAACACACAGAACAGATCTCATTTTCAACATGCATTTTTTAAGGAGAAATGTATGTCCCTCTCAGCATGAACTGCACTTTGGAATAGGTAGAACAGAATTGTTTTAATGGATTCATCCAGAGGCCAGCATCCTTCTAGGCACATGGCCTCAAATACACTTGTTTCCGTCCTTGGGGCAAAGGTTTAGTTATGAATCATAAAACAGTTCTGTTTCTGGCCCTTGTTAACTTGTCAGTCAACCTCTTCCTAAGGTGGAGTTTCTCAAAGAACATTCAATATGCAGTTGCCAGTTTCTAGTTTTTTCCCCCTTGCTGTGTTTTTTATAAAATCTCAATTTCCCACAGTTTATTCAGGTAATCATTTGGAGCAGGAAAAGGTATGTTATCATCCAGACTCTATTCCTCTCTTCATAATTGGAACCAAAAAGGACAACCCTCTTTTTTCCACACTTGGCTGTTTTTCCTCTACACATGGAGCGCGTTCAGCTCGATTATGGCAGCTAGAACAAAACTGCTACCCACACACTGAATCACCACATAAGAACCATTATGTCCAGAAATATAAAACATATAGACACACATACAACTAAATTATCAGAAAGATGCTCAAGGGCATGTCACTGAGAACTGCTGTTCCCAAACCTGACCAATTAACAAAATAAGAAGTAGAAGCAATTGATTGAAATAACAAACAAATATCTCCTTTTAATGCATGCTTTATTTTAGTCCTGAAAAAGGTTTAAAAGTAATAGTACTGGGCTTATTTCAAGTTTCCTTAGAGTAAAATGTTCGATTATGAGCAATAATCTAGACAGAGAGATTTTAGATAATGCAACAATGTCAATCTACCAGGTATCATTATTACCCTTTGATGCTCAATCTTCCATCCCAGACAGGCCAAACAACCTCTTACGGAGTCACTCAAGCTTTGCAACCTTCCTATTAACACGTGCCCAGCAATGCCTTAATTACCAGACCATTTCTGTGTTGCCATCCACTAATGTGACAAGACCAGCAGAGAGCTGCCAGCAGCAGAACTCAGAGGGTCCCTCCATTGATGTGTGCGATTGGATCTGCAGTCAGCATGCATTTCTGACCATATACAGAAAGCACATCTGGCACACAGTGGAAAAATGACCAGAAAGAAGACAGTGGGAAGCAGGTTACCAAAACAGTTCGTGCTGCCACTAGCCAATTCCTTGAGTAACTTTGCAAAGTCTGTGGGCCGGATGAATTTTCTCAGGAAGCTTTATTTTACCAGTAGGTAATACTGCCAAGTTTTATGGGTTTTGTACCTCCCCACTTTACAACAAACAACAAAAATCACAGAATAATTCAGGTTGGAAGGGACCTCTGAAGATCAACCAGTCCAACATAGTCTGGCAAGGCCACATTGGAAATCAACACACTATTCTGGTGTATTTTGCTTCGTGGCTGATCTGCACTGATAGTTTTGACTTATTATCCTGTCAAAACTAAATGTGAGATTCTCAGTGGTTCTCAGACTACAATGAAACAAGAACTAAAGGTCTGTTTCTTGAAATAAAAAGGTTGAGGCACAAAACAGTTTTTCTCAAAGAAAATTAAATGTTTTATCAATGCAAATACTTTATCTGTTTCTCAATATGCAGTTTTTGCAATTTGGACAAACCACTAGGACCTACAAAGCAAAGATCCAGTCATGTCAAGGTTATACACTGAAGTTCATGCTGTACTTGTTTATACAGTGAATCAGAATAGAGAACACAAGCTTATGATACCAGTATCATCAGACATCAGAAGTATCAAAACTATGCAGCATCTGTTGCATTCCCCTCTCTTTTTCAGCCCTAAAAGCCTGAACTACATGTTGTTGAATTCAAAGTTGAGCCCATTTTCACAGGAAAATTCAATTAAAAAGCATCTGGAAGAATACTGTCTTTTACCGAAATAAGTCCCAGATCCAATTCTCATTTATAACACTGTTGGGACAGCATCCTTTAAACATGGTAATCAAAAGCAAACCTGGTGGTTTTTTGTTTGGTTTTTGTTCATTTGTTTGTTTGGGGTTTTGGGTTTGTTTGGTTTTTGTTTGTTTATTATTTTTGGTGGCTTTTTTTTTTTTTTTTGCTTTCAAACAGACATCAAAGCAACAATATTAGGGTGAATTTTCAACTGTTGTGAACCTACAGGTTATATAGATCTGCCTTTTTCATCAGGAGGAACTCTGGCAACACACACATGCAACTTCACAAGTTCAACTCAGCAGTTAATCTGTCTGGGCTTAGCACATAATCAGAAATGGATTTACTACAGTGGCAGCAAATGGAGCTGAAAACCTACACTGCACTGTCTAGGGGAGTGCTTAACCCCTATCTCAAATACAGCCTCCCTCTTTCTACACCAAATCCACATGACAACTGGAATCACCCCAAAGCCAAGCTTGACAGAAAGCGCTGCAGATGAAAATTGAGCATCCCTCTGCACAGTCACCAGGCATTTCTCAATAAAACAACCAAGCTGGACAGTCAGCAAGCAGACACTGTTCATTATGATATTTGAGAGTAGCCAGAAGAATGCCTTTTTTTTTTTTCTTCCTTCTTAGGCTTTTCTGCCACAAGGTCACATCTGCTGTTTAAAATTAAAGTGGGGTTTTTTTGGTGATGGCCTTCGTTTAAGATCTTTCAAGACATACTGTTTTGAATAAAATTACTAGTGGCACATCTACTATACACTAACAACTTCTGGTCTATAAAGGCAAACTGTGAACACAATTTAGAGTTCAGACCAGTATAAACCATCTCAGCCAATCAATTATTAAAGAAAAATTATCCTTTAAAGACCCATTAAGACACTTGACCAGTGTGATATTAGATGCCAGCATTTCTAATTCATGTCCATTTCTCTTTCATATATACACATATATGTATGTATACATGGACAAATATACTCACTATCCTTTCTAGTTTGTTGAATCTACAGCTTGGAAGGCTCCTGGAGGAGACAACTGCCCATGCATTTTCCATGTAACACCCAAAACACTCACAGGCATATAATAAGAAAGAAGACTATTACTAAGTTAATGCTATAAACAAAAAAACCCGCTGCATGTTTAGATGTTCTGTCATTTCATAGAAAATATTCCACAGCTCTTTACACAGCTAGCATTTTAATCTTCCTGCCCTTGAAATCCTGCTTGCCTCCCATATCTGCTGTAACCATGATAGTGGACTTGGAGGAAAAAGGTGAAATAACAATGTGGCAGACAAGTCATCTTCATCCTTCTCAAGAGGCTTGGAAACCACGTGCTGATTCTCCTAATGAAAAAAAAAATTGGCAGGAACTAATCTCCAAAATTTGCTGAAACTGCTGCCGAAAGGACTGTAAGGAGATGCACATTTTTCACTCTGAACTTCTGCTTTAAATACTCTGTTGGTAGTTCTGTGTGCCTCTATCCAAGACATTAAAGTCTTCTTGGATAGCTTTGCCTTTCTCTCCCTTCTCCTTAGGTTTTTCTTCAAAATTGCTCCTCTGTGGGCTGGTACTGATCACTTGGCTAATCCACCTAATTTCTTATTGTTCTTACAGTCAGAAATTTCCCTCCAAGAGACTAAGATTAGGAAGAGTAACAACAATGTCTTAACATTTCATCTGTACAAATAAATGTTTGAAAGTATTTTTATGAGAATAGAAAACCATCATGTTCTTAAATGTCACATACAACATGACTGGCAGGGAGCTGTTTCCCTCTTCTTGGTGCAGTGCCCTGTAGTTGTAAAAATCAAGACCTAATTCCCAGTCTTCTCAAAGGAATCACCTAGTTGCACTATGAATTTTATTCTATGTAAGTGGTTTAAAGAAATTGCAAGATTTAGCTTCCTTTATGAAACAGCTGTTCTCCAAGTGGACTGAAAGTATAAAAGGACAGGAGAATAAAGCCACCTAATGCTCCAAAGCAACACACTATTTGGGAGGCTTCCTGACAAGTCACAGGGAGATGATCAATGAGGCAGGATCATCTGTAGCAGTAAAGTAGGTGGCTCGTTCTCCTGAATGGCAAAACTGAGATGCAATCGTACACTATAAAACACATTACAACCAACACAGTATCACCAAGGAGATAGAAGTAGAGAACTAATGGCAACAAAATCCTGAACCAGCAGTAGAAGGACACAAGGCTCAGGACAGGGAATGGAGCACTTGGCTCTCTGCAAATCCCAAACCGACAGTCATCAAGATGAGGTTTTGTCGCAGATGCTCTTCATCCTGTGACATCAGTAACATGGGTAGGCAACAGTAATACTTATAACACTGCGGTGAATGCCCCCATTTCACCAGTGACTCCAGTGTAAAGTAGTTGCCCAGATTCCTTACAGAACCAGAAGCAGCTGAACTCAGTTTTTTGGATCTGCTCTTCCTTACCACTACAACACCTCTCTGAACGGGGTATGATGGAGAAAGCTCCAAAGAGCTTGGATCTCACTAAGGCCAGAATGCTGTGCCACACTTCACTTCTTAAAGAAGTGATTATTTCCTCTTTACTAGGAAGATTGTGGAGGATCAGGCACACAGCGATTTCCAAGCACTCTACTAATTACTCAATTACTCTCAACTGATAACACAACAAGGGACCATACAACTCCGAGTATACACAGTCTCACTGAGCATTGGCATTACAATTGCATGTGAACCACCTCTATCTTTTAAAAAGGCAGCTAGAAATAAAAGGGGCCATGAAAGAGAATTCTACCAAATTAAAAGCATAATTTAACTATCAAACTCCCAGAAAAATTCTCCTTAGCAAGTTTTGAAGCTGGAGGTAGCATTGTAAAAGAAAGGAACAGAGCCAAATCCTAATATCTCTCAAGTACATAGAACATAAGAGGCAAAAAGTGTTTCTTATGCACACTAATACTTTTCTATGAAGCCAAATATAAAATTAGTATGGCTCTAGAGAAAAACATGGTCTTACAAAGAAAGCTACTTATTTCTCTGAAATTTTGGAACTGTACACGCCATTCAACAGAGAAATCAGTGCTGCAGAGGGAGGTGCAGCAGAACACAGTGCAAAAGACAGAAGTACTAGTAAAATGTTCAACAGCTTAAAATAGTCACCATCGAAGTAACAATTTCACATTTTATGTTCTAGGGAAGTCCTATTACTTTTGGTGAGATGCACAGATAAGTGTTAATTTAAAAAAAAAAACAACCCACTATTAATAGAGGGTATTTCAGAACACAGTTATATTCAGTAACCAACTTCTTCACTTGCTTCAAAGTCCTCTGGTCAGATCATGCCAAGGGTCTTGAAAAGAGCTAATTACAGACAATGGTGGAGATAAAGACAGAACAGAAGGATCTCTGCACAGCATTTTATAAAACCAGTCACTCCAGGCTTGTTCATGGAACCAGTACAACAGATGTCTGGTAATCTCTTAAGTAACAGTATCTTAGGTCTGCCCACACTGTTTTGCTGTTCATCGCTCCATCAGTTTGAAAAACTACCTCAAAATAACCACTCCAAAACCTTACACGAGGAGTATTAATTGAAGGTTTCTATCAGATCTTGTCACACTGACTTAGGCTCTCATTACCATTTTGCTCTTCCGGCGATTTTGTCACAACATACAATTGTTCCCGTTTTTTATATTTTATGAATATTTTATTAGCTAGTACAGTATAACAGCTAAAAAAAATCAAATGCAAATTAACTAAAGCATTTGAAAGTATATGATGTAAAATTTTCAGATCAGGTATATTTTTTTTTTCTCTTAAACCTCTGAAGTGCCGTGGAACTTAATGTTAACTCAGTGAGAATTACATTAAATACAATTCAATGAAAGCCGTAATTTATACAATTCTCTATGGCCTCTCATGTCCCAAAAATATTTCACACAAGTTATGACATTACTGTATGACAGAGCAAGACAACAGAAACCAGCTGACAAGGCTTCAGGAGTCATCCAAACCAAACCACATTTTAACATCACAGAATCATTTAGGTCAAAAAAGACCTGTAACATCATTGAGTCCAACCACTAACCCAACACTGGCAAGTCCACAACTAAACCACGTCCCTAAGTCTACACATCTTTTAAATACCTCCAGAAATGGCGAATCCACCACTTCCCTGACAGCCTGTTACAATGCTTAGCAGCCCCCTCCATGGAGAAGTTTTCCCCAATATCCAACCTAAATCTTCCCTGGTAGAACTTGAGGCCATTTCCTCTTGTCCTATCTCTTGTTAGTTGGCAAAAGAGATCGACCCCCATCTCACCACAACCTCCTTTCAGGTAGTTGTAGAGGGTGAGGTGGTCCTTCCTGAGCCTCCTTTTTGTAAGGCTAAGCAATCCCACCTCCCTCGTTCATTCTTCACAAGACTTGTGTTCCAGACTCTTCACCAGCTTCATTTCCCTTCTCTGGACATGTTCCAGTACCTCAGTGTCCTTCTTGTAGTGAGGGTCCCAAAACCGAATAGAGGATTCAAGGTGCAGCCTCACCAGTGCTGAGCATAGATGCACAATCACTTCCTGGTCCTGCTGGCCGCACTATTTCTGATCCAAGCCAGAATGCCATTGGCCTTCTTGGCCACCTGGGCACACTGCTGGCTCATGTTCAAGCTGCTGTTGACCAGCACCGCCAGGTCCTTTTCCACCAGGCAGCTTTCCAGCCATTCTTTCCAAGGCTGTAGTGCCTCATGGGGTTGTTGTGACCCAAGTGCAGGACTAGGCACTTTGCCTAATTAAACCTCATACAATTGGCCTCAGCCCATCAATCCAGCCTGTCACTTCTATAAGAACTCCATAATTCCATTTGTTACTTCCAAGCCAACAACAACAGTGTACAAAATCTGGCTGTTCCTGCAGCGATTAAAAACACTGTCATCCACATGTTCCTCCAATATACACTCTGCATTTTTTCTTTTGGATTATAAAAACATTAATTATCCTATTTAATTATTAAGAGTCTAACACTACTGGATTGTTCACCACTGCAAGCATCTTCACAGAATGGCTCCCTGGTTTTGGGTCATCTCCACTACCTACACACAAGTTCAAATCCATTAACAGGGGCTATACTAGCCCTGCTCACAGTTGCAGATAAGCTTTTGCAATGACTCACTGAAGCTTAACTTACCAGTTCCCTTCTTATTATACAAGGATGTTTCCAGAATTCTTAGAAACAGGATGTGTTTGGGATATACAAGACTTAAAATTGGTCCATGAATGAATCTCCACATAGAAAATAGCATGAAACAAAATGATCAGGTTTGGAATTTTTAAACAAATAAAACTGAAATTACATTAGGCAAAAGTGTTTTGGAAACATATTCTTACAAGCAATACTTTTCTCAACACTTTATGGAACATAATGGCAAGACAGGATTTGCAGAAAATCAATTATTCTTAAAGAAAATAACACATTAATTGTAAAAATTTAGTGTTGTTTTATGACTGCCACTGTAATCTATTCCAGAATATTAGAGATATCTTAATTGCTTACTATATCTAATGAACTCTAGTTCACAGGACTAATTCTTTAAAAGACATGATTGTCAGAATGTCACAGCTTATTACTCCTTCATTTGTTGGTCTGCCCAACAGTCCTCCTTCTCACGATTCTGTTCCAGAAGCAAAAGAAAACGAGTCTTCTGCATTATGTGCGAGAAATGATTATGCAAGAATAGGAAGAACACACACATCTCAAAGAGGCTATCCATCCACGTTACAAAGCCAAAAGTTTGAAATGTTTTTTACATTAATGATTTCACAATCCTTTTTTACAAGTCAAGACGTGATGCCTTAATATCATGTCCAAGCTCCATGTTTTGTTAATTATGTCCTACCTAGCTAAATGCCCCCCGTAGTTTCAATTAGACATGGTATTCTTCCTCACTTCCCGTCCTGATTATTGTGCACTGTTGCTAAGCGCTAGTTAACAGTTGCCACATTCACCCAAAGTTGGCTGCACTTCAGTAGTCATTCAAAGAATTAAATACAAAACATATGGTACAGAACCACACAAAGCATAAAAGCACTTTTTAAAACTACTCTAAAATGCTTAATATGAAAGGTACTACAAAATCTGTTACACCACTGAAAGCAAAATCCTTACAGTCTTATGCCCATTCCAAATTTCCCAGAAACAGTGGAAATTAGAGAGAAATGCATTAAAACTTTTTTTTTTTTTTAGCTTTCATTACTAAGATTTCCTAGAGTATATTTTTGACATTGTATTGAGTCTAGTTTTACAATGAACGAACAGCCCAGCATTCATAATACGATAGGCTTCATGGTACAGAGACCTTCCCAGATTTCCCTTAAAAGATTGTTTCATTCTCTATATTAACCCATAGCAACTAATTAGAGTCTCCTAAATTACACTCCAAGTTTTCTTCTCCCTTGTATCTGCAAAATACTTTGGACATGACTTGTTGAACTGCCAAATATCAATGCCAATAGCTATGAGTTTAAGAAGACCTTGAACCAAATGTGCTTTTTTGAATTCTAGACAAACTTTTCACACGATCAGATCACCTCTCCTTTCATCTGTGATGTCCTCATGAGATCTTAAGAAACTTCATATATTTTAATTATCCCAATAAAAGCTTGGTCATCTGGTTGTCTATTACTGCTTATTTCCTTTAGTATTACATCCTGAGCTTAAAAACTGCCTTACCAAAAAAAAACCCTCACTATTTCTAATTGTTAGCTTATCTACAGACAAAGTCAACTAATAAAAATTCCTAGTATGTACAAATTGGATTTTATAACTAAATTTCTTTTTTCTATTAAACACCACAGCCAAAAATTTGTTTTGTACAAACACTACTAATAGTAAGCAAAAACATACACAGTATTTGTTACATGTATTAACAGATAACCTTCAGGGCTCGGACCCCAACTGTTTAAACAGGTAAGCACATTTTGAACATTATTCATTGACTTTCTGGAGCATTTTGTTGTAAATACTCGAGAATACATTAGAAAAAGTGTGCACATGTTCAAAATCTACAAATGCTAAAAATAAGAAATAACTAAATATTTCTCAACAGCTCTCACAATCCTCAGAAATCCTTATTCCTCTGCAAAAAGATATTTAAAAAGTTAATCCACCAGTTCCGTAAGTGCTTTTGTCCTATTCACAAGCATATTCTTCAGGATAAGGTTTAATATTTGTAAAGATTTTTTTTTTCAATCCCACTAGCAAATATGTAGTAAGTTTTTCAACCAGTATAAGACACACTCTTGTTTCTCTTAGAGGGTATATCCTTTAACAAAACCCAAATTTAAGCCTTAGATGTCTTCTCAGAAGTCATATGTGTAACTATACCCACAACTGAAATATGCACCTATTTGCTTCACTCTCAGCTAAAACAACGGTAATAAAGGTAAATAAATAAATAAAGCTTCAGTTATTCCTACTCAGGAAATAAGAGATAGCACTTTCTTCTCAACAGCCTTTTATTTCAGTCTTTTAAAAAGCTCTTTGTAACAAGGTATCAATGAAGTAGGAAGAATATGAAATATTATTTTACTAATCCTTAAAATATCAGTGGAAAAGTTGGAAGAACCACCTTTTCGAAGAAAGTCAAATGGAATTATGTAAAAAAGGTTGTATCTTCAGAGTATTTAAAGAAAACAGGCTGACAAGCAGCAGACATGGGAAGTATTTTTCCACCGGCTAACTTAGAGTCTCCTGCACTTCAAACACATGTGAGCATTGATAATTCCTAAATTTCAGAATACGGATAAATATTTGCAGGCTTGGGGCCTAAACAAACAGCAACCCTCGGCCCACCCGCTGGGCTGGCCGAAATCCTATGGTTCACACAAAGTTTTCGTCTTTCGGAGGTTTCGGAAAAGCCCGGGGAAGCGCCGGGAGGGAAGGGCCGGACGCCGGCGGTACCTCACGGCCCCTGCCTCCATCTGTCAGCTGCCGCGGGGAGCCGGCTCCATCCCAGCCGCTTCTTCCCACTCTATCTTTACTTCCCAGCAGCAAACAAGCGCTGCCGATCGGCCGCCGCCGCGGTGAAAGCATCACCGCCGGGGCGCCGGTGACACGGCCCGCGCGGGCAGCCAGCCGACCCCCGTTGGGCTGCTGCGTACCCGGGGGACACCGCCGCCCCTCCGCCACACCGACAGCCCCCCATCGCCGGGAAGGAGGCCTCCCCTCCTCGAAACCAGCCTGCACACGTCCAGCAGTGCCCCCAAGCCCCCCATCCCCCGGGCCGCCCCACGGCCGGCTCTCCCCACGCCGGGCGAAGGCTCCCGCGGGCGCCGAGGGCGAGGCGGCCGAGCCCCCTCTGCCGGCGGCGGCGGGGACGGCAGCGCCGGGCTGGGGAGAGAGCTCGCCGCCCGCCCGCTCCCCGCCACAGCCACCTGCACCCCCCGCGCCCGCCCCCGGGCTCTGCCGCCCGCCGCCCGTCCGCCCGCAGCGCCTGCTTCGCTCCCGCAGCCCCCCGGCCAAGGCTCTCCCACCCCCGCCCTACCCCCGTGGGCTCGGGGTCATGTCTCCCCCCCCCGGCCCCGGTCCAAAACGCCGGTAACAAAGGGCTGGAGCCCGTCCGGGGGCGGGCACCCGCAGCCCGGCGGTGACCAGGGCGCTGCCCGCAGTGCCGCTGGCAGCCCGCAGCCCCCCGGTGCCGGTGCTGCGCCCCGCGGGGTGACAACACCGAGCGCGACCCGGAGAGCGGAGCCGCCGCCGCCCGACCCGCTACCTTTGTGCCCTCCCAGAAACCGGCGAGAAGGCGATGCAAAGCCCCACGCCGCTCCCTTACCTTGTTGGACAGAGAGAGAAAAAGTTGAAGCGCTCTCCTTCTACCCCTCCCTCACTTTTTTTTTTTTTTTTTAAATTTTAATGTTTTAATTTTTTTCTTTTTTTTTCTTTTTTTTTTTTTAAATTTCCCCCTCCCTCCCCACACACCGAGCACTGCGCTCAGGCAGTCCCGCCCGGCGCCTTCGGTGCCACCGTCTCCCTCCCTCCCTCCGGGTCTCCGTTTCTCTCTCTCTCGCTCGGCGGGAGGAGGGGAGGGGAGGGGAGGAGAATGGGGCGGACCCGCAGGTGCCGCCCCTCCTGCTCTGACAGCAGGGGCAGAGGGGTCGCGGGGCGGCGGGCGCGGTGCTCAGGTGTGGGGGTGTCCAGCGGCGGTCCGGGCTGTGTCCCATTGCGGCGGGGCTGGGAAGGGGGGGCTGCCGCGTAGTGCCAGGGACTGAAGTGATGGAACGGGCCCTGCCTGATATGGACGCGAGTTAGTGGAGGAGGCAGGTGGAGAGCAGTGAGGCCCGGGACGTGACGGCCGGGGCTCGGTGAGGAGAGAGCGAAGTGGGGTGGTTCCAAGTCTGGCAAGGAAGGGACGAGGCCCTGAACGGAGGGGAGCCAAACTGAGAAACGTCAAAACCCTGTCAGATGTCCAGCATGGCTCGGTGGCCGGGGCAGCAGAAGGTGGCACTGGGAGTGCCATCTGCTCTGCCCTATGAGAGATTGCCCTATGGAGAGGGCTCGTCAGGGCTGTGGGCAGAGCTGAAATTTGAGCGGGGAGATATCCTTATGTTGAGTTTGAGTTTAGTGAGCAATAGAGCTGGTCCAGCAGTGAAGTAGAAGCCGATGGGGCTTAGCATGCTGGGAGGATGCTGGAGACAAACTGAAGAAGGGTGCTCTGACCATACTTGTGTCCGATATTTAATTGAACAGATCTCAAAGAAAGGTAGGTAAAGATGAGAGGATCCAAGTGTGTCAGATGGAATGGAAACAGAAAGATCTGGAACATTTAGAGCTGTAAATGGAGCCTGAGTGTGTGGGTAAGCAGTGAGTTTGGATTCTTAGTGTGTGTAAAGATGAAGCTCAGACTTAGCAGGAGCATGGGAAGGAGACTAGAAATACGACCGGATGCTCTGAGGGTAAATATCCATTGAACTGGGGAAAAAATGATTTTGCATTTTCTTCCTTTTACCTTTGATTGATTAAGTGACTATATGAACCATCTCCTCTCTTTCACTTTTCAAAGCACATACTTTTTGAGAGCCTTTCAAAAAGCCTTTTTCATCTCTTGGAACCATAGGGCTCAATCCTATGCAGTGTCCTATCTTTCTGCCTCAACAGCTGAGGAAAAAAAAAAAAAGCAGAGTGACAAAAAAGTGGTAGTGTTGTTCATTTTCTTTGACAGGAAATTGCTGCAGTGTGACATTGAGAAAAAGATGTCCAGTACTTTTCTCACATCCTTTTCTTTTGTACTTGCTGGTTAAAATATTAAGTTCCAGCATCCATCTGGCACTCACATGGTGAGTGTTCTCATTACTAGACATAATGAGACTTCCCATTAAAAAGTGGGAGGGGAAAAACTGTCCATACCTCTTGGAGTTAGTTCCACTGGTTAGAGCATGGTGCTAATAACACCAAGGCTGTGGGTTTGATCCCTGTATGGGCCATTCACGTAGGAGCTGGACTCGATGTTCCTTGTGGGTCCCTTCCAACTCAGAATATTCTGTGATTCTGGGAAAGTGGAGACGGCACAGCAACAGAGTGGCACTGCAGTAATGCTGCTTGGTCCATAAATGAGAAATGGGTGTCTAACAGATAACATAGATGTTTTTGAACATTAAACAGACTTCACCTTTTTCCGCATTAAGCACACTCTTGGCTATAACCATGAGCTACAGAAATTTCTTACATTTGTTGTCATGTCACAGTTCTTCTCAAAACCAAGGTACCTCCCAAATAAAGCATTGCAACTAGTTTGTTTGGCTACTTTGATTGTGAGATCATGCAATTTTTGTGTGAATAGCTATATAAGTTGTCTTTGACTGGGCTAATCACACTCCTGAATGCTTAGAGCTGGGCTTCAGCTGTGGATCACCTGAAGACATGCTATCTCCATTAGCCCAACCATCTTGATATCTGTATTTATAAAGTTGCCAATAACATGACTCTTAACAACAGGGAGCTAGAAGTTTGGTTGAAGCAGAGTTTAAGAGACAGGTCAGGTCAGGCATTAGGATCAAACTTTGTCACTTTGCCAGTTCAAAGTGGTATACATGTACGCTGTGTATGTCAGCTGTGATACTGATACTCTGCAAAATATAATGGAATTAAGCAATAACAGTTCTTTGAGATAATGTTGCCATGGGACTCTGGACAAATTTAGACAGTAACTATTATTACTTTTAAAGGTTAGTGAGAGATTTGAAAGCATATAAGATGCCTGTATAATACCTGCTATAGCATATAATAATTCTAACCCAGATTACTTAATTATATCTAGATTGATCCCAGTAATTGCAGTCTAGATTTCCCTTGACATTTCAAACTCTTTGATTTTAATTAGAGGTATCTACTAAATAAGTGAGAATTATTCTGGTAGCTTTAATGCAGTAACTCTTTTCCTATTTGGACTTATTTTTGTTTTGCTTTTTTTCAAAAAGGAAGAGATTAATTATATGTTTTCTTCTAACTTTCTATTTTGACTATCAACATTTACAGCTTTTAGGGTGATTTCATCTGTACCATCTGTGGGCCATATTGCGCATCAGATGGCAGGATAAAATCTGTAACAAGAACGTTTTGGGACATAAAAGTCTTTCAGTGTTTGAAGCCATGATATTCACAACACAAATGTGTGGAGCCGTTCAAGTATCTGAAACAGAAGATGCAGAATGCCAAAGCAGCTGCTGGACTGAAATAAAGAAGAGACCACACAGTTGGGTGACATACAGGCATAGAGAACAAAAGAGCATTTGAGAGGACAAGAAAGTGCAACTTCAAGCAGTGAGCACTGGAATCAATCATTAGGAATTATTGACAGCAGACATGCAGTCACATAGCAATTAGAGGTTCACTTTGGCAAGCAAGGTCAATTAATACTGTGGTAAAGAGGCAGCATCAAAAAAAGCACCTGTTTTAGCAAACAGCATTTTCTGATCGCTGACTAGGCAACATAGAAGAAAATTGTCGATCACGGGTTGGGTTTCGGCCATTTTCATATTCATAAGGCAAGATACCATCACATATATTCTGTTGTAAGGGACTATATAAGAATATGATGTGACAATACACTTTGTGCAAAGATTGATGGACCACCAGTGGAACTACAGAAGTTGATATGTATCACTGAGTCTTGAGCCTTCATTGTGTATTGCATTTCACCCCTGTCTTCAAGTGAAAGTCTCTTCACTTTCTTCATATTTTTCTGGTTTTGAGAGCAATAGGGATAAGACCATTTAGGATATAGTGTTCTAAATACTGTGGATAGTAGGAGTTGACCATTCCCCACTTCCAAGCCATGAAGGCAAACTTCCTAACAGATTTCAACCTTTTTTCCTCTGCAAGTGAAGGTTGTCAGTTCATCTTAGATCATTCTCTGAAGTCCAGCTTGTATTTATAGTTGTCATGCCTGCTACATTTAAATAATCACTGATAACCTGATGTATTCAACTCAGAAATTAGGTTTCAAAAACATAAACAATTAAACAAATAGTCCCACAAGAAAACTCTCTTCTTTAATTTCTTGTTATTCGTGAATTTACTGATTTCATACATACTAAACCTAGTAATTTCTGTCCTAGAAACATTAATATCCATATTTTATTTGATCCAGCCTACCAAGCCTTTGGTATTAAACTTTGGCTGAATCAAGCATCTGAATTCCACAGACCTGGTGTTATCGTTGTTGAAATCTGATTGCAGACTTTGTTTTGACTTCACTTTTTGGAGCTAAAGTGAATCCCACCATCCTGATGGGTAATTCTAGTTTGAGCCTTTCAAATAACTTTCATCCTTCTGTATGAATCACCAACGATCTTTTAAGATTCACTATACTTTATCCTTTTATTATTGTGATGTGAATTATCCTTTCCCTAGTTGTAATATTGGTCTATTTAATGTTGAGGCATCTATGAAATGAGCTATTTCCTAAAAAACATCTATTCTAAATGGATGAAACAGGTGGATAGGATTAAACAAGATGCAGTGCTGGAGATGGAGAGCCAAAGTACATAAAATTAGATGGTTTTGATGCAGACAGTCTGAGGGCAGAGCTAGGAACTGAATTCAGATCCCCTGATTCTGTAATTCTAATGTTATCATATATAAGCCCTCTTATCTCCGTTCTTTTCCAGAAATATTTTCAAAACCCATATTTTGGCATCGGTGTTTTTAGTATGAGTATTTAGCACACCTACTACTACAAAAAAAATTGATGGTGCACAGTAAGATGAAAGACACAAGAGTGCTTCTTACAATGTAAGAGCATACTTGCTTTATCTTTCCATTAGCCCATAGAAATTGAGCAACTCATCAGCAGGCTTTTCTGGAAATTCAGCATAAGTACATAGTCAGTGACAGGCATACGCAACTGTACATCATCCATCATGCAAGACACGATAGGATGCCATTTCCTTTGCTAAGAAACCTGTCCTTAACAGCAGCCTGTATGCCAGCTAAAGGGAAAATGCATTACCCCACCTAAATCAAAGGCATTCTTTGAACAGGAAGAACTTTTGGCACCTGTGTAGCTGTGCTGCATGAGAGGCTGTAACAGCGTTTCTCTTTATAATTTTCTAAATAATTTGTTACATTCAATTTTGTTTCAGGTAAGTGTAAGAGGACACCCCCTTTTTAGTACTATCAGATCTACTGTGAAAAAGTATATTCTCTGTTAAGGAAAACTCTGTAAGCTAGCACTTGTCAAAGCTGACCATCTGCATAGTTTTTAGGTTTTCTTTTTTCTTGTACAAATTTTTATTTCATATTTCATTTTTGGAATTCACTGATTTTTCAGTTGAATCATTTTTATTAACCATCTGTGCATTACTTTGGAATGTGTCTGATTGAAATTAATTATACAGTGTGAATTAAGGTTTTATGACTGGAGGATGGTTTTTATACACCGTGGAATTAGCAAAATCCATTTTGACCTCTTTCAATGGGAAGATACATACTGATTTTTTACTATACAACAAAATGTTATCAATACTCCCATCACTTTTAAAAGGAAAATTAAAAGCATGATGACAGATTGCTTGAAATCATTCAAGAAGAGTTTTTTGATTGTAGTTGGATTTGTTCACTTTACCTACATTATAAAGAATTTCCATGTATCTTTGAATGCATGGATACGACACTCATGAGGTACATAGATCTGATGACTCTTTTCTCCCCCTAGGGATATCTAGATATAGGCTAATCTTTTGTTCATCAGGAAATATTATTTTAAAAAAATATTTTTGCCATGGCTACTTGGATAATTGTGTGTAATTAGAAGGAGTAATTTTTTTTTAAAGTGTAAGACCATATGAAAAAACAATCTCAACAAAACAGAAAAGTATGGATAATACTGATTATTCTATAAAATACTCAGCTCTACTCTGGATTTTTCTCTGTGGGTTGCCTCCTCAGAGACACTACTGAAACTTAGATCCATTATGCCTAAATGATGTCTCCTGTTGGTGGACGTCGGCAGTCTCCATTGCCAAACACATGATCTAATCAAATTATTTTATAGCCTAGAGTGAAATAATCCTTTTAAATATGGCTCACTTACAGAGGAGGCAGTCTTGCCTAACTTTAAGCTGTCTAAAACTCGAGATCTAATCTATCTTTATTTATAGACAGTGAAAATGACTTGGCAGTTTCAGCCCATTCTTAAATGAACACCTTCAAAAGGCAACACCTCTTCCTTCATTCTCCTCATTGACTTTTGAAGGAGCTGAGAGACCTAGATTACTCTGCACAGCTATACACCATCAATACTGGGTGAATACAGATCATCTCCTTGTGATCACCTGATCATTTACCATAGGGATATAAAAAAGATTTTCCCCATTGTTCCCTATTTGACATGAACAACAGAACCACTTGCAGGCATGTTAAGTCCCCTGGTTTGTTAGTTATATATAATAAAAGGACAAGTGGCAGTTTCACATAAGCATTTAAATTTAGAGTTTACAGAGGTAGATTTTTTTTCATGGCACTGACATGGCTTGATGAGTGAAGCTAAATGGTAAAAGTTTTTTAAATTCCAAATTTGCAAGGTTTCCTGTAGCTGTTATCAGTAAGAGCAGTGAGTCTCATCGAAGTTGGTATAGAGTCATTGAATCATAGGATAGTCTGGGTTGGAAGGGACATTAAAGATCACCTAGTTCCAACACCCCTGCCATGGGCAGGGACACATTCCACTAGGCTCAGAGCCTCATCCAAGCTGGCCTGGTCAGTGTTAGCTGATGTTTGTTGGGATACTTATTCTGGGGAATGGCAGTGAGTTCATTTGCTACTTTATTTTTGCCCCTTTATTAAATAGCTATCTGCACTTCGTAAGAGGTGCTGCACATGAACTAACAAGTATGTTAACAATTACAGCACCCATGGCTTTAGTGTAAAGTTACCCACGGCCTAAGTGTTATGTTTGTAGTGCAAAGCATTTTTAGTGTCTTCCACTACCTAGAATCTATGGAGAGTATCAAACATTCATCTTGATTTGTGATTTTGTTTTAGTTTTTTTGCCAGGAAAGTCACAGATGTATTTGAGCTTTTAGGGTTTTTACAAATGGAAAATATTTTTGAGGTGAGGTGGATAAAACATCACAAGCCCTAACCATTCTTGGTTTTGTCACTGTTCCCTTTACACAGACAAAATTCCTACTTAAAGCAGCTTACGGTAAATTCCCTGGGCTTGTGTAGCTGCCAGAAGTAACAGTCACTCCCTTCCCAGTTTGCCAGCCAGGTCCACAACATAATTGTAGACTAGATTTATGCTAATGAAAAGCTTAGTTGGTAAATGAAGTCAGTCCAGCATTCACTGTTTCTTAACAGGCTCAAGTGCTGTCAACAGCAGATCACTTAGCCTTGCAGATGCAAACCTCTGAACCTACACAGGTATCTGCTCCCATATTTATAAATTCTCCACCTTCTCCAAAAGAATTTACAGAGATATGTGAGTACAGAGATGTCTTAGTTCTTTCAAGGCATAGAAAGAAAAGTAGGTGTGTGCTATGAGGTGTGACCTGCCAGCAGCTGGCTTTTCCACAGTTGAGTATTTCCCACAGCACTTCAGAAACATGTCTGATATCCACCACACCTCTCTTGGGCAGCTTCCAGGGTCTTGGTGTTGAGCTGTCTTAACCTGCACTCTGCAGGTGTGCAGACACAAAATATTTTACCTACTCATCTCCCTGATGCTTCTTTTGTTTCCCAAAGAAAATAAAATTAAAAAAGAAAAACCACCAACAAAACAACAACCCCCCCCAAAAAAAAGGGAAAAAAAAAAAGAAAAACCAAGTTAAATGCTGCAGTATCTATATGCCTACAAACCTCCTTGTAAAAATAAATTTGTGTACGCCTTATAATGTATTAATTACAAACGAATACTTTTGTCCAACCACCCCTCTTTTTTTTTTTTCTTTCTCTGTGTGTAACTGTTCTGGGAGATTAATTTAGGTTAATGTCTCACAAAGCTACTGTGGTTTCACTACTGAGTTACATTCATCAGTGTGTCAGAGAAATCAGCTGTTTTGTCAAATTAGTATCATTTGCTTTCTTTATTACCACCTCTCAAACCCATGGTACTACCAAATGCACAGTGAGTTACCTTTGCTAACAACTTGCTGTAGAGCTTTTGCATTTACGTGTCTCTTCTGCTGACATCAATGAAAGGGAATTGGTGGAGGGTCCCTTCTTGAATCTTGAGAGCAATCTGGGTTGAGATTTGTACCTGGGTTGGCCAACAGGGAAAGCTGCTACACTAACTCCCTACACCTCTTCTCCCTGGAGCCCACAACAGCTAATATATGACCCCCAGTCCCAGCTCAGCCATGTTTGCATCCTCATGACTGCAACACAGCGTTTCAGGTCATGTTTTATTTATATATTAGTTTTTGTATAGGTTTCTTGGTTCCTCCTGACAGTGATTGCTGTCTGGAGGGAAGGAAACCTGTCTGCTTGTACTACTACCTGGAAACAGTTCCAAAAACAGGTGCTGTCCAGTTAGCCAAAAAGAGCAAGAAAATCCTGAGGGCTACAAAACTTAAATTCATTAATGCTGTGGGTTATTTTTAACATAAAAATATTTAATCTCTATTAATTTCCCTTATTATGTCTTTATTGTATAGAATCGTCCATGTTCCAGCAGCTCCAAAGAAAGGGAATATCCAGGTTATGCAAAACAAATCCCTCTGCATTGTCCAGCTTGTTTTAGAAGACTTTTTGTTCATCTGAAGTAACAAAAAGCCATCTAAGTCTCTTACTGTGTTCACTAATGACATTTAGCAATCTATGAACTTGTACGGTATTTCTGTCTTCCTTTGAATTTTGTTTGTTTGTTTGATTAGTTTTTGCTGGGTTTTGTTTGTTTTGGTTTGGGGCTGGATTTGTTTGTTTGTTTTAAAATTTGGTTTTGTTTCATTTTTTTCCCTTGTTTTGTTTGGGGGTTTGTTTGTTAGTTTGTTTTGTTTTCCCTTAGCCCATGAGGAAAGATTTTCCTTATAGGTAAGTTCAGTTTTATGTAACATTTTGTAGTTGAAAGTCAGGAGATTCCTCTTGGGTTTTGACACCCCCAAATTTAAATAAGGCATACTGCTGTCTGGCTCAGCAGGAACTTCCTCAAGAGACTGCCTGAGAGTAACACTTTCCCTAAAGTACCAAATGTGCAGTCTTACAGATGGTGGCTCGAGGTGTGGTGGGAACTTTTAGTGTTGCCAGACATGTATACTCTTGGCACTTGGGTCCTGTCTACATCTGATGTGATCATCAGCACCAGGAATGTGAACATTATGCAAAAGTAAACTTGAAAATCACAAGACCTTGAACTTTTCAGTTCCAATTTAAATTGAGGGTAGGAGAAAAAGCATATCGCTTGTGAGGGGATGACTTGAGGAAGGAGTCCAGTGCTATTGGCAAGTTAGAGCTAAAAGCAGACCGATATTAGGAATGGTTTATAAAATCCTTTAAGAGATGCTACTGGAGAGGAAACCAGAAAGTACCAGAACTGGCATGAGAAGATGGACATGAAATGGAGATAGGTAAACACAATGATCATTAAAGTACTGGTTGAAACAGAATCTACTTTGACTTCATCAAACACTTTGGTCAACTACCTGGTCATTTAACTGCCTGCTGACTGGGAGAACAATGTTGCTACTCAAATCTTATCTGGTTTCACTGGAGATGAGTTGCTGAGCAACCAGTTAGACCAAGAGCAAACCAAGGAATGTAAATGCCACCTCCCTGCAAAGATGTTTGTCCTTCATCTCATTGCCATCAAGCATACTGCCTTCCCTTGTAAACACCAGTTGACACTTACTTGCCTATCGGGGAACAAGAATGAAAATTCCATCACAACATTAGGGGAAAAAAGCCTTTCAAGCACTAGTTGCCCAGAGGGACTGAGGAATCTCCATCCTTGGGCATATTTACAAGCTGACTGGAAAAGACACAGAGTAGCATGTCCTGAGCAGGGGGCTGGAGCAGGTGCTCTCCAGTTGTCCCTTTGTTCTATTGTCAGTAAGCAACTGCATACTGACTCAGTAAGAAAGAATGGGCATTTTAGACACTTTTAATTTCTCAGTAATCTGTATCTGTGCTGCTGTATCTAAACTGAAAAAAAAATAACACAGTGGTGAGGTGTTAAGATGCAGGCAGGACTCTGCATATAGGTAAATCCTCACACAGGGACACAGACCACAGGTACACAGGCAAGCATTGACATTAGCTTCTCTGTGCAAAAGCAGACCAACAGCAAGATATGTGGGCAGAGGGAAGGGTGCTTGAGGTTGAGGAAAACCTTGCAAAAAGCATGAATTCCTGTTCTTGCCCAATTTTGTTTCCACAGTGTTTGAATTGAGCCCCAGCAGCAAACTGAGCAAGAGCTCTGAATTAATGGAAGGTAATATAACCATCATTGATGGTTTGCAAAACACATGTACATGCTAAACCCTCCTGCACCTCCTTTCTAAGAAGTGCCTGAGAGACAAAATACATTCCCCCTCCTGAATGAGGGAAACTCCATCACTTAATGGCAGACGTGGCAGTGCTGGGTTGATGGTTGGACTCCATGATCTTAGAGGTCTTTTACAGTCTTAACAATTCTATGATGTTTAATCTGGTATTTTCAGAAGTCTGGTGAAAGAAATATCCTTGCATTTATCCTCAGAAGTGTATAAGGTTTTCCTGTTTCAGACAACTATCCTTGGGGACATAATTTTGTCCCCTGTCACATGGAGAAGCATGGAAACCTTGACCTCAAATGTACTTACTTCCATCTAGGAGGAAAAATCATTATATTAATTAAATTATATTATACTATATCATATCATATTATATTATATATTGAATTTAGTTCTATTTAATGGTTTCAGTTCCAGGAGAGTTATACTTGATAACTATCAGAAATTGGTCTTCCAGATATAAAAAGCTCTGCTTTCACAAATTGCAGCATTCTGTTTGCTGTGTTACAACATTTTGTTGTCCATAAGGGAAGTCCCTGGGTCATTAGTAGCTCCATCACATGTGCTTTGGGTCTAACACAGCAAAATGACACTGACCTCTCCCCCCACTAATGTGGCAACATCCTCCCTGACCCAAGGGTAGAAGAACTAGACCCAACATTTCAGTGTAACAGCAAGATTACTGTCAAATCTCAAAAACTTCATTAGCCTCAGTTAAGAACTCCTCTGCCTGTACATGTAAAGATTACGTTATCCCTCTAGGTCCCCTTTCAGTGGGAGTTTCTGATTGTTGTGGGAGTTTCTGTTCGTTTGCTGTGCCCCTCTTTTCTGATTTATTTCTAGAGCCACTGCTTTAAAGTATCATTTCCTATCTTAATATCACTGCCTTTATTCTCTGTTCATAGACATATAGATTCATGTTTACCTGTAATAAAGTAGTATATTATATGCTTGATTTTTGTTTACCATCTGATAACATCAGAGACCTATTTTTGTTTCTGTTCCTCTGGTCTGTTGCCATACAGTGAGTTTATGTTTTCTTCTGTATCACAGATCAAAATGGAAAATCGCCAAGAGACAATCCAGGTGGAGCTCCCTGAACAATGAATGATACTGAACAACGATTGTTTAGCATTGAGACTAATGATTGAGTTAACCACTGGATTTTGAACTATCTGATATATTGATATGGTATAACATCTCCATCAAAGGGCTGCACAAAACTCTAGCCTCATGCTTCTAGCAGTTTTATATGAAAATAACTTGTACTCTTCTGAGAAAGGTACCAGATTATCTCAGCAAAATCTGCTTTCTGTAAATCCATGTCATTTGGCATACATAACATACTTCCTTTTATCTTCGTATTTATTAACACAGTCATTTTGGGCAGCACTGATTTCAGGCTATGGACTTCCATCAGGCCCATGGCCAGAAGAATCCAGGCAACGTCCAGCTACAGGCCAGACAGATGTTCTCTGCCTGAACTTCCTGTGTTGTTCTGTATACCTTTCAAAATACTGTTTCAGCATAAATTTCTTTCTCATCCCCTGGAGGTCCCTTTGACATCCAGTTCTTCTGAAAGTGAGTTTTGGTGACAAAGCACTCTTCTGCGAGCTTTTAGAAAGTTCTGGGGTGCTAACAAGACACATTTTCTGATGGTAGGATGTCTGATGTCAGTGGCTGCTGTTCAGAGCCTTTTGATGCACCTACTCTTTCCTCCACAGCAGTGACAACATAGCTTTTTTTTCCCAAATGTGGAGCTAGGGTATTCATTGAAATTCCCAAAATAGGTCAACTGAAAATCTTTGTTCAGTTTATGTTCTGCATAGGCAAAAATCCAAAGCAAATCTGAGTCAAAAATGGGGCAGAGTCTTAAAAACTGCCTTCAAGTGTTTCCTAACTAGAGCACAGTTGGGTTGCTTGAAGCTTCTCCCCTGCCTAAGTCACTGGTGGCACTTCTACTGACCCTGAACAACAACTACATTACATAAATTCCCTTTCTCCCTATCATTTCAGATCATCCTTTTCCTGAAATGCTTATTATCTGTATTTCTGCTGCTTTTCGTCTCTACGGCATTCTTGCACTTCTGTAGTGCTACATGGCAGCCGCCTCTCCTGGCTGCGTGCCGCCTGTCATCCTGTCCTTCCCGTGGAAATCCTGACATCCCCTCTAGTATCGGCACTGCCTCAGTGTGGCAGACATATTAGAAAGTGCTTCCAGCGCTCCCAGGGGAGGCCCTTGGGAGCCGGGGGGATCCACTGGCAGCGGCTGCCGCCCCCGCGGCCCGGGCTCCCGGGGAAAAGGGACGGGGCCGCCGGGGATTCGCTGCCGTGGGCAAGGAGCGCCATGGACGTCATCCTCCCACGGAACTTTCCGTCTGCGACCTAAAAACATTTTTTTTTGTACAGGCTTTTTTTTGGGGTTTTATACATATACATATACATATACATATACATATACATATACATATACATATACATATACATATACATATACATATAC
>JAWWLV010000088.1:104303257-104350613 GCA_035041135.1 Platyrinchus mystaceus | reverse complement strand
ACATATACATATACATATACATATACATATACATATACATATACATATACATATACATATACATATACATATACATACACATACACATACACATACACATACACATACACATACACATATACATACACATACACATACACACATATATATATAATTTTCTCAGCTTCCCACAGGCGTCAGCGCCTGGGAGGGGAGCAGCCCGCCGGGCCGGACCGGCGCTGCCGCAGTGCCGCCCAGCGGAGGACCCGGGGGTGCTCGGTCCGTCCCGCTGCCGCCCTGCTCTGAGCGCCCGGGGCGGGGTACGACGAGCCCGCGGGGTTAACCGGAGTGAGTTTCGTTCCCCTGAACATGCTGGTTGCAGTTTCCCGCTCGGGAGGAGCGAGCCGGCCGCTGCCCACGACTGTGCGGGAACAGAGCCCTGCGGTGGCGAGGGGGTGCGTGTGAGCTGGGCTGAGCCCTGCCCTTGTCACCCCAGCTGCCTTCCCCTGCTCCCTGGCTCTCATCCCTGCAAATTGGTCATCTTTCCCTTGAACTACACATCCTGTTTCGGGACAGTGGTGTAAAATTTAAGCAATTCTTATTTTCTTCTCTACTTCTTAGATAACTAACCATTTTTCTTTCTGTTTAGACTCTTGCATCGCGGTTTTTTTCTTTTTCTTCCTTGTCTGGGCCAGTCCTGGAGACAGTAAATGTCTGTGGGCGATGGTCCACATGTGACATCTCTGACCTGCTGGAGAATGTGACAGGAATCCACGTTGTTTCCAATCGGTTAAAGTCCCTTGTCACTCAAGTCAAACTATGCCACAATGCAGCAACAGTAAATGATGCCTGAGGGGACGTTGTGAACCTGACCATGGAAAGACCCTGTGGGGGAGCATCTCTTCTCCTGGGATCTCTCCAAAGGATACAACACTGCTATGTCCAGCTATAGCTTGTTTTTATAGGTGCCAGTACACTAAATAAGGCCAGTTCATGGGAGAAATGCAGGTTTAGTTTAACTTCTTTTCACCAAACTCCTGTCTGAAATAAAGTGTTCTTGACAGTACATGCGGGTGTGTGAGCACACCCCGTTCAGGATAGGGTGGAACCAGGATGTTGCCTGCCTGAGAATGCGAAGCTGCCACTTGGCAAAGCACACAATCCCTGGCAACATGCCCAGAAAACTAGAGCACCCCACAAAAGAAATAAAACAAACAAACAAACAAAAAAACGCAAGCAGAAAAGAGCTCTCAAACAGGCTTCCTTACTTTGGCCAGAGAGGCAGGTTATTTTTTTTTTTTTTAAATCTTGACATCCTCCTGTAGGGAATAGCCAAAGACAGAGAAAACACTGCATGCCTACCCATCTCCCCTTTGGCTGCATCTCCTAGGAGAGTCCACTCACACCCTTTGAATCTTTTTTTTTTTTTTTTTTCTGGTAAGAGAGCATTTAGGCTCAAAGTTCAGGCTTGGAATGTGCCCTCAAACTGCCATTGTACTTGCTTTCTTTGGATAAGCTGGTCACCTCAGGAACCAGCAGCACCTTATTGCATCAGGCCATCCATTCCTGTCACTAGACTTCCTGTAGTCACACTTCAAAGCTCTGACCCTGCACTGCTCCGGTTCTCTTTGGTGTCTACCCTGTGATATTCACACGGAAATGGCTTTCTAAACTCCATCATGACGTATGTTGCCAACATGTGTGCAGCTCCTCATCTGGGTCCAGGCTGGATTTTGGCAGACAGGGCTAGGGAAATACAAAGAGTGCATGTAACTCATAGTGTGCCTCTTTGTGGATAGAAACCTGTCTCTGGCTCTGTGATAATCTTGTGTTTCTTCACCATCTCCAGCATATGAGGATGGAGGCAAAGGGCGGATGCAAAAGAAGAGGTCAAAAGAACGTGCAAGATATCTGAGGCAAAATGAGGTAGGCAACTGGAAAGGGCTGTATTTCAGAGATTAAAGGGGCTCTGATTTGAATGTCCAGTTAAAGAACACCAGTGACTGGCAACAACAACCTGGAGATTAAAAAATGACAAGAAGTTGAGAACTGGCTGATGGTGTTTGTTCTGACAGTATCAGAATAAGCCCATGTCCCACCCAAACAGAGTTAAGATTGTTTAAAACATAATTCAGCCAAAAGGGTGACTTTTTAACCAAAATGTTTAACAGTATATGACTGCCAACTTCTGGTCTGATTCAAGAAGTCCTGAAGCCAAATTTACTGTGTCCCTATAGTACAGCTCCTTAAAATATCTTCAGGATTTTTCTTTGCATATTTCTCGTCTGACTGGTGGTCTGGTGCTATTTGGGTTATACAATTCAAACTAGCCATCGCCTGAGGTGTCTAGATTTTCAGGGAAGTGTTTCATATAGGATCCACCTGCAGTCTTTGAACACTACAGTTTGCATTGAGCTGCTCAATTGCACCAATTAGGGTCATTCACAAGTGTAATTATGGAATAATATTTAAGCTGCTTTTTTAGAAACAAAATCCAAAAATGAAAATTTATAAATACTTGAAAAGTAAAAGGAAGAAACAAAGGATGAAGGCATTATTTTTTTTTCTCTTTTAGCAGGAGAACTTTTCCAGTAACAGACACAAAATGAACAATTAACCTTTATAATGCATTTTTCAACCTCTGCTTTTAAAGTATTTTACAAAAGTGCTCAAGTATCACTGGCAGGAAATCTGAAACAAGCCCAGTGGAATTACTTGTTGTAGCTCTGCCAAAGAGGCAAAAGCAGAATTAAAAGCTATTAACTGCCTTATCTCTAAATTCTCTGCACAGGCTCTCACTGCTGTGATCTATGTTGTCTGTACGGATACAGAAAGGTGAAAAAATGCTCTCTATGGTCCTCAGACCCCAGTAAGGATCAAAACATCACTGCATTAATCAAATGGTATTGTATAAACCAAACACACCATTCTTATTTAAAACTTTAACATTTTTAAACAATTAAATAAATTCATATTTGACTGAGCCCTAAAAAATTATTCTTTATAATAGCTTATATACTGCAGACATTTGTTTATTAATTGAAAGACACTTTTGCTCGAAGAGTTCTGCATGTTTTGATCAACTTGTGGAAATCTTAGTTACATCGGAGAAGGCTTGCCTTGGTTTTGTCAATGCTAACATCGGAAGCTACTGCAAGTTGTATCCACAGGGTGTTCCTTCCTGGTGTACACCTCTAGACCACCAAAGTTTTTTTACTTCAAATCCTTAGGTCTGGTTTATTTGTTTGGTTTTTTGTTTTGTTGGGTCGTGGGTTTTTTTCCTAGGAACAACGCATGCTCAGTGTTGTGTCAAGTTAAAATACCATTAAACATTTTTTATGTGATTTATTAAGGCAACACAATTCCTGACAAGTAAGGAACTGCGGATGTTTCAGAGGGCGCTGCTGAGCTGTTTGGATGGCCTGAGATTCATTGGTGCCCTGTCCATCCACGGATCACACTCCGCAGTTGCAGCATGATGTAGCTCATTTCTCAAGGAGGACTTTGCGACATCATTGCAGTGTAACAAAGTAACTGTTATTCCACAATCAGTGGGATAAAAAAGCTCTAACTAGAAACTGTTTGCAACATTTCACAATGTCTAGTGCATAATAGTAGACCTCTTAAGTGTCAAGCTGGCTCAGTTAGAAGATATTTAAGCATCCCAGAACTTGGTCTCAGGTCCTTGTTGATACTAGCAAATGCTTTGAAGGTAGAGAAAGGAGTGTCTTATTGTTATAATTGCTGTCCTTTGGCTGAAACACCTAAACAAATTGCATTTTTTTCTGCTGAGAGCTGTTTATCCCAACGTAAGTGTAGATACAAACAAACAGAAGATAGCTGATGTTTTCAAAGCCTGAACGTCCATCCTAGCTTCCCCAGTTTGGTTCTCAAACTACAGAGGCCAAGCCTTTCCAGTTCCAAACTATCATTACTTCACCCCATTGGAAGCCACTTGGGATTTGTTTGGATCTTTTTAATGCCAATCCCGTAATGGAAAAGTAGTGGGGAAAAAAAAAAGTCACCTACCGTATGACTTGCCAGGAGGATGGCAAATAACTTTTAGATAAATGTGAATGGAGTCCCCACTGAAATCAGCAAACCTGAGCAGCAACTGACAGGTTAAGTAAGGATGGAGTTTTACTCCAAGGGCTTTTGCTTGTGGGATGGCCAATGCTCAAAGGTGTGAATTTGGGCCAGAGGAGTGCTAAACACACTCTAATGGCAAGGACAGCCTACCCACCTAATCTTGGTGTTTCAGGGTTATTTGTGTATATCTAAAAATCACTAGCTCATAAAAGTCTAGCTGTCCAATACAAAACCATCACAAAACAAGGATCTATACTATTCATGTTAGATTTTCAAGGGAGTCAAGCCATGCTGCTGTAACATGGCTTTCTTCCCCTCAAATCTGAAGACTTTCTGTGATATGTTATTAGGCAAAGGCTTTGGAGCTCTCAGCACTGAAGGCAGTGTCAGGAAATGCTTGTGCTCTGCCATGGCTCATAGCCTCCTGCTGCTAAAAGGTGTTTGAAGCTCCTGGCAGTCTGCTGATGACAGCAGTTGTCTAGTGACAGTCATCATTTAGCAAAATCTCAGTATCCTTTCTAGGTACCAAGAAAATGCACAGCTGAGCTCCCCTTGGTGTTTCTCTTCCCTCATTAATGTTCCCATACAGCTCTGAAATCATTCCTGTTACATATCTTTTCAGTTTGTGTTTTCTTGCAAGGACAAACTTACCTTTTCATTTATAAGCTGACTCTTTTCACCAATAATAACATGATGAAAACTTTTACTGAAAAAGAATGAAGAGTTAACTTTTTTTCTGGCTGGCCCCAAGTGACCCTCTGTTCCCACTGCTTTTGAAATTACTGGAGTTTGCTTAGCCTGAAAAATTACAGCTATAGGAAAAGTTATGCTTCGCTGCTCTATTTTAAAAAGAAACAGCAGAATTTTAAAAATAGAATCCCCTTTTTTTTTTTTTTCCCTGAGTGTGGCATCTCTAACCCAAATATGTTGATGCAATTTCCAAAGCATTAAGAAATGTCTTAGGTCACATTTAAGTCAGGTCAGCCAAATCCAGGATCAGTGAAAAAATGAGTTGTTCATCTGGTCTGGAATGAGGTCTTTCTTCCCATCATTCTTAGTTATAAAGATATCTTTTGTGTGGTTGAAGCTAAATTTAAGCCCAGCCTGAGTGTATTTGTGTACTATCTAGGCGTGTTTAATGCATCAGCAGAACACTGCATTACTAGTCTGCACACACAATTAGGGCTTTATGATCTTTGAAGTCAGTTAATAAAAAGATTTATATATTTGCAGCAACAAAAGTCAGGGAAGTAATAGGAATAGATGTTTCTTAGAGCTACAGTCTGATTCTCCTTTGGCTCCATTGTCTTCAGGTGGACTTAGTCCTCACCCTGATTTGAGCACCAGAAGAGAAGAAAATCCATCCCTGAATGCATGCCTAGGGAGTTCTGCTTTTATAGACTTTGTTTTTCTTTCAAACTGTAGTCCTGTGGAGCGGAGAGCACTGCAAGAAAGACCAGATTCTGCCACGGGTATTAAACTGTCCGGCGTGATTCTTCTGATGAATTCACAGCAGCTTCTTCAAGACTGGGACTGAGTCCGGCTCTGGTAAGCAATGTCTGAAGGGGAGAACATGGCTCTGATGGGCTGTTCCCAAGAGGGCCAGTTTGCCCAGGGGGTCTCCTGCCTGCTTGCCGGCGATGCTCCACCGAGCAGGCGGGAGGGAGGTCACACCTGGATGCAGGAGTGAAAGTCACATTCAGAGAAGTGTGGATTGAATGAAGGAAATGGTAAGGTGAAAACATACTGATTTAATATATGCATTACTATTTTGCAAAGAACCGTCTCACAGACTGTTTTTTTTCTCTACTAAAGCATTCAGCTACTGCAATAGGATTTAAAAGTATGAGTTGAACTTTAACAGATCTATAGTAACAGTTAACTAGCAAAGGAAAGTCCATGTCTAGCTGTTTCCTGCTGCTACAATGTTTTGATAACAATGGTACACAAAGACTTGTTT
Organism: Platyrinchus mystaceus; assembly: GCA_035041135.1. Classification (NCBI taxonomy): domain Eukaryota; kingdom Metazoa; phylum Chordata; class Aves; order Passeriformes; family Tyrannidae; genus Platyrinchus; species Platyrinchus mystaceus. Next base: position 104,344,585 of record JAWWLV010000088.1, on the reverse strand, counting down.
TGTTTAGCATGCGCCATATTATTGCATTTCAGACAATGTCTTGATTCTCTAAGTCCAAGACAAAGTCTCAATTCTCTCCATTCGAGACAAAATCTCAGGATAAAAAATATGGACTTGAAATGTCCCAAACTACAGAGGAGTAAGGAATTACATTAGCATGAATTTCTGCTTCTAGATACAATGAAAACAAAGATAAGGCAAATATGTATTTTTTTAATTGGAGGGACAGATTTAGGAAAGATTTTGTACCTCATCATTCCCTGTGTAATTATGAAATCAGAAAAATGAAAATATTCTTCCTATACTCTGCACACACACTGTACCTCAGGCAGACCTGTTCTTACTGTGCTGAGATTTGTTTTCCTACAGCAGCGAGTTTCCCTTCAAGAGCTCATGGGCATGGAGAGCAGCTTTGTTTACCACCCCCAGGTGCGAACCTCATTAACTAATGTTTACTTTTGTGTTTTCAACTTTCAGTAATGAGCTGGATTAATGGATAGTGAAGACGGTGGTGGGGAGAACGGTAAGGAAAATTCAGGAGCTGGTTTTACATCTTTGAGTTTTGCAGGCTCAGAGGCAAAAGGGCAATCAGCCATACAAAAAAAAAGAAACCCCAGCCCTTACAGTTGGTGAAGCTCCTACACTGGATTTGTTTTGTTTGGTTATCTTCAGGATGGTGCGAAACAAAGCACAGCCAGCCCCCTGACTTTTTGCAAGTTATATATGCTGTACAAAATTCTACTTTTGACACCGGAAAATGCTTTCTCCTGTTGTTCAGAGTGACTCCAGATGCTGATGTACTTAGTACACAGCACAAGTAACCCAACTGGAATGAAAAAGCAAGGTAATTGAGTTTACATTCATCTGTCAATATTCCTAAGGGATAGACTGTTCAGCCTGCCAAGTTTGCTCTGCTTATGCATGCAGAGTGTGAACTTAAACCGACTGGAGATTCCCACAGTAGATTCTCCCCTGTGAATAGGGGATCTCTGCTGCTGTAATCTGTTAGAGGTGGTGTGACCACTTCTGTCATAACTGTTCTCCCATGTCCCACAACATCAGGAGATGGGCTGAATATTTGGCAAGAAAAGAAAGAAAAAGCTGGGTAGAACTGAGTTTTAATGCATCAGACTTTCCCCTGACCCAAGTCCCATTTTCAGAGGACAAAACATGAGCTTCTTCCTAGGCTTTGCTATGCTTCTCAGTATTATAATTGTGAGGGCTTCACATACACATATTTCTTTATCTTTCTATTCCAGTGAAAGATTGTCATCCCTATATGTGAAACAGAACATAGGGATCAAAGCAAAAAGTTTCTTTTAACTTTGGGTGAGCAGTCTGGGGCGGTTGTGAGCGGACTTTTAGAATTATAGAGTCATAGAATATCCTGAGTTGGAAGGGACCCACAAAGATCATTGAGTCTAACTCCTGGTCCTGCACAGGACAACTCCAAGGGCATTGTCGAAATGCTTCTTGCACTCTGGCAGGCTTGGTGCTGTGACCCCTTATCTTGGTAGCCTGTTCCAGTGCCCAGCCACTATCTGGGTAAAAAAGTTTTTCTTAATATCCAGCCTAAAACGTCCCTGACACAGCTCCATGCCATTCCCTCAGGTCTTGCCACTGGTCACCAGAGAGAAGACATCAAGCACCTGCTCCTCAGCTTCCCCTTGTGAGGAAGCTGTAGACTGCTGTTAGGTTTCCCCTCAGTCTCCTATTCTCCAGGCTGACCAGACCAAGTGACCTCAGCTGCTCCTCATATGGCTTTGCCTCTTGGCCCTTCATCATCTTCTTAGCCCTCCTTTGGACACTCTCTAATAGCTTAATGTCTTCCTTATATGGTGGCACCCAAAACTGCACACAATAGTCAAGGTGAGGCCGCACCAGCGCAGAGCAGAGCAGGGCAATCCCCTCCCTTGACTGGCTGGTGATGCTTTGCCTGATGCCCCCCCCGACATAGTTGGCCCTCCTGGCTGCCAGGGCACTGCTGACTCATATTCAACTTGCCATTGACCAGGACCCCCAGGTCCCTTTCCACGGTGCTGCTCTCCACCCTCTTGGTCCCCCAGTTTTCAAATAACTTGGCTTTTTTTACTTTGAATAGCTCTGTATTTGACTAACCACTGTCCTTCACTTCAGACATTTCCATAGGGGATCTCCCTGTAGCTAAACCATACAAACAGCAGCAATCTCCATCCCAAATACGGGAGCAAGTCAATACCTGTAGCAGAGCAGACATACAAGACATGTGTGAGCGAAGAAACAACTATGGCCAACATTCAGTGCATATATTCAGGAAATATATGATAGAAAAGCAGAAAAAGATGGGAGAATCTGTAAAACAAAGGAACAAAAGAATATTTGATCCTCTGGTCTTGGAGGAAACCAGGGAATGTGTCTCTGATGAAAACCGAAATTAAGAGCCTCTTTAGGTGAGCCCTGGGTGGCAGGAGCTGGTAAGGACAAACAAAGGAACTGCCTTCTGATGTTTGGCTTCTGTTCCACCTGAGGAAACAGTCTTGCGACCAACTCAAAGGAAAAGTGGCTCCACCACAAACATCCCTTAGCACATTGGCTCCAATGCCATCTCAAGGTACAAGTGTGCACAGACAAAAGCATCTGGCCCCCAACTGGAAAGGCAGGCCCCAAAAGCAGCTGCCAGTGCACAGCACGTTTGATGATAGGTGGGCTGGATTCACTGTGTGCACACTATGAAGCTGGCATAGACAGGGGCAGCAAATCTTACATGTCAAATTTAAAACTGGGAGGACTCAAAAAATACAAGTGTGGGGAGTCAGGATGCTTTGTGCATACAGGTCGGTCACCTTCATACATCTGCCATGCCCAGGGCTGCTTAGCTGGGCTCCCCTTCCTGAGCTCTCCTGCTTTTGTTGCTATCAAGTGTCTCACTGAAGAATCTGGCCTGGCCGGTGGCAAGCTGTAGTTTCCCTCATGGTCCGCTGTGAAAACCTGGAGTTTCCCCATGGGTGGTGGTGTCTGTGATGAGTAAGGAACCTTGCACATAGGCAGAAACCAGTCCTGATGAACCAGCACTCAAGCCATGTCACCAAGTGTAAGCAGAACTTGTTGGCCCAAACCTCTTGTAAAGAAGACAGGCAAGACTGAAAAGAACTGTGGGCAAGCAGGAGGGGGCCACACACACAGAGAAAACCAAGTCGGAGTGCCAACAGTTGAGCCCCTGAGACATTCTGAGCTCAGGAGGCTACAGGTCTAGCTGCCAAGCCTCTTGCTTCTTTGCTTTCCCATGAATGAAGGACACTTGTGCTGGCACCAGCACATCTAGGACCAGAAACCACAATTAGAGACCTTGCTCTTCAGATATCCTTAGGGATCCTCTGTTTGTATCTTAAAGCAGGGACATGGTGGTGGTAAGAAGAGGATCATCTCCTGCTATTCATAAGCATGCTGTGCAGTGGCACCTGGAAGCAAATGCCAGAGTGCCCTAGTCAAGGTGGGGTATGTGTATGAAGAATGTCAGACCATGCAGTGGCATCTCCTTGTGTTTAAGGGGCGTTGGGCGTGGTAACAGGACCACGTGGGAGATTTCCAAGGGTCCTGGATATGCTCTACGGGGCTTGGTGTGCCCTTCCTCGTCTGACAGCCCTTGCAGCTGTGGGATCTGCTGTTACTCCCATGCCTCGGGCAGCCATTGCCTCCAGTGAGAAACAGGGAAATGGGAGAGGCAAATGAGTGAGAAAGGGGTAAACAGTAGTTTGCTCAAACTGAAGTGGGGAATGTCCTTGCTCAGCAGTTGTTCTCAGCTACCTCAGTGACCCAGGGTAAGCTCCCTTCAGAAAAACAGAAACTGATCCAGGCCAACATCTTCTGTAAGAGAGAGCAAAAAGGAGACTAGGACAGGAGAGCAAACAAACTCACCCCTTTTCAGGCTGTGTTCCTCAGATTTTATTGCTCATCCTCACTTCAGCCCAAGGGAATAATGGTATTTTCCTCACTTTTTATAGCGCAGGAGGAGAGCAACTGGGTTTCAAGCCTCTGGCAATTCCTCTGAGGGTGGATATATATTCTCCCAAAACAAGGATTCTTCCTTCCTGGGAAAGCACAGCCAGCTGTCCAAACTGGAGTTAAAGAATCAAATGTATTTACATGAAATACATAATGCACTATAATTATAAAATAAATAATGGGTGCAATTTATGATTGGGTAAGTTATAGTAATAAAATATGAACTATTTATGCAAACCAAAATTCTTAACCTTCCAGAGGCAAGTATTCAGTGCATGTAGAAACTCTTTCAAGGTGCACAGCAGAGCTGATAGCAAGCAGCAGCTCCACACTTTCTCCAGGAAGGTGTAAGAGGAGGAACAGGCCAGCAAAACTGGAATCACATCAAGTAGTTTTCCTAGCTGTTAGCAAGGGTTACAATGCCCTGGCTATTATCCCCAGCTCCTGGCAGAGTTGCTGGTCACTTTGCCCCAATAGGAAGGTTCTTGCTTCTAGTTTCTGTTGTGCTTTGCTGCCACAGTCACTTCTTCCCCTCACCCATATGAATTGCTGCAGAGTAAGGAGAAAGACAGCAGCCCAGAGGTGGACAAAATAAAAGGCAGCAAGGAACCTTGTGGCCTACCTGCTTTCTTTTCCTTCTTTCTCCAAGCCAGAAAGTTCCTGAGCATGAGCAAACCAAAATGTAACTTGGCACCGGCGCCATAGATAAATGTTGGTATTTTTCCTGGCAGTTAGAAAGAAAATGTTTCCAAGTGTCCAAGGAGACTTTGCTCTTAGAGGATGGCCTCCCTGCTGTGTAGGTTGCTCACTAGTTGTGCTTTCTGCTGGCTGTGCATTCCCCGGAGAGCAGGTGAGTGGGGTTTTCCTCCCTGCAATTGTGGCAGGGGAGCCCCAAGAGCTGCTCTGGTGCTGGGGGTAAAGCTGCTCCCTGGTATGAGCTCCCCAAGAAGTGCTGAACACAGGGACATGCATACACATAGGAAAGAGCAGGCGCAGCAAGGTGTTCTGCCTGATAAAGCCACCCCAAGCTCTGTTGTCACTATGGGCTATGCTGACAAAAAAGAGCAGGCTAATGTGATTCGGAATAGTCAGAGAAGACAATTTACAGACTTGCCTCTTCTGAATGCTGCAGAAAGAAAGAAAAGCCTTATGGCAAGTTGGAGCAGCCTGTAAAGTGTAGTAGGATAAATAACTCCTTGCAAACAGCAGTTGAAACAAAAACAGGATCAACAGCTGCTCTCCCCACCTCACAACTTGTCCTGCCTACTCCAGGTTGAGCTCCAGGCTGATGCCAAGTTCTCTTGCTTTGGAAGAAAATGCTTAACAGTTTGATCAACTGAGATTGCTGGACAGCAACTTTTGCAGATACACAAGCATTTCAGGAACCAGTAGCAATTATGGAACGACCATAATATGGCTGTTACTTCTCATCATCAAAACAGATGTACAGACATTGAAGTGCACACTATTTTTGGATATCTGGATGTATTCCTGATGAAGATTCAGCTTTCAACCACAGTAATTCTTCTGGTTTGATACATTTATTTTTTCTCAACATTATTTATTATTATTTGACCTTACATTTGTTTCCAAGAACTCTGTCTAGGAATACTATAGCAAAGATACCAGTATTACCAGCCAAGAAAGTAATTCATATATCCCACACTGGATAATTTTTTTCCTTGTAGTTTTACACAGAGAAGAAACTGAATATACCATGGATTTAGGCTGTGGATAAACATTAACTACAAAATTTTATTTCAGAAGAATATTGGGAGGAAGTTAGGATTATCATAGGAAAAGGACTTGACTTTTTTTTACTGGTGCCCATGGGAAATGCTGATCACCTACATGCTTCAGGAATTCAGCATATGTCTGATAGCTGTTGAGTAATTGCAATTATTCCCTCTGCAGTTTAATCTTCAGCCAAAAGCAGAATCCAAGCCCATGGGTACAATTTCCACAGTAACAACTACAATGAATCAGATGCGTTAACATATAATTGGAAGGATTTTTCTTTATCTGGTGGAAAAGGGAATATGAGAGAGAAAGGCCCTGGATCATTGACCAACTGGACGACAATTACTAGGCTGTTATGAGGATAACACTCTCTACCCGAGCAGCAGATCTATGCAGATAGAAATTGGTACAGAGTTTTCTTAATATCTGGGATGAAATCCTAGCTTTCAAAGTGAGAAAATTTTTTTCCCATATGGAGAGGTATTTCTTCTCAGTATGTATATGGCTCAGCGCTGGGGTGACGAATATCAGGCTTGCTTAACAGAAGTTGGATTAGAAGAGTGCTTAGGAATATTTTATTCACCGTAAGTCTTTTGAATGGGCTGTTGACTGACCTCTTTGCTTCAGAAAACAGTAAACAAAGTGGCCTGTCTGTTTGTTGGCTCATATATCTGGAGATGAGAGGCGACAAACGACATCTTGCAAGTTTAATACTGCCAGGTTTGCAACCTGCAGACTTCCATGCAAAGACCATGAAATACAGCTTTGAGTTGTTTGACACAAGGATTTCACTGTGCTACTGTGAGACTGTCTATAAGATACAACCCGACATTTTCAAAAGTGGAAAGAGCTACACAAAATTACACGCTCCTCTATAGTCTGAGTTAATTTGAAGCCACAAAGCTAACCTTGGAGTCTTGTGCTGACTCCACATACTGAAGCTATCTCTGCAACAACCCTACCAATAGTCTCTACTTGCAAGCAGAGAAGATTTTAATTTAAAATCATGGATTTCTCTCGTTTGTTAAGCATCGAACTCCAGTCCTTGAGACAATTAACATCTTGGCAACTCTCCTGCAGCGATATCTGGTGGACAGTCATCAGTACACCAAATTATGCATGCTTGCAATTTGATCTTGACCAACGCAATTTCCTTCCCTTCTTTAGGAATTCTTCCACTGCCTTTATGCCCAAGGGATAGATGGAAGAGATAGCTGTACACAAACTGCTTCAGCTCTGAAGCTAATACTGGAAAAGTTAGTTCTACTTCTGTTTATACTGCTACTTTGCTCTACAAAAACTATGTTAACAATCTGTGAAATTCAGCATTAAAAAAAAACAACAAACCAAACACAAGAAAATGTATTTCCATTTATCCAAACTGGCTCTTTTGTAGTTTATTACAGCCTATATAATAACACACAGAGAGTTGTGATTTGGTGGACTTTCTATCCTATAATTTGGCACTATTTAAGCATTTAGGAAGGTAAATTTGAATTAGTTGACTGTGGAGATTATCTTAAATGCACAAGCATTATCAAGGGGCAGAAGAGTGCACAGACTGTTGGCCTTTGTCACAAGTTATTGAGCACTTTAGAGTTCACACTATACAGGAAAGAATAATCTTATTTAGTTAAAAAAAAAAAAAAAGGAAGCTTCTGAGAAAGCACATAGAACTTTATTGTCAATTTAAACATTCTGATTTATATTATTATTCATACTTCTGTGGTATCTGTAGAAATATTTTTTAGGTATTTGTGAAATTTGACATCTTTAGGAAAATTTAATGTCTTTATTACTTTCGGCAGACCTTTGTAAGTTAAAGTCATTCATCTCAGAGACAACATTTTTCCTGTGTTCTGTGAATTTCTGTGTGAGAGTCATTGAAATGGAAACTGTTGGGAACTACCACTGCTTTTCTCTTGTTGGGTTTCTCCAGAAAAGGTCAGGGCAGTCTGCCAATATAGTAATTGGGCAACATCACCATTTTAAAGACCCAAGTTCCCACTGACACTGAAACAGTAATAGTAGCATTAGGAAGCATTAGGAGAAATTGTACAGCAAAAGCAGAATGAAACTTCTGGACTGGATTTAATAGAGATGAGGGTTAAGAAGATTTAGTAAGGTTGAGGAAGCAGAACTTGATTTCTACTAAGTGGTCTTTCAGCTTCAGGATCTGGACCAAATAACTCCTATTTATGCCTGATATTGTACCCCCACTCCAAAACCTATTAATTAAATACTTGCAATGACAGCTTGTGTTACTCAATAAATGGCTTTTTTTCTCCCTAGAAAACAAGCTAGGACATCCAATTCCCTAAGCCCCAGTCATTAAATAGTATAATTTAAGCTACAGTGTCAGTTCCTGATACATTAGAAAATGGCAGATTTAAGACTCTCTGGGCAATCTTTTTTTGTCCCTCCCCATGTGCATATGTTTTCTTACAAACCCTTCCATGACACAGTCATATTTTAGACTTTCCCACAGGATGCATGCCTCATTCTGTACAACACAGGATAATCACACCCAGTGGCAGAAATAAATTAGCATAGCAATCTTAATCTGGTATTTCCTAATTTTCCTAATTTCCTTATCCTTCAATGCTGCACTAATCTAAACAATATTCTTTTAATGTAATTTTTTAAACATTATCATTTAAATATATATGTATGCGCATTTGTGTATCTCTCCATCTATCTGGATCTGTTAATGTATTGGTAAACACAAAAGAAAAAGATAAAAGTTGTTTGTTTTTAATTCTTTCAGAACCGTTTGATCTCTCCTCACTTGTTTTAGCAGCTGCCTGACTGTTTTTTCTCGTATGTAAACTTCAAAGTCAATCAGAGGTCAAAACTCTGGACAAAGACAGAAAAAGGAAAACAACGGTGACTGGCGTATGTGATGGGAAGAAGCAGAGGAGCTGGGTTGTAGAATACTGCGTGTTTCTGGACACAGCAGGGGGGGAAATGATCTACCTCTTGGACATAACATTTCCTGATCTGAACACTTGATGTAGTTGTTGAGGCCTGTATAGTTGCCTGGAAATGTATCTCACAGAAGAAGGAAGAGTACAGCCATGTACAGAAGGACTTGACATTCCCTGGCTATTCTTGGTTCAAGCAATCTGGAAATAGCTTAATAGATTACTGTAAAAACGCTGGCGAAAAGCAACTGGTTTCTGTTGAATGCAGAGGCATTCAGGGGTGGGTATAGGTTTTGATTCCCAATTTGTTGTTTGCTATTTCTGGTCATAGGCAAATCAAAGGAAATGCAAGTCCTGGAGAGGCAGCTTCTGCAGCAGAGCAATGTGGAGCATTTTCTGTAGGCATGTGCAGTCGTGGTACAGGATGTGTCTTCAGTTCACGCTTCTTTTTTCCTTCGGGAGAACATCTGCCTTTCCCTCCTTCATCCATCTGCGGAATCAGGCCCCTGCTTGTGCAAAGCCCGGCAGAGGGCCATGAGCAAGAGAGAGTCCCCGAGGATGGGGGTTGTAGCCTTGCAACTTACCTGGCACCTGGTTAAACAGCCTGCAGAAATTGGGAACACCTTAGTGATTCACACATCCTCAAAGCAGCTCCTGCCAGCAGAGCAGCTGGAGAGGCCCCAGGAGAGGCAGAGGTGGATTCTGTCATACATATATGTGTGTGTGTGTGTGTGTGCGTGTCTGTATGTGTAAGGCCACAGTGAGTCATAAAATCATAGAATAGTTTGGGTTGGAAGGGACCTTTAAGAGTCCTCAGATTTTGTGCAGATCATGGGGATTTTTTTAAATGACCTCCAGAATAATTTGTTCTGAAAAATAATATAGTCTTTTCCAGTTTAACCAACAGGGAGGATGGAAATGGGACCAGTGCCACCCTGTCTGTGAAATGCATTGCCCTTGGTCTTATTCATTTTCATAAGTTTTGGACACCTTCTGCTTTCCCTACAGAAGACTTCAAAATATGTGATTTGTACCATATGGGCTAGAACCAGGCATCCCTGAAGGCATTTCAGGAGGTAGGAGGCCTCTCAGCAGTGTAAATTCTGAGCAATATTACAGTGGGTTTGAAAATCCCAAAGCAAACCTGGTGATCCTTCTGCAGAATACTGGTGGCAAAAAAAAAAAAATCAGTTATAATTTAAATTATTTCAAGTATTTCCCTCAAATATATTAGCTTGTACTTGTTGCCTCTTCTATTCCCACACAACAAAAAAAAAAAAAAAAAAAAAAAAAAAAAAAAAAAAAAAAAAGCCCAGGTTCTAGTTAAAGTAAAAGCCAGGCTGTGAACAGGCGGGAAGTTCAACCTGTGCTGAGCAACAGTGCTCTAAAAGACAAAATAAAGACCTCTTTTTGCTTAGGGAAGCAGACAAACTTTTCCCAGCTGCATGAATAGCAGGCAGAGGTGCAGCATGCCATTGGGTGGAAAAGAAGCTGTGAGCGGGCTTCCTTGAGTCCTGTGGGATGGTAAATGAGTAAGAGAGTAACAGGAGGGAAAGTTATGGGCCCGGGCTGGTGTGCAATAGGCAGAGCACACCCTCTCTCCTACTGTGGGCCGCCCCTGAAAGGACTAAGAAGAGTTTCAGCCTTGAAACTCCTCCTAATTCAAGGAATATATTTAATATGTGGCTTACTGCCCCTTTGTTAACATGACCAGAAGCAAAATTATTCTCTGTAGCTTCTCATTCGATTACTGTTTTCTACATAGCTCAAGGCCAGTGAACATCATTCTTTCCCTTAATTAGCTTCCTACCAGTTTTTGTTTTAGCTGAGTGTTAGTTTTCAGATTTGTTTCAATGAGTTCTGCAAGAACTAAAATTTTACTATTTATCATAAATCCACCTAATCTCTGCCATTAACACCAAAGTGAAGAAGAAAAAAAAAAACCTGCAAGAAGTCAGTGACAGGAAAGGAAGAAAATGTGTGAAGTGTCTCTGCCAAAAGCCACATAGGAAAGGAATATAAAGTGGTGTTAAGAGCAGCTCAAGGGATGCAGTAGAGAGCAGGTGGGAAACAAAAGCAGAAAGACTGCTGGAGCAAAGTAGGCTGTGGGCGGCCCGGATGGGAGGAAAGGGAAGCAGGAGCAGAAATGGGAGCGGGGAGATTATGTTTGGTCTTTAAGCAGAGGGTGAGGAGCTCGAAGTGAGGAGTTAAAAGACAGGAAGGAAGCCAGTGAAGGCAAATAAAGAGTGCAGGGCGATATAGTTTATGTAGTGAGGAAAAGATTACTTTAGTGGTAGCACTGGGCATCATGAGCTGGTGGGGACTGCATAATGTATAATCAGCTTGAAGCAGTGGTCGTGATTCTTCAGGAGACAACCTAGAAAAGAATACTGTGGCTTAATTTTAAACCTTTTTTAGCCCAGGGTCTCTCCATATAAAGGATAAGCATTGTGTTGCCCTGAGCACTAAATGGAGTGCGTTGTGTTTTGTGCATTGTCATTGATTCTAAATGCCTTTTGTGTTTTGGGGCTCTGAAAACAAAGGTCAAGTACTAGCAAATTCTGTTTTCTGTAAGAGATTTAATTAAATCCTAAGGACAAAGGCAGAGTACTAGAAACAGCTATTGAGTGTGAAAGGTGAATTTGCATTACCATTTCTCTATATCAGTTTGCACATAGCTTTGAAATTTTATAACTTTTTTTTTATCAACAGGAGAATAAACATTTAAAAATCAAGTTAAGTCTTACAGGTGTTATTTTCTGCATGCTTGGAAAGAGATGCTAGGAAACAGAGTGAGGAAGCACATAGAGTAGGATGGAACAATTTCTGAATATAGATTTGGTCCTAGTAATTTAGTGAGTTTAAATTGTAGGGCAAGAAAGGGACTGGGCTGCCTAAGATTTTTTTATCCTTTATGGACAATAGCAGCAAACCAGAGGGTTTCAGCAATTAATAGCACACTGCTAATCACAACTTCCTCATGAGTTGCTCAGGTAACTGTGCTGTGGAAGGCTCTGGAATCAAAGGGGAAAATATTTTTCACTTGTTCAATATAGATACATTATTTACTAGTCTACTATGCTTTAGAGGGTTTGAATTTTGCCATACCAACCTATTTTTTTCTCTTTTAAATAACAACAAATGAAATAACATATTAAGAAAAGCCAAGTTATTGAAACTGAATGCAGCTAATTTACTGGCAGACAGAAACCAAGAGATGCCACATAGCTTTTCCACTTCAAGGCACATTGATCCTTCAACTTAACAAGTGATAAGGAAGGAATTCTTGTTCAGCTGGTGATAAGGCCTCTGAAGCAAAGAGGATCATCTTATAAATCTAGCTGTGCTAGTGTATGAAGTTGGGAAGATAAAGAAGACGAAGTCATACGTCTATAGGGGCAAGAAACCACCCAGCTTACTCACAATTTTGGAACTGTGTATGAGTAAAGCAGCTTCTTCTCCCACTGTCAGTTTGATATACAGGACAAGTCTCACAGATGGCAGGTCTAAAACTAGACAAATCAGAACAAGCCACAAGGGAGGAAAAGTTGGGGACCCAGAGGTGAGGAGCAGATCATGTTCCAGGCGTCCTGAGTTACCTTTCCTGATTACCCTTCCAGAGCATAGCTTCATCTCTCTGCAGATGCAAGGGGAGACATATTTCATAGGGGGGCAGCCCCCATGGCAGCCACACTGGTATGTAGGGCTTTGGAGGTCACAATGAACCCATTGCATTTTACCTGGAAGCTAATCAACTGCCTCATGTGGCAGACCCACTAGCCCCCTCTCTGATCCACTAAGGCATTCTCTCTAATAAATAAGCTGTTGTGCTGTGCCAGGGTGGTCTTCTCCCACGCTTTCCACATGGCTCCACACCTCTGTGCAGAGACATCTTGCAGACATCCCTGCCGGCAGACATGACTCATTTTGGGGAGTCTGCATATGGGGTTTTGCAATAGTCTGATCAGGACATGAGAAAAGACAGTAATGAAGTGTGTGTTCAGAAGTACGAGGCACCCCACCATGTTCACATAGATGTTATGAAGATGACTGATGTGAAATGATCTGTTGGCTGCCGAGAGTGAGGTGGGGGGATTAAAACCTCCACCCAGCTGAGAAGAATGGTGGCTAATAGCTGATTGTCTCCCCCATTGCACAAGATACATGTTTCTTTCCTCATTTTCTCATGGTGTGGCATTACCTTCAGTGCATTGCAGACACTTTCCCTCGGACTCGGACCAGTCTCAACAAAGCCCAAATGAAAGGCTGGATCGCAAGGCTCATGGAATTGGGGGACTTGAAGTCAACAAGATGCAGAGCACGCACCCTTCTGGTAGGGGATGCTCTGGATGCAGGTTTGCGACACTGATTTAAGGACGGTTGCAGTTATTGCTGTCTGAGTGATAAGACTGTGATGTTTCAGTGCCTTTTAGGAGTGAGTCAAAAAAGAAATAGTAACAGCTAACCAAAAATAATCATGTGGTTATCAAATAATAGAAATACTGACCACAAGAAATTCTTGCCATATTTGCCTACAGTGCAGATAACTTCACTGACCACTGACTGTTATAACTGCATCATTTTTTATAATTGGATGGGTTCCTATATTCAAATTACTGAAACTACAAGTACCATATCCAAATTATTACAGAGTTCAGGTTTGTTTAAATGAAAAAAACCTTGTGTCTATCCAAACTGAAGTAGTTCCCAGCATGCTCCTGTGGCGATGGTGCAATCATTTTCTACACATGTGAAGATAGCAGCATTATGCTGCCTGTGCTGTGAAATGCCCACAGCAATTTAGACCATGCCTGCACCATTCTCAGCAGATGTGATGGTGTCATCCAGCTGGATAAAGAAACAGCTGCACAAAGCTGCAGCAACATGGGCTTTAGGGCCTGGGCAAGTAACACGATGGCCAGTGGAGGCTGACTGTGCCACTGTAGGTGCCTCAGCTGGCTGGCTAGAAGCTAGCTCAGGTACGTCTGGAGGTGTGGGGTTGTATGTCTCTTTTCTGTATGCACATTGACAGGAAAAAGGATGAACTTCAGCCAGCTGGATTATACCATTACATCTATCAGCATGGTGGGGATGTGGTCATAGTTGCTGTGGACATTTTACAATGCAGGCAGTATATTGTTGCTACCCTCATAGGAATATAAAATGATGGCATGGCCACCTCAAAGGAGTGCTGAGAACTACATAAAATTAGGCAAACAAGAGACATTTTCATTAAACCAAACTCAAACTCCATAATAATTTGAACATAGTACTTGTAGTTTCGATAATTTGTTTAAAAGCACTTTAGTTCTGAGTTATTCCATAGTTTCACCAAAGTTTGGCACACAAAGAGGAAAGATTGCAAAGGTGTAATGATGTAACTCTTTACAAATACTGCTTTGCATATACATTTTCACAGCTATGTTTTTTCATTGTATGAGACTCTTGAGGGACAGCTTTGTTTGCCATGCTACTTGTTGTTTCTATGGTAAAGGTTCTAGAACATTGGCCGGAAGCAATTTTGTACACATTCATATGGCTACGGGCCACGAATGAGTCAATCACCTTGCACTTGTTTTAATCCAGTGCTTTACAGAGCAGCCTCATCTATTCTTATGTCACAGAGGCAGCTTTGGACAATACTGATATTCTTCAGTCCTGGCGGATGGGCTATTTTTGACTCTGTGGAAGAAGGAGACTGAGTCGGCTCTTTTTCCCTTCTGCCTGAAAACTCACCATCGAGACGGTATTACTTTGCACCTGCCACGGTTTTGAAATGGCCTGTTCCCGGCCTTTAGTTTGTCTCTTTGTCAGATTATTTTTGCTCTCATCAAACTAGGAGTCTGTAGAATCATGGAATGGTTTCAGTTGGAAAAGACTTTTAAGATCAACAAATCCAACTGTTAACTCAGCACTGCCAAGTCCACCACTAAATCACGTCCCTAAGTGCCACATCTGCATGGCTTTTAAATACCTCCAAGGCTGGTGACTCAAACACATCCCTGGGCAGCCTGTTCCGATGCTTGATAACCATTTTGGTAAGAACCTTTTCCCAATATCCAATCTAAACCTTCCCTGCTGCAACTTGAGGACATTTGCTCTTGTCCTATCTTCCTTCTCCACCTCAAAACAGTTTAAGGCAGTTACCTGAAGTAACAATAATTATAATTAATAGTAATAATAATAGTAGTTAGTACTACTGGTAGTAGTATTAACAAAAATAATAATGAAGTACAATGATGGGGTACAACTGATATAAAATTGTCACCTTCCGAGTATCAAGACTTGAATTACCCAACAGACTTGCACAGCATTTTACCACAGGAAGTTCGGTGTCTTTTATCTTCAAGAGGGGAGGGAGAGAAGAATAAGAAGACTTTGACTTTATACCTGAGAAAGAGTTTGCTCACACTTTCATACATGCAATTTTCTGTCTACGATCACACCTATAAAACTTTCATTTCTGGGTTTTGGGTTGTTGTGGCCAAATGAAAACAGAATTATAATAAAAATCAAATATAAATCCTCTCTGTCCTCTAAGGCTAGACTTTCTTAAACCTTATAGATGTGTTCTTAGAGTAGTAGAGATCTACAAACAAAATAACAGTAGTAGTGTTAGTGTAAAACAACAGTTAACCCATTGCCTAGTGGCATGAGACTAACAGAAGAATTTGAAAATGTCTCGAGTGTGAACAAAATCAGTAACTCAGTATCTGTGATTTAGTTACTAAAATTCACCAAAATAATTAAGTTGACTCATTTTATAATTCCTGCAGTTGCAATGAATTTGAATTCTTTTTCAGTGACTAAACTTTTTAATTTTTTTTTTTAATATCTGGAAGATAGTCATATCAACACATAGGTATTTAGAAACTGCATATTTAGTAGCATTTGAGTGTCTTAAATTTAAGACAAGCCATGTAGAATCCAATGAAGCTTCATGGTATAAAAGCAGCTGTTCATAACTGCAAAACTTCACACTGTGTCAAGAACAGCAACTTCTGCTGTTCTGTCCAGAAAAGGATCATATGAAGCCTTCTCTGTTTATACCAGCAAAGTTATGAGAAGTTAATTATCTGTTAAAGCCTGAAACTGTTAAATATTTCCCAGGCTCAAGATAAAACCCACAGCTTTTTATGGATTTGTCACAGTCTTCATTTACAGGGAGTGTAGATATTTAGGACAGCATACATAAAACCAAAGCCAGGAGAATTAAAGCTAGTTTACTTTTAAACTCAGCCCAGTTTACTTTTAACTTCTGTCTTCAGAAGAACTATTTGAGCAAGGACTGCAAAACTAATCCAATCACAGGAAATGTGATATGTGTAAGTCAGGGGAGTAGGAGTAAGGTGGGGTGAGAGAAATTTGTTCTAGGAGAGAGCACTTAGGGTTATGAACTGGAGAAATAATAAGAAAACTTCTTAATCTCATAGGTGATTCATAGCTAACAAGCCAATAGCAGTGTAGAAAGATGGATTCATGAATCCATCTTTAATCCATAGCTTAATCTGTAAAGAGATCTAAAATTATGGAAATCACTCTACTTTTATTTGACATATATATTTATTTATATTTTCATTTATACAATGGAAATATAGAGACAAAAAATATACATTATTTATGTTTATATCCAGATAAATGAGACCACCAGGAGATGATTTTTTAGCTCCTGCTTTAATATACTTCTACCTTTCCGAAACCTTTATTTTTTTCAGGCTATTTTTTTTGTATTTTTTTTTTGACTTAGAGTTGAGTTAGTTTGGCTTTTTGAAGATTTCAAACAAGAAGAACTTGGGCCATTTTTAAGCTCTGGGATAGGGAGAATAAAAAGCTTTTTCCCAGGATACAAAAAGAATTTCTGGCATCTTGACATTTTCTGTACCCACCAAGTGGCTTTAATGGGAAAATAGTATTTGCCACGGAAATGGTCCTTACTGAGGTATGAAGCTTTCAGCATTTCAGTGGAATTTTTTGTTTTGATTTCAAATTACTTTGTGAGCTTTTGCCATACGCTGGTTACAGGCTTTTTTCTGCACTTTTAAAGCATAAAAGTAGAGGGAGCCTGTGCTGTATATGCACTTGAGGTTGATGTTGGCCTGAGCCACATGGTGACCAGGTATGTGGATTGTGATCTGTCACTGGGGCCACAGTCCCCTCCTTTCCAGATACAGCAGAAGTTACTTTGGGAGTGCCTATGCTGTTTATACAACTGTGCCCTTGTCTGCTGGCAGCAAATGCATCTGTGTTTGCACTGGAACAGACAATGCCATCCAGTTTACTTCCTCCCTTGCAACAGTTTGTTTTCAGGCCGGATCCTCTCCATCAAACTGAGCCACTGCAGAAGTTCCAAAAGGTGGTTCTTTTTTGACTATTTCTAGCCTGTTTGAGAAAATACAACAAAGATTCAGGTGCTCCATTTCTTACTCATCACTCATCACTCACAGGCAGCAGAAGCAGTTTTTCCTGAAGTTTCCCACGCTGTAAGCAAAAAGAAGTACTATGGTGCCTGAAAATGCTCTGTAATAAGGAACAGCAGCAAATGCCCTTTGTTGGGAAGCTGAGATACATTGGAATAGGCAAGACCATATGCCTGGAGCCTCACATCTTTATTAAAGCTAGTGATGTGCAGGAAAAATGTATTTATATATGTATAGCTATATGTTGCACTGTTTCAACATCAAACATATGTTTGTCAACAGATATTTGAAAGATACTACTTTTGTTGAGTCTATCCATGCAAAATTCTCTTTTGATCTATTATATACAAAATTGTCTTCTTGTGCTAGCAATTCTTATTGCCTAGGTAATTTCTATTCTATTTTATTTCTATTATAGTTCCTGTTTTGCCTCATCGAGTACCAAGATGCCTTTTCTCAGCATACTAAATTATAATGACTTATATCTCTCACATTTCTTTGCTTTCTCTCTCCTATTAGTAGAGCATTTTAATGCGTTCACTGCTCAGAGCACCTTGCACCTCAAGCTTACTGTCTGTAATTCCCTGAGGAGCCTTTTCAGTGCATAGCTGAGCGCCCAAGGGAGGTGAGGGGGCTGCACTGCAGTCGTCACTATGACTGAAGCTTTAAATCAGCTGCTTACAGCCACCAGCGCTCATCATCTAACACAGCTTTTATTTTTCAGATTTTGCAAGCGCACGGAGATCAATTCTAGTGTGACTTTATCATTACCTCGAGTTGGTTCAGATATGTCTGATTTAGCATTCATCACACCTTGCCTTAAGCAGGGAACTCCTGCAAATGGCCTATTTATTTTTACCATTAGCAATGGTAAAATATTTTGCCCACGGACTGGATTTGTTGACCACAGTTTTAATCTCAGAGCTCTGAGGTGCACTGGCCTGTGCTATTAATTGTCTGGAGGACTAGAGCTGAGGCTAAACTGAGCCAGTTGTGTATGGCAAAGAAGGAGAGAGGGTGGTGAACCAAAGGCAGGCTTAACTTAATGTGATTTAACTGCTGAAGGTTTCATGATGACTAAATCGGAAGCTGAATGTGAGGGGAGCTCAGGCATTACTAACTTGGCCTAATATGGTGAACAGGATATAGTCTCATTTCTCTCTTGTGCAACTCTTCTGAAGTCAGTAGTTACTTCAGGAACTCTGGTTTCCTAGCCTCTTCTCTCATTCTGAGAGTTTATGCCTTTTACAGATGCACACTCAGTGACCTAAAAAAATCTAGATGGCCTTTGACTTTATTACAAGCTCTTTTGCTTATTTTTTCTTAGCTTTTTCACAAGAGGATGTGAGAAACCGTACCTGCTCAGAGAGAGCTGAGCCAATACTTTTCAAATATTCTATTGCTCTTGTGTTCTTGCTGTTTGCTCATTTCCTGAAATGGGCACTACTGAAACCTCTTACAATGCACAGTCTCAGTACTCTAATGTACAAGAATGTTATTTACACAATAAAAAGTACTACATGTACTTTTTATAAGTATGTTATTATTTTTTAGAAGAAGCCAATGTAATAGTTCTACAGTATACTGATTTTCTGTTTTTAATAATACAATCTCTTCCAAACAATCAGCTCTTAAGTCAGTGTCAGTTTGTGTCACATGAAAAGTGAGAACATTTAAATATATTTTGAAATATATGTGACAACATGGATCTCTGGACTATGATTTTGGTTTTATTAAGGATTATCAGTTTGCATGTTTACTATGCATGGACATCAGCTTACGTAGAGACACTTTCAAGACTTACAGACTATATGCTTTTGAAGTGAGAAAAAATGATCTTTCAGGCTTGCATGCTTTATCAGCTCAATGTTATCATCTCATGCATATGTTGAGTAATTTCTATTTCACTCAACAAAACCTAGCTCGATTACAAAACATGTGACAAAACAAATGCAAGAAGAAGAAATTACTGATTTTCAGTTTATTTGTTTTTTATCAGGGAGACTAAATACAACAAAACAAAACAAAACAAAACAAAGTGTTCAATGCACTAGTTGGTTAGGTAGTATGGAAATTCTTATGATTTCTAAGCGGCCAATGCTAGAAATATGCAGGTTTCTAATCCTATAGATACAAATGGTCTGACTGAAGTTCGTGAAAATGGGCTTCAAGATCCAAGGACGTGAACGAGTGTTCTCTGGATTAAAAACTATTACATTACACTCTTGAGCTATAACATGAGCACACTTTATCACACCAGACACTTAATCCATACCTGCTTTTAAAAATTAGAATCAATTTTTCTTTTTGCTTTTTGTAGCCAAAGCCTCCCTTTTACGGTTTCAAAGCAGTGCTCAGTTTCCTAGACAGCTGGGTGAAGTACCTCCCACACAAATTCTATTTTATTTGAGACAGACAGATAAGCACTTACAGTCCACCACAGTCATGAGAAAAGCCCAGTCTGACAGACTCGTTTGAATCACATGGACTTTGCGCGCAGCTGAACACAAACACAACAGATTCACTCACCACGAACATTGGTAGAGGTTCTCATGGGTGTTGGTCCTATAGAGGCAAGATCTCTCACTAGAAAATAAACATGTGAGGCTGGGCCTGTCCAATGCCCAGCTCTTGTATCTCTGGGAGTCCTCCAAGTAGCCAAGGCAATGGGATGGTGCTTCTCTCCACCTACTCTGTTATATCTGAGCCACTGTAAAAAAAGAAATGCAAAGATGCAAAGGGCAAGTGGGAGTAAGATCCATGCAGCTTTGTTTGCAGGGACACCTGGAGAAGATGGGAGAAGTTTTGCATTTCCAAGAGTACCTGTACGTTTTCCCATAGGTATTGGATAAAGCACATAAGCAGCATCTGCAGATCACAGGGGTGATCTGCCTAGTGAGCTGCAGATTCTCTACTCCATTACAGGCTCATGAATTTTGCATTCTTTCCAGCTAGGTGCCTCAAATCACCCTGCTGAGGCCTGGCATCATCCCTGTGTGTGTTTCAATGCCTAAACCAGTTATTCAAGAGCACTGTGAATTAGGCTCTGTATCTCTAATGACGATTTTCATCTTGCTTAATATGAAGACTACAAGAAGCATTTTGTATTTTAGAAATTACTTGCTGCATCACATATGAAACGATCCCGAGCCTACACCCTGTAGCTTGTGGAATACATGAGATGTTCTTTTTGGACTGTGGTTGCTGAAATGGAATATCTGCATTTCCAAGAGCAACCAAGCCCTCTGAATCAAAGGGCTGTGGTAATAGCCAGCACAAAACGAGAGAGGGTGAAATGTTGTTGTAGCCTGTATTTTTGCTTTAACCATACACGCTTCTCAATAGAAAACAAAAACAAAGATGCAGGCAGCTGTGGACAAGAAAAAGCAAAATGTAGAATAGTGATATTCAAGACTGAATAGCTCAAATGCTCTAGCACTTGCTTATATATTTGTTTCTCAGCCACGACATTGAAAATAACTCATAGTGCTAGCGATTGAGGTTTGCTATTGGCAACTATTCAGTGACCAGAGATTAATGACTTGACATTCACTACACAATTTTTAGTGATATTTGTAAAAGTGCCATTGCAGTGGAAATCTAAGAACTGAACCAGTACAGTGGCCCCTGTCCAACAATACCTGAAATCATTATTTCGCTGGAGTCTCAAGCTGTGCCAAGGGAGGTTCAGGTTGGACATTAGGAGGAATTTCTTAACAGAAAGGGTTAAACATTGGAATGCACTGCCCAAGGAGGTGGTGGAGTCATCCTCTCTGGAGGTGTTTAAAAGACTGGCCTGGTACTTCGTGCTATGGTCTGGTTGACATGGTGGTGTTCGGTCAAAGGTTGGACTTGATGATCTTACAAGTATTTTCCAACCTAATTGATTCTGTGATTCTGTTTCCCTATTTGAACAAAAGGTCCCTGCTGCAAGTCTCAGGGTAAGGTTTGAATTGGAAACACCAAGACACACTGCATGGATTACACGTTTAATGCTGGAATCTATTCTTTCTATGTTTGGTGTGCTACCTTGCACATGGCTCTTGTCAGGACATAAACTGGAATGCTTCGAACTTCTGGTCTTGTGGAAGGTGGTTCCTCCTTCCCAGGATCACAGAGTGCCTGTAGTTGGAACAGATCTCTGATGGTCAACTTCTCCAGTCCCTCTGATCAAGCAGGACAGACTCACAGGACGGGTCAGGTTGGAACAGATCACAGCGGGCCATCTGGTCCAACTTCCCTGCTCAAGCAGGGTTGTCCTAAAGCACATGGCACAGGGTTGCATCCCATCGGTCCTTGAATATTCATCTCCAGTGAGGGACCACCTGAAGACCACTTACAGCCGGCTGCCTAGGGCAGTGTCCAGACGGCTTTTGAAAATCCGCAAGGATGGAGACCACAGCAGCTCTCTGGGCGACCCTCGCTGGCACCTTCCACCCCCCGCGCCCGCGCTGTGCAGGCGGAGGAGCCACGATCTCTGAGGCGCCTCCAGGGAGTCGGGGCGGAAACACGGCGGCAACATCCCTCCACGGCACGAGGACCTGGCGGGAATGGACGCTTTTCCCAGCGGGACGGAGCCCCGGGCTCCGCGCAATCCCCGCCGGAATCGGCGGCGGCGGCGGCGAAGGGCGGGCACTCGAAGGCAGCGGCTCCCGGAAGGAGCGATCCGGGCTGTCACACCCGCCCTGCCCGTGCCGGGGCCGCTCCGAACCGCCTGCCTTCCTCCCGCCCCTCCCGCTCTTTCCTTCACCAGGGCAACCAGTCAGGGGAAGAGTCTGGAGCACAAGTCCTGCGAGGAGCGGCTGAGGAAGCGGGGGTTGTTTAGCTTGGAGAAAAAGAGGTTTAGGGGTGGCTTTATCCCGCCCTACAACTACGTGAAAGGAGGTTGTAGCCAGGTGGGGGTCGGGCTCTTCTCCCAGGTTACAAGCGAGATGAAGAGAGGACATAGTCCTAAGCTGCGCCAGAGAAGATTTAGATTGGACATTAGAAGGAATTTCTACACAGAAAGGGTGATTACACCCTAGAATGGGCCGCCCCGGGGAGATGGGGGAGTCACCGTCCCTAAGGAAAGACCGGACGTGGCACTTAGTGCCGTGGTCTTGTTGACACGGTGGTGTTCGGTCAAAGGTTGGACTCGGTGATCTCAGAGGTCTTTCCCAACCTAATCAATTCTGTGACCGATCCTGTGATTCCCTCCCGGTCGCGTGCCCGCTCCAACCGCCTCGCGCGCGCGCGCGCGCGCACCTCCCGCCGCCGTCCCGGGCCGTCCCCGCCCGCACCGGAGCCGTTCCGCCGCGCATGCGCCCCGCGCCGCCGTGCCGACTGTTCAAACGGAAGGCGGACATGTTGGTGACTCTCGCAGGTTCCCTCGCAGCCGCCGGACCTCACGCTCTGCCCTCCCCTTAAGCCGCCTCCTTCCCTCCTCCCCTCGCACGCCGCAAACCTCGGGTCGGTCCTGCAGCGGTCCGGGCTGCCGTCCCGTGCGTGAGGCGGAGCGGGGAGCGCAGCCGGCGTTGGCAGCAGCGGGAGGCAGCGAGGAGGAGGAGGAGGAGAGAGGAAGAAAGATGCTGCTGCCGCCGCTCCGCCGGTGAGGTGACTCGTCCGCCATCCGCGGGGGCACTCGCCCTGTGCCTTCTTCGTTTCCTCGCCCCGTGCCCACGGACGGACCGACCCCACGGCGCTGAGACACGCCGCCGAGAGGATTCTCCTAAGTTTGATTTTTTTTCATCCGTTCTGCCTTGTTGGTGTGCCTGTAGGCTTTTGTCTTTTTTCTTTTTCTTTTTTTTTTTTTTTTCCCCCCTTCTCTGTTGTTTCTTCTGGTTCGCCGGAAAGAAAGCCACGCTCCGGAACCTGGCACCGACCCGCCGGCGCTGCAGCAGCGGGGCGAGGAGGAGGAGGAGGGACCGCTACGCTGGATCCCAGGGCGGCTTCCCCGGCTGGGAAAATGGGAATGCTGAGACGGTGGGGCCCGAGCAGAGGAGGGAGGGAGAGGAAACCTGCTGCTGCGGAGCTGTGAGCATCCCGGGAAGCTGCGTGCGTGCGTGCCTGGAGGAGCGGGGGGAGAAGAGCCTCCTCTCCCCCGGCGTGCCGCGGACTCCCCTTGGGTTCTCTGCCCCCTTGGCGGGGACTTGCCCCAGAGACTGCCGTGATTGAAGGGATCTCCCAGGAGGCGCTTCCTCAGCCGGGTACAGGCTGTGTGGTTTCTCTTTTGTGCTCGCCTGTTCCTGTTTTTGTGTGTTTTTTTTTTTTTTTTTTTTTTTTACACGTTTCCATTATTTTTTTTTAACCTTCCTTTGCTCTGGAATAAGGGAAACTTTTTTATCTCCGGAAACATGTCGACGGGAGAAAGTTTTGAGTCTCGCTTTGAAAAAATCGACGTGACTTTGAAGGACCCCAAATCCGAAGTGAACGTGGACTGTTTGCTGGTGAGTAGGGAGCGCCGATGGGCCCCCGGTCCCGTCTCCCCGAATTCCTTACCCTGTGGGACCGAATCTCGCACTCCTGGCTGAGTCATCGCCCTGCTCAGCTCCGCACTGGTGTTTTGTTTACTCAGCCGAGGGTGCGTGAATGTGTCTCTGTGCTGGGAGAGCGGCTCATGCCAAGGAGCGCCCGCCCAGCCCTGCCTCACACTTGTCATCTCTCGCTCCGTGCGCCTTTCTGTGCCTCACCGGCTGTCAGAGGGGCGGTGGAGTCTTTCCACAAGGGTGGAATTCGTGAGTGCCACTCCTGTGTGTGAGCAGAAGACTGTAAATAGCTTTGATAGCAATTTTCTCTTCAGCAACTTTTTTATAAGACTGAGGTCCTCTTAGGCGGTGGTTAAGCCCTGCAGCGCTGACTTCAGCCTGCAAATTAACGACGTGTAAAACACGATTAGTGTGCCCTTATAGGTGGGCAGGGGTTTAAATGCATTTTAAACTAGTGGTTGTGCTAGGCCTGCTCGGTTATTGTTTCCCTGCTTGATCATATCTAATGGTTCAGTGTATCTCACCAGTGCTGTCAGTGTTACTGTTGCATCATAAGAAAGCAAACCATAACATTTCCTGACATAAAACCAATCAATGTCATTTGGTAGCTGCTTAACAGAAGTGGATGATCTTTCAGTTCTGATTATAAAAAGTACCTCAGCAAAGTGCATGCCAAATCCAACCAATTTTTTTAACACGTAGCTGCATCCTTAGCTATGCCTAGAGATGCCTTTAATTAGTACCAAATTGTAATTTGTACTTTCACACTGAAGTAAAGGATTTCTTTTCTATGTAGCAAATGATAAAAGTTCTTTAGTGTATTTTTTTTCCTTGGCATTCTGTTGTCAGAGAGGAACAAATAAATCGAATTTGTTCCTAGTATGAACTCTGACATTTGGATTTGGAAGGGAAGGGAGGTGTGGGGGTGGAGATAGCTCTTAATAGTCATTCTTCATTTTTCTGCTGCATGGCTCTTGGCAGAAAGCTCACTTGAGCATAAGGTGGTGAAGAGATTAAAAGAACAATACAAGAATCTGTACAAGTTCACGATACTCTGTTTAGCTTATTACTGATTTGTGAGCTTCTGAAGTGTTGGCCTGTCAAACCTACATACCGAGATAAAGGAGAGCCTTGTGGATGCTGCTGCCACAAGGGAAAATAGCTCTGCATCTTTTAGTTAACTTGCTTCTTTTGGTCTAGTTTACATATCTGTCATCTTAGAACCAGAGCTAAAGAGCAGACCTCTGGTGCTCTGGTGTGTCAATTTTGATAACTAAAGACTGCTGTCTAATCAGACATTTTTATACCCAGACTCTACTGATAGATGTCAAGACTGTAGAGTCAATTAAGAGTCCAGAGTTTTACGTTAACCATGACTCTCAATTTGCTAGTATAAAACTTTCATGGTGGCTGTTCTATGGGGACCTTCCTACAGTGATAGAAGGGAATTTGCAGGTATCAGACATGCAGTTGGTAGTATCTTTAACCGTATTCCTTAATCTTATAATCAGTTTAAGGATTTGCCCCATTTCAGTTATCTTAATTGCGATTAGGAGCTAAGCTGTAGTCAGTTTGGGAATGAACTTGTTGGGATGCTTCCTGTCATGCTTGTCTAAAACTTTAGAACATGTGTTTGCATCACAGATCTTAACGATGTCCTTTAAAGTGACAGATTTTTAGAAAATTATAGTATTGGCAATTAAAAAAGTGATGCTTCTAAGGAAATCAATTGGCTAACTTTTTATGTGTTTGGTCAATAAATCTGTCTTTCTGTCAGCTGGACTTTTACTCTCGTAAAAGTCTCTCTTTTTTCTTTTTTCTGAAAAAAGTCTACTTTTTTCACTTGTTCTTGGGTGCTTTTCTATAGAATTTAAGGACCCTAACACTTTCTGAAGAGTTTACATATTTTACACCAGTTCTTAATGTGATGATTCACTCTACAAGCATCATTCTTGTCCCAAGGTGGTACTAATGTATCAAATCCATAATAATCTCTGTGGATCTGCTTTTAAGGAAGAAACGCTTAATTGTAGTTGATCTGCACTTAAAATATCTTCTAAAATGAACATCCTATTCTCCTCCCTGCATCTTTCAGTCAGAGGAAGAATTGTCAGACTTTAGACCTGGTATGCTTAAAAAGAAAATAGAATCATGTTTTTCTGATCAGACTACATAAAAAAAATATTTTAAATTAAACTTTTTAAATCTAAAATACTTTTTTTACCTTCAGTTAAGGTTGTGATTTGATGTTACTTATAATTGCTTTCACTTTTCCTGAGCAAGGGTGTTAGCTAACTCTGTGTATCTGAGTGGAAATATATGAATAACTGGTACACAGGCACTTCAAATGCAGCATCTCATATTCTATACACATAGCTTTAAAGTATTGGGGTTCATTTAGCTTCAGGAAACACACTTTTTTTGCCTGTACGAAGAAAAGCCTCAGCAATGCCTTTGGCTTCTCTTAGGATGGTTTTATCCTCTTTAATTCTATTCTTACTCTTCTTCCCCATCAGTTTGTACCCTCATAGACTAAAAGGAAGACATGGAATAACCTTTAAATCAGTTTTGTAATAATTTTGGGTTTTGCAAATGTCATAAGCTATGTTCTGTATGCTAGAAAGATTCTAAATTTATATGTGCAGTAGTATCAGAACGCTAAGAAAAGATGGGGGCAGGGGCTGATACAAAGGAAGATGTGTTACTGTTTCAGGAAGGTGTGGGAGAGGAGTGCTGACAACAGAGCAGAGCAGGCGGAAAAGGCACACCGAGGACTTTATAGCTTCAGCTTACATGCTGTAGGAAGGAAATTCATAATGCCGAGGTGCAGGAGAGAGATGTGTTTATTTTTCCTGTTTTCTCTTGTGCAACTGTAATAAAACTGTTAAGAATCAGTTGCCACCGTCAGTAATTAGATTTGTTTGTTTCTTTGGGGCTTGCATGCACTTGGTTTAGTACTAGGCTGGGAAATCTGTAGATAGGCTGTCATTTTTCTGAGGAGGCCAAAGCCTGAGTTATGTGTAAATGATGTGTCACAGCATCATGAAATGCTTTCTCTCAAAATATTTGGTACTAGGAGTCCTGCAGTCCAAAAAGATCTAATAACATTGTGAAGGCTGTGTTAGAGAGGTAGTCACACTCCAAGGTGTGCAGTGGTCAGGTCCTGGTGAATCCCATAGGCGCGCTGAGTAGGCCCAAAGGCAGTGTAGGTAACTAGCTATTAACTTGAGCTAAGTGTCTCGTTAATGATATTAAGCGGTGGAAAGTAATATTCAGTAAGCATACCTCTACAACAATTTTTGAATTAAATTCATGTTTTATTAAATCTTTGGGGTTGATGGCCTTGCAGTTTTTGGAGAGTGGTGTAAAAAGTGAATGGATATGGAACATGTTAACCTGCAGTTGCCTATGCTTTTGATTGTAAAATAAGTAGTAAATTTTAATGAAAATGTATTTTGGGGCTCTCTCTGTTCTGTTAATAACTTACAAAGAGTGTTTTCATTGTTTATGTAGATGCTTGGGTAACTTGATTATTCAGGTACTTAGTCAATTACTTCAATAGTTGATTTTTAAAACTTTGGACTTTTGGTGGTCTTAATCTTCAAAGATGTCAAACCTTTCACTTGTTGAGCAGTGTGTCTTCGAATTAACTGACAATAGTAAACATTGCATATGACAAACTGGTTTTATCTACTCTGAAGAGATTTCCATTTTTGTCGCAACAAAAATACATAGCTACAGATTGTGATTCACCTCTTTTTTCCTAGGTCTGTTTTATCCACTAGAATAATTCATGTTCATCTGTCTTGTATAGCAAAAGGCGAGATGATCTTCTCATCTTTGGCATTTGAAGTTCTGTATCACTGTCTGTAGACATTTTTTTCTCTTCTAAACTTTCCCTTAAACTAGTTAGGAAGTGTTTCTGAGGACCTTGTTGTAAGACTCTAGCCCCAGGAGCTGCAGGCTCACAGGCTTAGCTAGGAGTTTTATTTTAATATATATATATATAAATATGTATATGTGTGTATATATATATATTAATACCTCGAGATAGCGTTAAGAGAATAAGCCATGGACTTGTTCTCAAGAGGTATCTTTATTAATTTAGGGGAGCAGATAAGGGAACTTGGCAGAGGTTCAAAAAAGGCACCACACAAGCTAGACAAAATGTTCCACTGCGATACCAACTCAGCACATATTAATCCACAGCACTTAAGTCAAAATCCAATCTACCCACAGCACTTTAAGTCAAAATCCAATCCCTCCAGCTCCAAGCCACCCCAAAGCATCAAGAAAAGAGCAGAGAAAGGGAAGCAGAGGGAGCAAGAAGAGAGAAGGAGACAGATTAAATAGCTACCACTGGAACCTTGTAGAAGACCAGCCCTCACATGTCCGGATGGCAGGGCCGCAACACAAGGCAAACACAAGCCTTTGGTTTAATCTGCTCTGGTTCCTTTGGCCAACCCTTCCAGGTGGGGCCTCTGACCCACCAGCCACTCTGGGGTTCCAGGCCAGGGTGAGGGGCAGTGTTCTCACTGTCCTTGCCAATTTGAGTCTGGGTTAGGGGCTCTAGGATTTGTGGTGTGTTATAGTTTTCCCGTGCTGTTTGTGATTGGCAGCTACTCCGAGGCTTCCCCATGTGGGGTCCAGGGATGTGCCATGAGGGATATGATGCTACCTCAGCTCTGTTCAACTCATCCCTTCCTCCTCCACATCCTCCCCCCCTGCCCCTCAAGGTGGTTCTGACCCCATAATTACTGATCTGGTGTCAAACACTTGTTGTTAGGGATTTGGTTAAAAAATTTTAAAAAAGTAAGTTAAGAAGTAAAGAAAATAACTGAAAGTACCTTTTCTTCAGAGGTTCTTATCTATCCAGGTAACTGTCAAAAATCACCTTCACTGAAAACACATTAACTCTGCTCTTAGAATGTGAGTGATAAAGTGCTAGAGAAATTTGGTATCTGAGAAGCTTCTTGTACACAGAAGAAGCGGAACTTTATGAAAACATGCAGATTGTCAGCTTCAGAATGCTGTAAGTTGTCTGCGGGTCGTTCAGAGTAAGGAAAGGTATCATGGTGAAATCTCCTTGGCCATATTTCTTCCATTCTTTAGATCCAGGTGGAAGGTCCTGCACTTGGGTTGGGGCAATCACCAATATCATACAGACTGGGTGTAGAATGGTTTGAGAGCAGCCCTGTGGAGGACTCAGGGATTTTATCTGAATGTCTGTCCTTGTGACAGAGTGACCTTTTGCCAGGGTCAGTTGGTCAGTTTTTTTACTGTGAAGGTGGTGAGGCACTGGTAAAGGTTGCCCAGAGAAGTGGCTGCCCCATCCCTAGAAGTGTTCAAGGCAAGGGTGGACGGGGCTTTGAGCAACGTGGTCTAGTGGAATGTGTCCCTGCCCACGGCAGAGGCGTTGGAACTAGATGACCTTTAAAGTCCCTCCCAAGCCAAACCATTCTGTGATACAGTAGATCTAAAATAAGGCTTCTGACTGACCTAGAAATATAATTCCATGTCTTCAAGTTACCACATCCAAGCTTTATATGCAAAAATACAATTGGTGTTAATATTATCTGCTCATCACTAAGGATTATGGAATATAAAGGTTGATGTCAAATTTATGATAAAATATATAACTGGATATGTTTATCAAAGGGAAAATGCAACTCTAAGTTGGCTTTGGAAATATAGGAACTTGGGTTCTTGTTTTAAGGTTGTGTGTCTTAAGACTTTTTAAATAAGCCTTTAGAATATCAACAGGGATGGTGGAGCTATCAGAATGTTAGCACCATGGTGTATGGTAGGTTTTACGGAGAAATAACAGTTAACTTAGCCAATTCTTCTGCTCATAAAACTAGAGGCTGTGTAGGAATGTAATTATTTATTTTTCCTGTAAAAAGTTTTAATGAGGGATGATAATAGAAAGTTGATGTTAAGACACGTTTCAACAAGAGGAATAAAACACCCAACCAAACTATAAATGCTCTTACCAAGTAAAAATATTTATAAACAATGTCCTTTTCCCTGGCAACTGTAGAGTGTTTTTTTGTTGCTTGAGGGAAGGAAGAGGGAAACACCTGGAATTTGTTTGTTGGACAAATTGAAAATCAACCTGTTGGACTGTAAACCTCTGACTTTGAGGACAATGATAGTTAGTTTCAGGAGCCACTCATTGAGAACTTAATAAATACTTAGAAGCCCTGTGAGCAGATGATGTTGGTAGCCTCACAGTTGCTGTTAGCAGAATTCCCTAGGACATACTTTAGTACTACATAAAAATAAAAAGCTTTTTTAGGTCTCTTAGCAAAGAATACTGAGATGTTTGTCGTGGTGCAGGATGTTTATCTTGAATTTAAGAGGTCCCAAACCATGTAATTAAAAACTTCTTTTTTTTTGGTGTATGTTTCTTGATGTTATTTATCAAAACTCTGCTGTCATCAAGAAATTGCGGTTCTAAATGGAGATACTGAAAAACTGAACTTCCTTCTTTGAGAACAAAATTGGAGAATGTTTGAAAACTAATCTGTCTTTGCCTTAATTTGTCCAGTCATTCAAGCAGCAATAAACCCAGAAGGATTATGAGACAATATTGATAAACCTGCAGGCACTATGCAGAAAACACCCAGTTATAGCTCAGTTGAAGCAAATGCAAATAATACCATCTTTAACTTTCTCAGCAGTCTGCTGAAATAAACACCTGAATTGACAGTGATTGAACAAGAGCTGAAATTTGATCTTTGTGAAGAAGAAAAGTGGTTTGGAGCTGCTCTTGTCCATGGTGTTTTGCTTTGCTGAGGACGATGGGGTGTCCTGTAGTGAAGTCTCTTGTCAGCAGAGTAGAGGTCTCTCTGTAGTCTGCTCAGGATCAGCAGTGTATAAGATGCTGTGGTGCATCTTTAGTTACAGCTGTCTAAAGACTGTCTAGGCAAGTGGTGGTTGCTTGGTTGGTGAGCTGCCCATGTTGCTAGGGGAGAACCAGCACAGGATCAGCACCAGCTTCTGACTGGAGCACAGGGCAAAGTCTATTCTGATACTCAAAATCTTGTAAAGGATTGGCTTTAACTAACTGAAAGGTTGCCACTCCCTGTCAATATTTATACAATACAAACTGTCATGGGGACAGTATATAAGATCTCTTTATTAATAGGTCTTCATTTAAATCTAACTGTGGATTTCTTTATTTTAGCATCTTCTCTTAAATTTTTAAAATGCATTCATTTCTCTGTTTCTTTCATAGAGTTGAGAAATATGTGAAAGTTCTCCTGTTAGTTTTTTTTTTTTTTAAAGTGCATGATCTGAGATGATACAAAGACCTAATGCTTGGAAACCTCTGTAGAAAACACTGCACAAACTAAGGCTTTATTTTGGACTTCAGATTGGAACTACCTGAATGTGTTTCGGGCTTGTGTGTGTCTGGGCTGCAGAGCTTATAACGGAACTGAAAATTCACTGAAATAAATTGAAGTGGAATACATACTTGTTTTTCCTTACGGATCTCCGTAAGTCAATACACTGAAAGAAAAAGTCCTTGAATTCTAATAGTTATGTAAATATTGAGTAATTATGTCTTTTTTCTCTTAAAAGCTGCATAGTATTCAGATAGTGCTGCATATTATATGTATTAAATTCTAAGGTATGAATACATTCAGAGAAAAACTTGATGTTAGATATCTACATATGAAATGCATTAATACAAGATGGCTTTTTTCCCATGTAGCCTCTGACTGAAATGAAAATACTGTTTCTGTGGAGGCTGAGCTTCATTTTTAGCAAATAAATAATGGCCAAAAAAACCCCTGACTACACAAAACTTAAGTGTGTTATCTGGAATGTGCTTTTTGAAGAAGAGGAAGCCAGAAGCTTCTCTTGACATCTGGAGATTTCAGCTAGGAAATTTTTCCTAGTTTTGTGGTTGGAGAAGTTATGTTTTTCAGCAGATGATTAGTAGGGCTTGTATTATAGCCATAATGGTTATTTCCAGTGGGAAAGTGTGAAAGGAATAATGGGCAGGACATTCATCTCATACTGGCTACTGTTTGATGTTTTGTTTCTTCTCTCTGAATCGGTTACTTTGGATGATGATTTCAAAGTCTGCCTTTTTACTGTTTGAAACCATGTACACAGTGAAAATTAGTGGTAGTTATTTCACAGAATGATTGAGTCTGGAAGGAACCTCTGGAGGTCCCTCATCCCTCTGCTCTGATAGAGTGGCCTAGAGCAGGTTACACAGGATGGCTTTTGATTGTCTCAAAGGTGGTGAACTCCACAGCCTCTCTAAGCAACCTGTGATTTTTCCACTTCTCAGCAGTACACTTAGTTGGTTGATGCTTCACACAGAGAAAAATAAAATTCACCGTAACCAGACAGAAGAGTTATCAGTACTCATTTGGTGTTTCTTTGCCGAGTTCTCTAAGTGTTGTGGCCTTCTTGGTGAGTAAAACTCTTTGTAGCCCAAACAGTTTTCTAAAAGGCATCTACCACAAAAGACCAGAAGAACTTTCTGCATGGCGGCAATTGTAGGTTTGGAGATTTCAAGCATAAAGATTTATATCTGAGGGGCCAGATAAATTGCTGTGAATTAATAACTCATGTTTCATTTGGGACTGTGGTTGAAACATTGTAGATGTAGAATTGTTCCCTTAGAGGAAAAAAAGAAAGAGTGAATGCCTTGCTGTGATGTTGAGTTTGCACTCCAGGAGTGCCACTTCAGTTTTCCATGATTATGAAACTTGGTAGTGTTGTATTTTCTGTATCTGTGTACACACATCATTTTCCTTCTGACAGGCAGTGAGGTAGGCTGGGTAGGACTTCCTAATTGGCATGGGAATGTGGGAAGACTTTGATACTGATGGGACAGGAACCTGTCCTTAGGAGATAGGTGAAGAGGGGAGGCTGCCTGTGGAGTTATCAGGCAGAGTCTTTGTGGGAGAGACTTCAGCTTCAGACTTTCACTTCAAAGAAGCTCAAGTGTAAGGTGTCAGCATAACAAGCACCATCTTCCTGGAGTAGGGATGATGGGGTCCAGCACGTTAATTCCAGCTCCTACATCTGGGAGCTCACTTCACAAGTGTGAAGTGACTCTGTTAAGTACTTTGGAGGGGAGGAAACCTCTCTAGCCAGGAGATAATAGAGTAGGAGTGGACGGTGAAGATTATTCAGGGAGGAGTGAGGCTAAGGGTAGGACAAGGAGTTAGTGCTGGTTATACTTGCCTTGTGCTTTTTAGGAGGTGCCAGGTTGTGCAGAATAATGCCAGGCAGGACATGAAGCTGTAGCTGAAAATAGAGGTAATACTGATGCCTCACACCTTTGTCTTGATATTATGCGTGTCTGTCAATGTTAGAGGTGGAATCAAAGCATTTTCTCATGAACCCTTTTCTGTTATGATATCTGATTATACCAATGCATTATTATACTAATCTCTTCTTAGAAAGTAGCTTTGATTGTAGGCATGCAAAGAATCCTGTCAATATTAAGCTGAGAGAATTTATTCTCCACTTTAAAAGAGGAAAGGTGATTCTGCCACATCATTGACAGTTTACTGCTCTAATGCTTGATCTGTGGGTAGCTGTCCTCCTTCAACTTAATTTACTACTAAATTCATTGGCAATTAAACAAAAAATTGCCAGCATACCGATCATATAATTTTTTGTGGTCTTGGAACCCTTCAAACCTGCTCTTATATGCCGTGTATCTTCTTTTATAGGAGTGCAAAGCAAAAGTGGTGCCAGCCAAATGGTAGACTTATTAGGAACTGAAGTTTTTGCTTTGCTAGTATTGGCAATAGTGATCATGGCTTTTGAAACTGGAGCTATTGCTGCTGATACTATTGGAGAAAAGATGATGTTGGAAATAAGAAAATGCCCATGAAGACTTATGGAGTGAAAGCTGAACTAGTGGTGTGATCGTGTATTTTACTGGGTTACTTTTTGTGAGAGGGATGTGTCGGTTGTGAGGTTTTTTTTATTCAATACACTGAATTTATAATTGGAGATGTCATTAAAGAGCTAGGCTTTCTCTGTAGAGAATAAACCAGTGTGCTTCCTGGAAGAACTTTTGTCTTCTGTCTTTTACTAAAATGCTCATGGCTATTTTTAGCCTTTCTCATACCCCACAAACTGTTTTCTGCATACGGTTTTGTGATGTAGCATGACCTTAAAATGTTCGGAGATGGTTTTGCCTTGTAAAATCAGATGGTTGGAGGCATCGTCAGAGCTAATCATATTGTGGTTCTGAATCAACCTATGAAGACTTTTGTTAAGAAGACCATATTCAGGAGAATTCTGGATTCTTTGTCTAAAGAATAGAGTTGTGAAAGGAGGTCTTGTATCAGATAACTTGCACACTCAGAGCTGTTCATTGATTCTGCATGGCAGATTAGATTGGAGTATGGAAAGGACTAAAAGTCTCTCTTGCTTTAATTCTTGATGAGTGTAAGGTCAGAGAAGTCTTCTCTCCTTTTGTTTCTTTTCTGTCCTCAAATGCCTTCCGGCTTTCGTAAGAAAGCTTTTGTCCTTAATGCAATGTGTACATGACACTATTTTCATCAGTAGTTTGGACTTGAGACGTAAGCAAAGATGCCATTTGAAGTAAAATTAGGCTGTTGATTATGCTGGTGCTGCTGGAGCTGCTTCGGTGCAGGGACTGCAATGACTGTAAACAACTCCTGTGTGACTTTCTGCCTTCTATACAATTGATTTTGGCTGCCATCAGGGAAGAGTCTGGATGACTGCATTGTTCTTGACCTTTTCTCTTGGTCAGTCTCCTCTTCGAGCTCCTGGCAAAGAAAGGCAACAGATTAACTTCACCTTCATATAAAGAATAGTTTCTATTATATAAATAATAGTTTCTGTCATAGTTCTTGGCACGTTCATGGGAAAGAAGGGTCTGAGAACCATGAATTATAGGGGAAAGGAAAAAAGGGATTTTTTTTAATAGCCTTTTTTTGTTGCAGTTTTGACAAACTCAGATGTGGTCAGGAATAAAAGATTGATTAAAACCATTTATTTGCAGGTTGGGAAGTTTTTTTTTAAAGTTGCTGATACCCTGGGAATAGAAGTTTAATTTTTCAATTTAAGATTCAACCAGAATAGGCAGGTGAAGATTTTCCTTCAAACCAGACTGTCTTGTGACAGGTTATCTAACTGTCTAACCAAAGCAGGACATCTTTCGCTTTCTATCTTTCTTGTGTGTTTCAACATCAGCAAACTTGCCTTCCAGTGCTGTTGTATTACTCTTATTTTGTGGGAGGAAATAACAGTATTCAACAAAGGTGTATTGTAGAAACAAGTTGATGAAATACTTAAGCTGTCTTCTGACTGATAATTTTCATGTGTTTACACTTAATTTAAAAAAAGAGCCTTATGAAGTGTTGGGTTAGCAAAAGTGGAAAAAAGGGGTGATGTGTTTTTTTAATAATTACTTTCAAAAGTAATCTGGTATTTTTACAAAATATGTTTATTTTCTCAGAGAAGTTGGAATCAATGTAACCTCTTCCATAACAGTGGAAGAAGACACCATCTTTTTTAAAGAGTAACTTGCAACTTTGAGCTAAAGCTTATGCTTAAGATTAGACAATTCCCTGTAGATCTTGCTTTTCTTGGAATTGCATCATGATAAACAAATGGATTTCCGGTGTAATGAAGTGCAGCTTATAGAAATGAGTTGGTTTATTTGTTAAGCTTCCTTTCTTCATCTAGAAGAAAGTGGAAGCAGCGCTAACCATAAGAGCGCATCGTTAAGTTGGATAAGATACCTGTGTCCTCATCTCTGCAAAACACAAGAATCACTTAATTTTTTAATCCAGAAGGATGGTATCTGTTGTCAAGATCTGATGCTCTTCACTGTTCATATAATTTTAATTTGACTTCTGTAGTAGAAGTGAAACAAGTAATCAAGTTCTGATATGAAGAGGAGGAGCAACTACTTGGGCTGTCAACAGAAAAAAGTGATTTTGTCAGTACTGCTAATCCTGTCCATTCATAATCTCTCGAGTAAATTCTTAAACTTGTGCAGTAGATATTTGCCTACTATAAATTACTTAACAGTTTGGTAAAACAATTTAATCCTTTTGACTTTGAGATTGTGGAAAGTCAGTCATTCCATTTAAATAGTTCCTCTTGTTTGAGTACCAATCAAGTGTCTTCCTGGAAAGACAGAGAAGTTGAAATAAAAATTGGTGTGCCATATTGTCCTCTTGCCTCCTACTTAGTAAATGAAATATCAGCAAGTAGGGAGCATCAGTGCAGTGTCCTTGATACTGTGATATGTCCTTCTTTACTTTTGTATATTTGTAACTGCAGAACACCACAGGTTTCATTTGGTGGGGGAGAGTGGTAGGATACAAAAAAAATACTCTTTGTGGAAAAGGAAGTCTTGGACGTCTGTAAGGTATAAATACAAATATGAAGGTTGGAAAAAGAAGCAGAGAAATTAGGAAGATGATAATTAAAGATGATTTTGGGGTTGGAATTGTTTGTGTGGCCTACGGTGACTTATGTCAGGGCTTCCTGATTTCTTTAGGCTTTTTGTGAGACTGTTTTGAATTTCTGTTTCCTGCATGTAAAATAAGGAAGTACTTTCCTCCACCCCCACAATTTGTGGGTTTGATGGTGTGGAAGCAAGCTACTTTTTGTACTCTTTTTAAGGGGCAGGAAATTTCAGTGGTAGTACCACGGGATATTTGAAAAGCAGACATCAAGCTACAAGGACACATGCATCAAACATCAGTGACCGAAAAAACTTCCACAGGAAGACTTAAAGTCAAAAGGGAGGTGTGAGACTGTTTAACATTGCATTTTCATTGGTATGTTACAAACTGCTGCTTTAATATAAGCCATTGCTTTCAGATTCTTAAGTGTTTTCATAGACTCATACTGTGCCTGATGCCCCCCAGAGCACACTGCTGACTCAGGTTCAACTTGTTATCGACCAGGATGCCCAGGTCCCTGTCTGCAGCACTGCTTTCCAGCATCTCGTTCCCCTCTCTGTGTACATCCGGGGTTGCCCCATCCCAGGTGCAGAATCTGGCACTTGTCTTTGTTAAGCTTCATACAGTTGGTGATTGCCCGTCTCTCTGATTAATCAATATACCTCTGCAGGGCCTCCCTGCCTTGGAGGGAGTTGACAGTTCCTCCCAATTTAGTATCATTGGCAAACTTACTTAGTATTCCTCTGACTCCTGATGAAGATGTTGAAGAGCACAGGGCCTAAGACGGAGCTCTGTGGAACCCCTTTAGTCACCGGACGCCAGCCTGATATTACCCCATTCACTATAACCCTTTGTGCCTGACCCGTGAGCCACTTGCTCACCCGCCACATGATGTGTTAGTCCAGCTGTGTGCTGGACATTTTGTCCAGAAGGATGCAGTGTGGGACAGTATCAAAACCTTAACTGAAATCCAAAAATATTACATCAGCTGGCTTCCCTTAATCAACTAGGTGGATTACCTTATCATAAAAGGGAGTTAAATTTGTCAAGCAGGACTTTCCCCTCGTGAAGCTGTGCTGGTTGTGACCAATGACTGTGTTGTCTTTCAGGTGTTTTTCAATAACTCCCAGAATAATCTTTTCTGTAAGAGTCACTGAAGTGACTGACAGTGACTCACTGAAGTGAGACTGACAGGCCTGTAGTTTCCAGGGTCATCCTTCTTTCCCTCCTTGAAAGTTTGGGACAATGTTCACCAGCTTCCAGTTGACTGAAATCTCTCCAGATTCCCCAAACTGTTAAAACATCATTGAGAGTGTTGTCATTTTGAGTTAGAGTTGTATGTTTCTTTAGTTACAGATGTTCCCACAGATAAGTAGGGGATACTGATCTACGTAGACATAGACTTATCACTGCAAAATACTGGTTTTAAGAAAATTAATTTCTCTGCATGTTAATGCATACTAGTACATGAGCCTAAAAATTACTTAGCTTCAATATAAGCGAATTTTGACAATACACTAGATTTTTTAGTAACATGGAAACTTTAATATTCATAATGTTCATCAGTCTCTAACTTTGCACTGAACTTGTGGTATGGATTTGTATTTTTTAGGGGGAAAATTATAGACAAATTAAAGAGGAGCTTCATGAAATTCAATGTTTTTGATGGAAAAATGTCAATACTGCCTGGCTGTTTGAACTCTGTTTTGGCATATATATGAAGCTATTAAAATGAAGATATATGCATTTTAAATTGCAGTTAAACTGCAGTGTCCAATCAGCTGATAATGGAGAGTGTTCCTGTTTTCCATAGTTTCCAGTAGTGTAATCATTGGAGAAAAGAGGGAAAGATCACTAAAATGTTCCACTGACCTAAGCATTTTTGAGGATTGTAATAAATAAAATAAATTAGTTCTCTGAAATAATTCTGCCTGTTAGCCTTACGTATTGAGTAGGTAGTGGTTTTATACCTTAACAAATTCATATGCAATTATTGCATGCCTTTTACTTTAGGTCTGAAGGTGTGCTTAACAGATTTCCAGGAAAGCCTTTCTGTGAAAAGCTTAATTAATTACTTGAGATCATCATTAAATAAATGCATTGGCTAAAAGGGAAAGATTTATGTTCAGTACATTCACGGGCTTTTATATACATATATACACACATGATATGTGATGAAAAATACGAAATCATGACATGCATTTTCCTTTAAAATAAAAATGTGCAAGTTCAGTTGAAGTATTCTAACCTTCAGAAAAAATTATAGGAGCTTTTGTTTTCAATGCATTTCAGTGTGCAAATATAATTTTCTACTCTAGATTTTGTTAGAAGGAACTACGTTTAGAATATTCCTATATACTGAGTGATGACACCAAAATGGCACAAGGAATAATCTATGTAAAGTTTGCTAATACAGAATCAAATTAGAGTTAATTTTGATCAGACATCAAATATATACTATTTAAAAAATGTATCAGAAGATCTCTTTATGGTCAAAGGTCTTATTCAGGCTGGCAGCCTGTCACAAGTGGGGCCTTTCAGGGCTGGATGCTGGGCCTAATACTCTTCAACGTCTCCCTAAATGATCTGTATAATGGGTTTGAAAGCACCCTCAGCAAGGTTGCTGATGGCACTAAACTGGGTGGTGAGTTGGACCCTTCAGAAGGGAGAGACAATTTAAGACAGACACTGACAGACTGGAGAGGTTTTAAAGAAGGGTGGCAAAGATGATCAAAGGGCTGGAGAACCTGCCTTGTGAGGGAAAACGGAAGGAGTCAGCCTAGAGAAGGCTTGGGGCGACCTCATCGTGGTGTTCCAGTACTCAAAGGACAGCTACAAAGAAGATGAAAGCTATCTTTTCGTGAGGAGCCACATGGAGAAAACAAGGGACCACAAGTACAGGTTGCACTGTGAGAGATTTTGTATCTGTGTAAGAAAGAAATTTTTTACTGTGAGAATAATCATTAGAACAACCTCCCCAGGGATATGACAGAGTCTCTGTCATTGGAGGTTTTCAAGACTCGACGGGGTGCTAGAAAATCTCATTGAGGCTCCTTTTTGCATGAAAGGTTGGACCAGATGAACTTTTGAGGTACTACCAAATCTGGGCTATACTGTGGTTCTGTGATTGTCAGTCTTTTGAGCAAATTATCTTTACAGTGTTTCACTGTTTGGTTTTCCCTTTGCCTTGTTCTAGCTAGTTAAGCACAAAGTAATCATATGTGCTATATGTACAAATTGCTTTCTCAGCTGTGTCTATCAAGGTCCTGTTTTCTGAGGGAACGCTGTACAGGATATGATGTCTGTGCTGAGCAGCCCAATGTTCATGTAATTTCTCTTGTAACAGCAGATCCGGTCTGATGAAAGTGAAAGAGACTTAGGAAGGAAAACCTTCAAAGCTGGTGGCCTCAAGGGATGGAGGAAACTCAACCACAGAATGCATTCACAACAGAGCTCGTTTCTAAATCAACAAAAAGATAAACTGCTCTAATTTTCCTTTGTCTTTTTGAACCTAAATGTCAAGTATAAATTTCCATAGTACCTGAATTGAAAAAAATGGGAAAAACAGCTCACATAGAGTTAATTCTTTTCATAAGATTTAATACTTCTGAAGTGAAGATGAACTCTATCTGGAAGGAGGAAAGGAATATTCCAAAGATTTAAACCAGCAAGTTCCAATTATCCATTTAGATTGAAAATCTCTGCTAAGCTAAGAGAAACTTCCAAACTGATCAGGAGCTAATTGGAGTTCTTACAAAACTCAGTAAGTTTTGTCTCATGATGACTTCAGGTGAGAAGTTGCTTAATTAGTATATAACTCTCCAAATTGAGAATTAGCATAGAATAAAGTTTTAAGTAAAGGGGATGTAATCCTTTTCCTGAGTATGGAAGTGATACTTGTATAGGCAGGTGTAGCCAAGCAACAGTTAACTTCTACTAGATGAAGATAGGCATTTTATTTGGGCGTAAAATCATGGCTTCAAGTATGCTTTCAAAAAATAACTGAAGTAGTTTCTGGAATCTATATTTCTGATGGAGCCCTAAGAATTATAAAGAAAAAAAAAAAGCTCAGTCTATGCTCTAATTTCAAGTGTAAGTTTTTTTCTCAGCAGATTATTATTCTGTAATAAAATTTAGGAGTGCCAGGGATTCATTTTAGAATTTCACTTCTGCAGTGAGACTGGTGTTAGGGTGATCTGTAGCAACAATCCTCAGGTCTGTCTTTTCAGGCCATCAGGAGTGAGGCCACAGTATTTTTGCAACAGTCTCTGTTTTCTTAGTCAGCATCTAATATAGCTGCAGCCCTTGTGCTGCATTCTGTAGCTGTAGTATTTAGACATAGGTCTTTTAAAATTAACCTTCCTTTTATGTTTTGGGGCTGGGGGCTGGGGGACAACTACCATGATTAATGGCAGAAGATGTGTTAGATGAAATGAGAATTCATCAGAAAAACTCAGTGGAAAGAGCAAATGGATTTCCAGCTATTGCCTATGGTCTTTCTTGACTGCAGCCATGTAAGGCCATTGGCATCCTCCATTGGCTTTTGAAGAAACTAGATGCTCCAACATCTGCTGTGCCAAACAGGCAAATTCAAGCACTGTTACTCTGGTGTGGCAAGGAAAAGGTTGAATCTGGGTATCATTTAGTTATCTTTTTACCATCAGCTTTCTCGTTGTGTTTTATTTAGTTCATAATACATTGTGTTGGTAGTTGACTCATGACAAAACTGAAGGTGTAAACCACATTTGTCTTTCAAGACACTTAGAAGTATGCTTTTCCCTTTTTACAGAAAGCAGCAAATTTATCAGAGGATGGGATAAGAAATGTAAGCTATATTGTCTTAATTTCGACTTTGCCTTTTTTAAGATCGTGCTGCAGGTAATTAAAAATCAAATTTTTTTTTGACACCCTCATGACATTGAACAGCATTTGGAAACAGAGCAAGTCAGGTTGTGGGATATTCAAAAGATTTTTAAGTTAACATTAAATTTTATGTAGAAATAGCATGTGAGAATTTAGAACTGCTCCACTTGGGTCTTTTTCTGAATTTTCCTGCTCTTCTGGACAGTCGTCGACTTTCGTATTTGTTTTCAGAAGAAACAGTTTGTCTCTTCTTAGATGCGTTGTAAGTTTTCTGCTGTGTTCTTACTTCTTTTTGTACAGTATGTACAAAAATAGGTGTAGTCAATGATATTACAAGAGATATAGTCATCTCTACCTGTGTTCTCATTTGTAAAAGTTGACTTTTGAATGAATCTGTTAAACCAGACCAAGTGTCATCTTATCTTCCACAGAAGAAATGGATTAAGAGGTTTTTCAATGAGA
Source organism: Platyrinchus mystaceus (assembly GCA_035041135.1). Lineage (NCBI taxonomy): Eukaryota > Metazoa > Chordata > Aves > Passeriformes > Tyrannidae > Platyrinchus > Platyrinchus mystaceus. Next base: position 104,303,303 of record JAWWLV010000088.1, on the reverse strand, counting down.
TAAGGTTACATAAGATTGGAAATAGGTTGTGTCATAGTTCAATAGG
>JAWWLV010000088.1:104269262-104283423 GCA_035041135.1 Platyrinchus mystaceus | reverse complement strand
TGTTTATTATGAAAGCTCTTTGGCAGATACATATTGGTGAGTCTGCTCTGTAGTAATTTTTTGAGGGATCCAGCATACAAGAAATATATGCTTAAGACACGGCTTCCGTATATTCCGATTTCTTTGTGTATCTTTGACTGCAAATTGTGCCCTCTCTGATCATTTTTCCCTCATTTAAGTACTATCACTAGCAGTTTTTTGGGAAGCACTGATGCCTTTGAGGTTCTAAGGAGCATGTCTGAACCAATCACACATTGTATGCACACATCAGCTTGTTAATTTAAACTGTTCTTATCCTTAAACATATAAATTCTTTTGTTAGGTTGGAATTATACAAACTCATTCAAGATTTATCTAAGTCAAATGGGTAACTGCATTACTGTCTGTCTGGGTGTGATTGTTCAGAATAAAACTTCTATGAACTTCATAAAATTTTAAGTTAAGAGACTTAAATCTGCTCTCTTGAACAGAACATTGACAACTTTGAGGGAAATATTTTTATTTAATTGTATAAAATTTAGGCTCAATTTCTATACAATAAATATGTTGACAATAGAAAAATAAACATTTACTGATAATACAAATAGAATCAGGCAGATGTTTGCAACACAGTAATTCCATGTTTGCATATTTGTCAAGCATCCTAGTGAGAAAGAAGCATTTTTCTTCTTACATAATAAACATTCTTTGAATTCATCTCAGGATTTATTGCATCAAATTGACTAACATTAACTTGTAACCAGCACTCTACTTTTTCCATTGTAATATAAAGGGATGGAAGATCTGTGTGAAATGCACTCGAGATTAATTTATTTTTAGGAGGTCTGCAAGATGATGCAAAGTTCATGCAGTAGTTGTAGCAATTCTGTTGCTTTGTAAATCAGTTTGTGCAGAAACGCCTTTGATTTCCAAAAAGCAAAACATTAAAGATAACTGGAATATTCAGTGACTTATTTTTTGTCTGTTTGCGTTTTACAGTTGTTTTACGCATTCCAAGATGACCGTTACCTTTACATGGTGATGGAATACATGCCTGGTGGGGACCTTGTGAATTTAATGAGTAACTACGATGTTCCGGAGAAATGGGCCAGATTTTACACTGCTGAAGTTGTACTTGCATTAGATGCAATTCACTCAATGGGTTTTATACACAGGTGAGAAACTAAAAAGTGTTGTTACATGGTGAGATTTTATTCCTGGTGCGGCCAGAATGACTTCAGTTTGTTTAGGCAGTTTTAATATTTATGATGTTACTGCTTTGTTCTTATTTCATAATTATTCCATCCTATAGTTTCAAAAGTTCTTGCCATGAGAAACTATTAAGTCTGAGGAGATACAGAGTCAAGTGTTTCAGCAGGCCAATGTTGGGGATTAATAAAATAGTTCCACTGTTCCAAGAGATACAAGAATAAAAATGGTACAAGCATGTTGGCTCCAATATGGTTCTTTTCTTTTGATTAGAAAAAGCTGTTTTGGGAATTTGATCATGGTAGCATCCACTGTTAGGAATTATTAATTCTGTGCTAGGCATTTGAAGCCTCAGTGACCCATGAAACAAGGATCTGTGAACAACGTGAGGAAAATCTCCCAGCCATATGTTTTCTTGTAAGGGGCAAGATGGAAAATTGAGATGCAGAGTAAAGGGACTTAGCTTAGTTTCATCTGCACTTGCCCTGAAGTGAAATGTAGTCACTTCTCAGATAGGTAGAGAAGTTTCCTTTTTGATATTTGAAATTATATCTGTTGTTAGCTTTTAATTGCATTAACTTGGAGCAGAAGAATAATTTTGTCAACAGAAAATACAGGAAGAACTTGAGTAAGCATACTCTATAGTATATAAATTTTCAATTTGTAATTCGGTCACAAGATCAGTGTTAACATATAAGCTTTTGCAAAAAAGCAAACACAAAGCAAAACAAACTACTAATCCATTGCTTGAGTAGGATCTAGAGCATCATTAATTATGTAGCTATGCTGCATCTAATGGATAAATTATCTGGGTGAATGAACCATTTGTGCATGTGTATTGCAAGCTTTAGAAAGCAGGCATTAGAAGTTGCCTGCAGCACAGCAAGCTTTTTTCGTGAAAATTTGGATTATTTTGAAACCAGCAGAGTTTTTTGAATCTGTTTTCCACTGGAGTTAATCTGTTCAACTCTGAGGAATGAAAACAAACTGCTGAAAATGTTGGCCCACTGCTCAAAGCATCAGGGACAATGTGACAAAGGACATGGAAATTCCTTTTCCGTCTTTGCCTTGGCCTTCATTGGTAAGATCTGCCTTCATGCCTGTCAGGGCCCTGTGCCTATAGTGGCAGAGCTTGGGAGAGTGAGGCATTACTCTGGCAGAGGAAGATCAGGCTGAGTCCCAGTTACGCAAACTGGACATGCACATGTCCAAGGCAGCAGGTGGGATGTGCCAAAGGTCATGAGGAAGCTGGCCATGAGCCTTTTGATACTGCTCTCTCTCACACTTGGAGGGCTGCGGTGATTAAGAGATTCCTGATGACTGGAAGGAAGCAAATGGCACACCTGTCTTGCCCCAAAAAGGGCCAGGAGCAGAGGGTCAGGCTAGTCAGTGTAAGGGCAGTTGGATTAAATTCTCAGGAAACCATCCAATAATGTGGATGGGAAAGTGATTGGAAACAGTAATGTATTTATGAAGGGTAAAGCATGCTTTACCAATCCAATTGCCTTCTGTGATGATGGGCTTCACTGATGAGGGGAGAGCATTGTGTGTTGTTTGTCTTGACTTCAGCAGGGTTGTAGGTGTAGCCAGACTAGAAAGGTGCAGTTTGAATAGGTAGAACAAAGGATTATACTGTCCAGCCAACAGTCAGCTACCAGCGATTCCTCAGAAGTTCAATACTAGGGATTAACACTATGTTTTCATTCACAACATGAGCAGTGTTCAGGCAAGACAGAAAACCTCAATCATGAGCTGCCCAGCAGGACTTAAAGAAAAGGTGGAGCCAGACTGTATTTGCATGCCAAAAATATGAAAGGCAATGGATGACACAAGTTGCAGCAACGGAATGTCTAGCAATTCACTAGGAATTGTTTTCTCCACTATGAGGGAGGTCAGGCAGTGGAAGAGAGCCTTGAAGATGTTGTGGAATTTCTATCCTCAGAAAAGAATCAAAACTTGCCTGGCTTTTACCCTCAGTAACCTAACATAACTTTGAAGTTGCATCTAACTCGGTAGCTATACGTTGGTCAGGCAGTTAACTGAGAGTCTTACAAAAATCCCTCACAACCAAAATTATTCTGTGAGTATACTGGTACATTTGCACTACATTTCATTTGACAGGTATGTCCAGAGTTCTTCTTTGAGGTCTCTGAAATATATGTTCTCCTGAAACTCATGTTATGCTATCTTGATAATTGTTTCCTACTACTATTCTGCTGCAGTACATTCAGTAACATCACCATGCTGCACTTTACCACTTACTTTATGAAAACTTCTGTTCTATAATGGAAGTACTTTGTGGAAAAGGGTATAAGGGAATACTCAATACTCCTTTTCAGTCACAGAAAAATAGTTGTTCACATTAATAGAATTCTGAAAATGACATCCCTTAAGTTATTCCCTTAAAATAGAAGTGGTACAGAGAAGAAGTTATGTTTTCAATGTCTGTTTGAGACAGCTCACTCGTACTTCAACCAGTGAGTGTTTTTTTTAGGAGCTTGAGGTTCAAGATTGATGTCCAGATTTATTAAATTCGGAGACTTAAGGCTGTGTTCTCACATCCATTATACTCTTTTGAAATGCTGTAATTCAACAGTCTGTGTGTTGGACATGATACTTAGAGAAAGCAGAAAAAAAATGGAGGGAGGCAGTGGTGGTGCTTTAATGTTGCTGGTTTCCTTGCAATGTTGCATCTGAAAGATTTCTATTGTTTTAGTAAATTGATTTATTTATTTTTCAAAATATATATGTTTCTCCTTTCAGAGATGTGAAGCCTGATAATATGCTGCTAGATAAAGCTGGTCATTTAAAATTAGCTGATTTTGGTACTTGTATGAAGATGAACAAGGTAAACATATGTTTGTAATTCCGCTTTTCTGTTTGTGAAAGGAAAACATACTTAAAAGTGAAAAGAAAATATACTGAGAACTTTTCAGCTAGACAAGCAGAGTTGAAAGTTCCACTCTGTTCCCATTACTGCTCTACATGGTCATAGTGAAAGGCGTTCCTGCCCATGGCAGGGGGTTGGAACTGGATGATCTTTAACATCTCTTCCAACCCAAACCATTCTGTGGTCCTGTGATTCAGGCATCTTATTCAGTGACAAGGTAAAATGCAGAAATGGTTTTTTGAGTACTGTTTTCTAGAGAAACTTTCTGAAGTCAAGCCTTTGATTGTCCCTAGATCCTCAGGGTTATTTCGTTAAGTCTGTGGTTATGAAAAGTTAATGCGAAGAAGTGAGATCATTTTTATGTAGTGTAATAATTTTATGTAGTAATGAGAGAACCAAAACTGACGTGCAAGTTGCTGAATACCGGTTGTACTTATTAGCCACATGATGACATAGCACAAGAAAAAATCTGAAGGAAACAGGTGTCATAGAATTATTTCTTTTTTAAAAATATATCCTGAGGTCATTAAAAAAATATTTTGCAACAGTATTTCACATACCATGAAGCACTGTTGTTCCCTACAGAAAACGGATTGGTTTGTGTTAGCCTGCACGTATATTTGAGGAAAACAATCTGAAATATGTGGTACATAGTAGAGTCAGTGTAATATGTACATTGTGTTCTCATCATATTCCAGGAGCTTTGAATAAATTACTGTGCTTGGCTGCTTTGCCATAAATAAAAGGCCACAGTGAAAACCAAATGCAGGTTACGTGTACAAATGCAAGGAGTTTTGTCACTAACAGCCCACTTCAGTAGAATAGCTGACACAAAATTTGGCTTTGACTTTATATAAAGTTCTTCAAAAAGAGGAATTTTGAAATACAAAAAAGCATTATCCTGCTGCTTAAGCTGTACGTGCAAAAAAAAAAAAAGAAAAAATGTTGCAAAACTATGCAGTACATTAGCATCACTGAAGTAAACTTGTGTCAACAACACCTTACATTTTGTACTGCTCTGAACAAAGCTGTCCTATGAATCTTGAGCCTAGTCTTCGTTCCTCTAGTCTTTTGAAAGAGAAAGGTTAATCTGTAGAAGAAAACCTGCTCAGCACAGGAGTTTAATTTAGGTGCATTCTGGATTTGCTGCACATGCAACACTGGATTAATATTTGGTTTATTTACTTAGTTATATATTTTAATGCAAGTTTTTCTACTGATCCATTTCTAGGAATGTCTTAGGATTATTTCAGAAGTGCCTGAGTGGCACTTGAAAAGGGTGCATGGTTGCAGCCTCAGCATTCTGGGTGACAGCTCCGGTGTGTCTGATCTCAGATCTGCCAGCCCTTTCTCAGGGGTGTGAGGAACGTCAAATGTTCTCCTCACCTGTTACCTGTTTCAAAGTCTGTCTACTTAGAGTTTCAAAGCCCTGTCTACATTTAGTCTTCCTGGCATTAAGTATATTGAGTCAGAGGCAAAAAATTTGTACTTTATCTGTTCCTGTCAGAAAAATCCCTGATGTTGACCCATTTAGGCTAACAGGAGCTTTCACTATTTACGGTACATCCTGTCAGTATGTGACACATTTATATTGGCATGAACAGTGTGTGCAGGGCCTGGGTGCAATTCTCATTATTTCTTGGGTACTAGCAAAAGTTTTTAAAGTAACTTTCACTGTGTTTGACAGATCTGGTGCTTTGTTCTGGATGTAGCAGTTTAGACTTTAAAAATATTAAAGTACCCGTTCAAAAAAGAATGTTTTTTGACAAAAGCTGAATGTGGATCTGTTGATGTTGCTTAGCATGCATAAACTCTTGGAAATGATTTGCAATTTTGGATCTTATATTTGGGCCTGGGTGTTTTCCTGCTCTTTGTAGGAAGGTATGGTACGATGTGATACAGCTGTGGGAACACCAGACTATATCTCTCCTGAAGTACTGAAGTCCCAGGGAGGTGATGGTTACTATGGGCGAGAATGTGACTGGTGGTCAGTTGGAGTATTCTTGTATGAGATGCTTGTAGGTGAGTAGTAGCATAATCAGAACTGACTACACTGCTTAATCAGACTCCGTGTTAAAATCACTGTTGTTTTCCACTTTATTACTCTTCTGACATAAACCTGGCTTAGTGATCCTGGTGTTTACAGAATATGTTCTAAAAAATTCTGTCACAGTTCTTAAACATTTGGCCTTGCCTCTTGTTCACTTGGTTGCTTACATTGTTGCATGTGTAGTTCATGTATTAAAAATCAAATCTATAATACTTTTGCTTTGCTTTTTAACTTTTGTGTTTCTGCTTTTTCAGGGGATACACCTTTTTATGCAGATTCTTTGGTTGGAACGTACAGTAAGATTATGAACCATAAGAACTCCCTTACTTTCCCTGATGACAATGACATTTCTAAAGAGGCAAAAAACCTTATTTGTGCCTTTTTAACTGATAGGTAAGACTTTAAATTTTATTCACAACAAAAAAAAGCCTTTATTAAGACAATTTCTTCTCACGTTGAAAGAAAATGCATATTTGTTTTATGTGGGTTTTAAACTGCTCAAGAGAAGTCAAATTCTTATTGTCTTGGCATGAATGGAGTGTAACAACTTGGCAGCTGTGTTACCAGTCCATAATGCAGAGCTTCTTATGGATAAGAGTTAAAATCAGACTGTGTTCTGAAATGTAGCTTTAGTGCTCATATAGTTATCTTCTTATGAAAACTTTTGAGTTATGTCTACTTCTTACCATAGTTGGAGGGGGGTTTTATTGTCTTTGTTCTTATATTATGCCTTAAAATGAGTCTTTCCTTCAGAATAATTTATGTAGTCTCACATGTTTAACCAAAACTGTCTTTAACAGGGAAGTGAGACTGGGACGAAATGGTGTAGAAGAAATTAAACGGCACCTTTTCTTCAAAAATGATCAGTGGGCTTGGGAAACACTCAGAGACAGTAAGTACAGCACTCTTCTCAGAGATGGTGATCTGGCTTACTTATGTATCATGTTAGCAAAAGGACCTCTGTATTTTGTTTAAAGGAATTTAAAATTTTATTTACCCTGTACCAAGGAAATAGCTTTCTTAGTCACTTGAGTAATATAATGATTATTATCATACTATTTTGCATTTTTTTCTAGCTGTAGCACCAGTTGTGCCTGACTTAAGTAGTGACATTGACACTAGTAATTTTGATGATCTGGAAGAAGACAAAGGAGAGGAAGAAACATTTCCCATCCCAAAAGCGTTTGTGGGCAACCAGCTTCCTTTTGTAGGATTTACGTATTACAGCAACCGTCGGTACGTGTGCAGAGAGCAAGCTCATGGTGTATTCTTTTGTCAGCAGTCTTTCTGACTCTTACCAACCAGTATTTAGATATAAGTCTATTTGGAATGCTTAATAACAATTCAGAATACTAATAAGTTACACTCTTGATACTTTGCTAATGACAAACTCTACTGCTAGACATCAGCTCCTTGAAATGTCACACTGTGTTTTTGAATGTCCTATTCTGCTATGAGAAGATTATACAGTAATGCTGCAGAAGCTAAGCAAGAAAAATCCAGTAGGCAGAGTTACCTGCAGAGCACTGAATTGTATATGTAGAGTCATGAATCGGGTAGGAATGTCCATTTCTTTTACTGCAAATTACTGTTCCTGAGCTGTAGATGAAGTTTCCATACTTTACATCAGTGTTTTAGCATGTAATAAATTAAACCTCAGCTTACTAAAAATAAAATATTTCCTACTTGCCCGCTTTCTGCAGTATAATTTTTTTTAGGTACCCATCCACTGCAGAGTGAGATTGTGATACTTTACAGTTTTCACTATTGCTTGAAAGACTTGAAGGTTAAAATTGTATTCATTCATACTTTCAACTGTCATTATTATTGTAGGTCTTGTGGGTAGCTATATCTACATTCAAAAATCTCAATAACTTTTTCTTACTTTGAAAGCTGCTTTTAATTGAGGTGGGTGTCAGTCAGGTCTAAAATGGGCTAAAACTTCCATTAGACCATGTCAGATAGAGACTATTAGTTTTAATAGCATTTCGGCATAGGAAAACCTTAAAGGAAATAAATCTGGTTTTCAGGCTTGCATAGAAGAGGAAACAGTTTTCCAAGCCTGTGGTGAAATTCTTTCCATCTCTGCAAAGAGTTGGATTTGTTGTTGCTTTCTGCATAGTGAGCCATAGAAGGACTTGCAGGCTTTTCATACAGGTTGTGAGTTCAGCAGTTCAAGAGTCTTAATATTTGCCTTGCAGAAAGATTTTGGAATATGTTGTCAAGAAGGTGAAGTAGCATACAGAAGCTTGTTAATATCAGAATTTCTTATCTCCCCATCTTCCCTTTTGGGGGACAGTATCAGGAATTTGGAGAACTAAGTGACTGTGGTTTTGCTGTCATGGAAGAGCTCTGCTGCTAAATACTATCATAACTTTGTAGGCTTACTTGAACTATAATGCTGGCCTAGAATTGAATTTTGTCCTGTAATATTCTGCTGGTGTGATTGTCTTGAAAGGTCTGAAATTACCATCTTTCACAGTTCATGTGTTGGGGAGTTCTTCTTCACATAATCCGATGCACTTAAGAGATGCTTTACTCTCTCCAGTTCGGTTATCAGGCCAAGAAAATCACATCAGATACCAAAGGAATTTTAAGATAGTGATTTGTATTTATTTACCTGACGTTTCAGAATTGTCACGAATAGAAATTTGTAATATTTTTAGAAAACACGTAAAATAAGAACACTGGCTTCAGGGCAAACTTTTTGTGTGTGGAACTCTTAGTAACTTTGTTGAAAGATACACAAGCTCTGCAGAGTTTGCTTCATTATTGCTACTTGCTGCACAAGTGCCTGAGTAAATATTTATGGGATGGAAGCCAATGAGAGTGTTGTAACCAAGGAAAGCAAAGATTTTTTTTAATGGTTATTAAAAAAGAAAAGTGGTTATATTAGTATTTGGCAGAAATCCTTTTTTCTGCAGGCTTTCTACTGCAGCTTTCTACTTTACCTTTTACAATAAATTGAGTTTTCCAGTTAAATGTGCTTAAATGATTATGTTACTATTTGATTATCCACATTTTGGAGCAGTAAATCTTTTAGGTTACCTTTTAGGATGATTGTATTATTTTAGGTTTTTTTCATAGTCTTGCCTTTAAATAAACAACTCTTCCAATATAACTTTTAATATGTTTTTGCAGGTATTTAGCTGCCTCTGCAGAAAATTCCAATGATAACAGAACAGGCCCCACTGTGGACAAAAGTGTGGTATGTCTTACTGATTTTCAGCTTTGTTTTGTCCTAGTAAAGAGTCTATTGCATATAGGGACATGAACTGTTTTGAGTTAAAAATGTCATAAATTATTTTAGTGTTTGAAATATGAGAAATCAGCAAATAACTTTTAGTATGGTCTCCCTAATAAAATTATTGGAAACACAGAGTTTCACTTCTTCATATAACATTGGTTTTCCTGAATTGGATAAAATAGCTCAAACTGCATGATCTTTTCGTGGAAAAGGATTCACAGTTTTTTGATTTAAAAATATCAAAATGTTTGTGCAGCGTATTTAGAGTGCTTTGTCTATCTCAGATACGTATGCTAGCTTTGTGGCAACCATGGAGTCTAGATGTGAGTGGGATAGGAAGCTTGGGCTTTCCAGCAACCCACCAGTTTAACTCTGGAGCTGGGCCTCCTGTGAACCCAAGGGGGAGGTGGCAGATAATGTGCCAGGCTTGGGTGTTCTGCTCCTTCCCAAGGGTACCCCACAAGCTATTGGGAATTGGGGCAACGAAGATCGTCATTCTTGCAGTTCACCTTGCAAGAAATGTTCAGGAATTCTTTCAGTTACTGCTTCCCAAGCTCCTGAGAGTCAGGTTTTTAGGAAGGTACCCTAAGGTGTTTGAAACAAGGCATGCTTGGATTCTGTGTAAGTTGTGATGTAAATCAAGCTATTCCCTTAGAATGGTTTCATATTTTAAAAATTCCATTCTTTCCAGAAAAAAAAAACACTTGTCAAAATATTGATAATTAACTAAAAGAAGTCTTGGCTTTGACTAGGATTTACTTTGTTAGTATTTTTTTCTGCTATGTTTTCTGTTGAGAGTAGAAAAGAAGCAGATATCAATCTATGTTCCCTTTTCTCTTAAACTTGCAGTGTAAGGGTTTTAATGATATATGGCACTATCCAGAGAAAATTTGAAAGGGCAGGGAAACTGATTGTGTCTGTTTTTGAGCAACTCTATTAATTAATCATTGTAGTGTCTTGATTCTTTATGTATGTTGAAGTGTTCCACACATTTGGCTTTTCTCATAAGCATTTAACTGTTGATGTAGTAAAATTTAAGAACAGAAGCAGACTTTCAAATATTTGAAGATACTTAAAACTGTGTGCTAGCTTTTGGTTGACTTGGAAGAGAATTATTGAATGGACTTGGCATGATTAGTGGGATACAGGCAACTCTGTGTAGTTAAAGAACCCTTGGTAGTCCTGCCCATATTGTCAGATATATTTGAATGTCTTGTCATTTCCCAGTTTTGGGAGGTGAAGCTCTGGAAGGAACTGAGTGATATAGGGAGGTTTAAATAAATGTTAAATTTTTACTACAAGGTATTTTTACCCCACAGTTCTTTCTCAGCTGTTTTTCTTTCATTACATGCTGCAATGAAAACGGTAATGTTGACACATGGTTAGCAAATTAATTAGTTCTGGAAATATAACACAAGATGTTACCTGGTCTATCTGATTTTGAAGTGGTACTGAGTGTCTTCTGGGAGAGACTGAGTGCCACAAATTTCCAAGAAATTCATTGTGTTTTGCAAGTGTGTAAAACTTCACAGAATTAGACCGTGAAGTTAAACAGAAATGGAATTCAACATCCTTTTACTGGATTTCAAACCTTTTTGAAGATCTCGTTGTTTACTTTGGTTTAGTGCTACCATAACCACCTGTCAACAGTTTAGATATTAAGAAAGAGGAGATTAACATATTCTTTTGCACTGGATCTTAGCTTTTCTTCATTGCTCAGGGTGCAGAACCAGATGCACTGTGGTGTGGTGGTTAAGAGGAAAAAAAGAAAAGAAAAAAGTATGACAGTTCCAAAGGGATTTTTCTTGACTTCTCTGCTGTACACAGGCTTTTCTATAGTACTTTCCTCCCCTGCTTCCTGCTCAAAATGGAAGCTGAGAACAAACTAAAACTTAAAGGAATGCTTTTATACTGAGTTAATTGTAACTCAGGATTTTCTTAAGGTATTATTTAAGTCTGTTGATATCAGATTGTGCAAAACTAGTCCGGAAGCGTGTTGTCTTGTACTGATATAATTAGACTGCTCAGCAAGCTCAGATAGGCCCCTTGGGGTACAGCCCTCTGTGAGAACATCCAGAGACAGAAAGAAGCAAGAGGATGCAATAGCTGTCCAAACTAGTAGGAGCCAGTACAGAAATGCCTCATTTGCCAGATGTCTTTCTGAACCTGTTCCTCATCTATCCCATTTAGTTCCTCTCTGCATCCTGTCTAGAAGGGCTATAATGTGAATAACCAAGAAATGGAGGAGCAATGACATGGATACTTCTTTATTCTCTATTTTGTCATGTGGCATTTGCTGTGGTTCTTTTTTTACTAAAGTAAGAGATAGCCTTTAAGTAGTGTTGCTTCTTGCTTTATTTCTGATTGGTTCATACCAAGGAGGTAAATGTGTTGTGTACTGGTCTTCCTTCCTCAAAGTTTGGATTTAGAGGCCATCTCTGTGGTTTTAGACTACAACCATTGCCTGATCCATACAGTGTTATGTTCTATGTCACACCAGTAATTCATTTTCTGGAGCTGCTCTGTAAGTGCTGAGATGTCTAATTTTTGGAGGTTTCTTGAGTTTTTGGAGTTAAATGAGGAAACAAGAAAGCAAAAGAACTTGAATATGTTGCCTTGAAGAGAGTCTAGATTAGGAATATAATTCTTCTTTATGCAGTTCCAAGAGTGTTGAGGGAAAAGTGGAAGAACTAAATAGGCTGAAATCCTGACAAGATCAGTGGAAAGGTTTGTAGTGAATCAACACAAGATTGACTTAATGAGCTTCCTCAAAGTTGAAACCATCTTGTTAACTGAGGATTTTGATGATGTTGGATTGGGATTATTGTGCCCAGAGATTCAGTAGAAGGTCGATATTTTAAGACTACATGAAAAGACTGAATTTTTTAATTTATCCTGCTGGCAAACAGTACATGCTATACAGTAATGTTCTGTTATTAGCATCTAAAGTTTGTTACTATTTTTTAAACCTTAGTACAGTTCTAGCTGTAAAAGTGTTCTCTGACTAAATAGATGTTAAGAGCATTTTCTCCCCATTGTTAGTAACTGAAAAGCCTGGTTCTGCTTCCTGAACTTGTTTGGAGCTTGATGATGCATTGCAAAATACATGTGGTGGTTCATGCTAGAAGGAGAAATTTTGAGACTAACTAAAATGCTTTCTTACATCTTTGCAGTAATATCTTTAGTCAGATTCTGAAGATACATAAAACAAGGAGAATTTGATTTAGCTTAGCCCTGTGAATTTTGATGATACCCTAAAATTTTGTGTGCATGCAAATGACAAAACAGTGTTGTTTCTTGTAATTAAATTTCTTAGCATTTGAGGTGGGGGGGCATCACATCTTAATTAGGTAAAAAATTAGTGTTTTGATAGGAGAGAGTAAGTTGTGATACAATGTAAGCAGAACTGAATATTCTGAAATGCTTTTTTTCAAGTTTCTAAATTTAATGCATGTTCTTTCATGTAAAAATATATATTTAAAGCTGGAAAATATGCAGAAGATGATCTATGAGTTGGAAGAACAGCTACATAATGAAATGCAGTTGAAAGATGAAATGGAGCAAAAGTGCAGGTGAGACTTTGAACTTTATTGTTTACATAATTTAAATACATCGAACACTTCAGTTCTGTGTTACTGCTTTAGGGATTACCAGAATAACACTAAGAATGGTGTTGTAGTTCTCCAAAGGACTTCCAGGCACAGATTTAAGTAATTCCAACATTTTCTTGAGTATAGTATTAAGTAAATGTTTTCTTTTCATTGACAGCCGTGTAACACACGTTCTTTCTGAACACTTGAGTGTTTGAGTTTATCTGATATCTCTGTATTCAGGTGTTTTATTGCACTGATCATGCTGATTTTTTTGAAGATAAGATACTGTATATATGGCATATATTAGATTATCAAAATGAACTAGCTGGTTTTTAAAACAGGGTACTTGTTGGAAAACCTTTTTTTTTTTTACTGACAGATAAAAACAGCTATTGCTTTCTAAAGTTGTTTCTACCATGTTGAAAGAAATAGCTATGTGAGAATTTGCATTTTTCTTGCAGCTACACTTACGAACCAACAGTTGGGATTCTTACTTTCTGATAACCAGGCATTTTTACTTAAATTCATGCAAACTAAATTCCCCTTCAGTCAGTTCTCTTTTTGAAGTCTTTTCCTGAAGGACTAAATAATGCCAGGAGGCAACATAGCTGTAGGATACAGGAAGAATTTAGGCATGTGAATTAGGACTGGAGTGTGTAGCTGTACAAGCTACTCGTGTGTAAACTGGTAACCCAAGTGGTTTGATGGGAATTTAGGCTGTGTGACACTGTTGCTTACTTCAGCACAACCTCACTGCTCACGCGTTCTGCTTGCTTTCCACAAGCAGGATGTACCTTGCTTGAAGGATATTCAGTAACTGTCATCCTGCAGTACTACTGAAGTTGTCAGAACACAACAGTGTGTCTTCTGGTATGTCATACCGTTCACTGCAGAGTTAGCAGATAGGATATATTGCTGTAACTGCTCATTTTTGTACCTGCCAGGTAGCACTGTCTGAGTCCTTTTTGTTACCTCTTTGAAGAGGGCTACCTAGCTACAAAAATGCAGTGAGTGTGTCAATGTTATTGCCAGATAACCTCACTCTATAGTCCAGTGTTCTAATACATTGCTTCTAAAGAGGGACTTTCAAATAATAATAAAAAAAAACCCAACCAAAAACGTGGCCAGTCTTCGCGAACGAAGATCTGGGAAAGATCTTTTTACCTTTCAAGCCTGCGCAATGGATTTTTTAG
>JAWWLV010000088.1:104236183-104256010 GCA_035041135.1 Platyrinchus mystaceus | reverse complement strand
TCCATCAGTGGACAAGGGAAGGGCTACAGATGACATTTACTGGACTTCTGTAAAGCCTTTGACATGGTCCCCCACAACATTCCTCCCTTTAAATTGGAGAGATGTGGATTTGGTGGATGGACTGTTTGGTGGATGAGGAATTGGCTGGATTGTTGCATCCAGAGAGGAGGGGGCAACGACTCAGTGTCCTATTGGACATCAGTGACAGGGGATGTCCCTCGGGGATCTGTACTGGGACCAGTACTGTTCAGTACCTTCATCAGTGACACAGACAGTGGGATCGAGTGCACCCTCCGCAAGTTTACATATGGCACCAAGCTGAGTGGTGCTGTTGACACACCTGAGGCGTGGGATGCCATCCAGAGGGACCTGGACAAGCTCAAGAAGTGGACCCATGGGAATCTCATGAGTTCAACAAAGCCAAATGCAAAGTCCTGCACCTGGGTCAGGGCAACCCCCAGAATCAATACAGGCTGAGGGATGAAGGGATCAAGAATAGCCCTGCAGAGAAGGACTTGGGGGTGCTGGTGGGTGAGGAGTTGGACATGAGCCAGCAATGTGTGCTCACCACCCAGAAGGACAACCCTGTCCTGGACTGCATTGTGGGCAGCATCAGAGAAAGTGTGGGCAGCAGGCTGGGGGGAGGTGATTCTGTCCCTCTCCTCCGTTCTCATGGGACCGCACCGGGAGAACTGCATCCAGCTCTGGGGTGCCCACCAAAGGAAGTACATGGACCTGTTGGAACGAGTCCACAGGAGGGCCACAAAGATGATCAGAGGGATGGAGCACCTCTCCTATGAGGAAAAACTGAGACAGTTGGGCTTATTTAGCCTGGAGAAGAGAAGGGTCTAGGGGGAACTTATAGCAACCTTTCAGTGCTTAAAGGGACTTATAAGAAAGATGGGGACAAACTTTTTAGCAGGGCATGTAGCAATAGGATAAGGGACATTGGTTTTAAACTAAAATAGGGTAGACTCAGACTAGATATAAGGAAGAAATTTTTTACGGTGAGGGTAGTGAAACACTGGAACAGGTTACCCAAAGAGGTGGTGGATGTCCCATCCGTGGAAACCATCAAGTTCAGGCTGGACAAGCCTCAGAGCAGCCTGATCTAAATGAAGATATCCCTACTTATTGCCAAAGGGTTAGACTAGATGACTTTTAAAGGTCCTTTCCAACCTAAACCATTCTATGTTTCTTAATCGTCACTCTGTACTATATTGTTCCCATTTTCATGTACTGCCTTTATTGTTGAAAACAAAACCTCAGCTGTACTGGATAGGAAAAAGTGAGTTTCTGCTCATACTACCTGCTCACTTTTTAAAACAAGTTAATGCTAAGTTCCTGATGGCATAAGCAGGAATGCTTGTCTACTACAGCTCATCCATATATTGTCTGTCTAACCCCCTTCTTCCTTTCCTTGTGTGCATAAAGTTAAGGTATTTTCTGCATTTCATATTGCACACAATGTATTTATTAAAATGTTTGTGTCTATCTCCGGTATTTACAGTAAAGCAGTAGCAGTATTTCAATTTCCTTAAGATTTCACTTTGATACGGAATTTAAACTGTGATCTTGGATGGGCATTCTATTTGTATGCATTCTAACTGTATGAGAAGGTACTTTTTGCTCCCATGGTTTTGCATTTGAGCAAATTGGAATGCGTGCTTTAATATCTGAGGACTAAAAGAGTAAAGGCCCTATTGGTTCTGTTGCCAGTGTCTTTGCAAACATTATGTAGGCAGGAAGGCATACTAAGATATTTTCCCTTAGTTCTACATTTCCATAGTAGCAGGAATTGGGTGAGCAAGCATTTTCAGTGTTTTTAAGTTTGTTGCTTTTGACTACTTAAAAATTGTTCTTTAACTAGTTTTGGTGGGAAATTCTTATCAGTGAACTGCATACTTATAGATACTTTAGAAACAAATCATCAGACTGGAGGTGTGATAGAAAGAGTGGTAGAATTGAGTAAATGGTGTGTGAGAGGGGGTGAGGGGTATGTAACAGAATCATTCCTTGTTTAAAGAAAGCCTTTTTCTCCATGCTCTCTTCATTCCTGATTTGAGAATCTGTACTAAATGTAAGTCCAGTCATATCAGTCTTATGATATGTGGGTACTGAAGTAATTTTTGGTACTGCAGAGACACTTTAATAGTGTAAATATGAAGGAAGTGGAACAACAAACTTAGTCATCATCAGGAAATAAAAATACATATGTTGGCTTTAGTGCCTTTCTGATATATCCTTCTTGTAATTTTCTGTCATTATAGTAGCATTAAACTGGTAAACTTTATCTTTGCAGACTGTATTTTACTCAATAAGGGACACAATGGGAAAAGGGAGGGATAACAAGAAGATGCAATTGTAGAAGCAATTAAGCTTAGAAATATTTACCTTGTCCTGAAATGTCTCAAAGTTGAATATTATTTTAACAGATTACAAAATGAAAAAAGAGGAGGAAATCAATAATATTAGAATGCATTATGAGAAGAGCATAAACAATGAAAGAACTTTGAAGACACAGGTATAACTTTTTATGCAATTTAATAGCAACAATTGCTTTGCATAACAAATATTTTAGGTTTATTGCTTTGTGAATTCACTCTTAGTTCCTTCGAAATTAAGTTTATATTAACTATGATGTACAATATGCATTGCTGATATTTACAGTTGAAAGAATAAGTTTTGATGTTGTGTACTGTTCAGTATTACTTCATTCGTGAGTATGGGCCATTTATGTTGGTGAAGGGTTTTTATTTAATTGAATCCTGTAACTAGAGGAACTAAGAAGTTTTGTATGAAACATACTAGCATATATAATTTTTCCCACTGGTTCTCCTTTTTCCTATCAGGCTGTCAACAAACTGGCTGAGATAATGAATCGGAAAGATTTTAAAATAGACAGAAAAAAAGCTAACATGCAAGATTTGAGGAAGAAAGAGAAGGAAAACCGAAAGCTGCAATTAGAACTTAATCAAGAAAAAGAGAAATTCAATCAGATGGTAGTGAAATACCAAAAGGAACTCAATGAAATGCAAGCGGTAAAATAATCTATTTTTTTTTTGTTGTTACGTTGTGGAATTGTCTCTGCAGGAAAAATGTATAGCTCCTAATCCACTTGAAAAAAGTTCTGTTTCAGATGTGTTAGGCTACAGAATTTTATGTGAGGGAGAGAACTTGATAAGTACTTGTTCTCATTCATTTACCCTTTCTAAATTCTTAACTGTGGAAGTTAAGAAGGCTAAAAACCTGAATACTTTTCAGCATACTAAACTGGTAGCAAACTACCAGTTCCTTTCACTGGTAGATGTTCTCCTTCTCCTAACAAATGGTAATTTAATGGTGAATAGATGAGCCATGAATACATGGCTGGATCTTTGATATTTAAGTTTTTTCCTTCCAAAGCTAAACAAAAACGTCTACTATAATAGTTTATATCAATACTATCAAAAATATCTAGATATATTAAAAAAATAGCGATGAGTTTTGTTTTCAGAATACTTTGGTATCCCAGTAACTGTGCATGTGTATATAAATACAGCAACTAGCAGAAGAATCTACATACAGGAATGAGCTCCAGATGCAGCTGGATAGTAAAGAGAGTGACATAGAACAACTACGAAGGAAAATTATGGATCTCCAGCAAGGAATGGACTCTACCAGTGTTGCTAGTCTCCCGACAGATGAAATGGATGGAAATCTTTCAGGTAAGAGAAAAACATATTGATCTTGTGCACGCATATAGTTTTGGAAGGTATTCTTTCAAACAAGTTACTACCTTTTAAAATCTTCTGTCTCTTTCTGTATCACGTCTCTGCCTCCTTTCTTTGTTCGTTTGTTCGGTTTTTCTTATTTCATAGCTTAGCTGCTTATATTTAAGTCTTAATTTATTTTCACATCACACTTTCCACTCTATTGCTTGGCATTAGCATAATTTATATCCACTTTTGTGGAAAGAGTATCTTTACATCTGCTGTTTCTCGGATACAGTGAATACAATGGGCAGTGTTCAGTGAATAGAATATGGGCCAGCACTTCCTCAACATCATTACATCTTGAATGCAAACTTGTCTATTCTTAATCACAGTCATGTAGCACCACTGTGATAAGTGGCAATAATTGCTGATGTGAAAAATAATTATAGGAATTTCCTTTTATGGTTTTATGGTGCTCTGATTTAGCAGGTTAAAATAAGAACAAATAATACAGTGTAGCCAGCCATTTCTATGTGCTGTCAGTTCCAGGCATTATGCTTTGAGACCCACTGTTACACGAGTTAGTGATGTACCTCTCCCCCTCCCCAGTGTTTGAAAAGTGTAATCAGTTTGTACTTTCACGTGATCCACTTCTGTATCTCTTGATACAGGAAAAAAAAATGCTTAGAGGCAATAAGCTGTGTTTGACAATTTCCATATGTCAGAACTAGGTTTATTATTTTTTTTTTTTATATCGGTAAGTATTTTTCAAATTAATTGTGAAATTCTTAATAGATAAACTTGTCGTACATGCTTGTTTTACAGATTTATAGCCTGATTTGTATTGTTGAAACGTATTTTTAAACATACAAAACCAGAGTACTAATTTGGGTACTTTAACACTTCAGTGGATGAGTAGTCAGATAAAAGTAAATAGAATTATTTTAGGTGTCTCTTTTACTGTTAATGTACTTCATGCTGCTCAAATTGCCACATTCTAGAATTTTTCCAGGGATCTTAGAGTGATTCAAATTTCAGGTATGTCATGAGTGTTCGTGTATGTTTTTGTGTAGTTATTCCTTTCTGTGTCTGTTTTGGTGTCCTGTCTTCCCCTAGTGTATTTTTAGATTTTTATTATTAGTTAGTATTTTAATGAATTTCATTCTAGAATAGATTTTCGTTCAGATAATGATAGTTGTTTTCTTCACAACTTCCATTCTGTTCAAGAAGCCTTTTGCACTCTTATGTTTGATCTGTAAAACCCTCAGGCAATTGCCATCTTGTAAAGAAAATATCTATTTTTTGTCTTTTGAAAACATCTTCTAGGACAAACTCCCACTGAATTCTTAGATGTATTAGATTGGTTAAGGAGCACTTTTTTTTCCTTAGCTAGGAAGCTAGGAGTTCCTGCTAGGAACTCTCTCTGGTATTTCTGAACTATCAATACTTCTCAAGAATTTTTCTTTTAGATACTCATTTGCAGTGTATTCCATTAATGGAGGTAAAAAAGAAATCAGAGGGATTTTTTCCCCCTCAAATCACTATTTGGAATCAAGCGTTGTGTTTTTAAGTGTCTCCTAATTGAAGAACGTTGTAGTTTGTAATTTTTAATTGAAAATTTCTGAACTCTTTTAAATTGAGAGCTTTAGGGGTTTTTTTCTACAACAAAACAGACATGATTTATTCTACATAAAAAAAATAGTTTTGAATTTCATCACTTTCCTTCTCAGCTATTTTCAATTAATGTCTGTTGTGTATTACATGGAAAACACAAATGTATCCATCTGGGCATAGATACCTTCCCTGTTTTCTTCTTAAAGGTAATAGTGTGTCAGTATGACTGTGTTGTGTCTCAGATCTTGGAAGGACTGTAGGAAAAAATCTCTTTCTTTGTCTGCCTAATCAAGGAAGGCCATTTTCAGTTTTACCCCTGGAAATGTATAATGAAACTCCTGGCAGCATGATGTCGCTTAAATTTTGAGGCAGAAATTCCAGTCTGTGCATGAGCTTTTCAAGTCAGCTGTTCATTGTTAATTAGAACATCACAATTAATAGAAGTTCTTTTGGTGTTCTTGAGTGAGGGGTCTTACCTATACTCATGACCCCTCAAACTATTTCTTTTTTACTAGCCTTTCATTTCTTGTCCTCTCTTTTTTGCCCTTTTCTCTACACATGCCTCTGATTTTTACTGCAGTTGTGCTGCTGGTGTTACTGTGTGATACAGGTAGGAAGTCTAATACATATTATTAGGACTTCTCTAGGTCTAGATCATGTTCCTACATGCTGCTTGGTTTTTTATTTTGGCTTGGTTTTGGTGTTTTTTGGTTTTTTTTAAGTTTAGTAATCAAAGAGCCAAGCAAGCACAGAAAAGGAGTGCAGTAGTGTTATAAGGACAAAAACCAGCCAGACTTTAAAGTAGACATAGCCCATGCCACAGAAAAAGGAAATTATCCAGTGCACAGTTATTTTCCTGCAAACTGAGTAGTTAGTCTTCAAAACAGAAGGTGACATATCACAGTGGTTCACTTGCTAAAATTTAGTTGTATGACATTGATTGTCTTCAACTATGTGCTAAGTTTCCATCACTTCCATAGCCCAAATATAGCCATTCCTTCAGAGCACCTTGAACAGCATCTTGTTTAAGCACTGGATGTGATGGGTAGTCAGTAGGATTCTCTGGCTGGTGCACCGGTTGTTAAAGCAAAGACAGTCCTAAAAAAAAATTTAAAGCAAATAAATTGTCTAATTTCAAAATAAGTAATAATAGTATGATTTATTCAGTTTCATGTCACAGCAAAAACATCACCAGGGGAAAAAAATGAAGAGACAAAATAATGTGAACATGTATAAAAGAATGGTCTCAATTCTGGCAGTGGGCAGGCAGTCTCTGGTTTAATTGAGGAAAAAAATTAGTATGAAATGGTGTGATAGTAAAGTTGTTGGAATTCCAGAGAGACATTTTCTGCTGTCCTCCATGGCAGAGAGGTTCGTGTCTAGTCTAATCAGGGAGTTTAGGTTACCAGCCACCAGAGAGGCTACAAAAGTAGAATTCACAATTTACAGGAAGAGCATCTCGTAAAATTTTGGGGTCAGAAAGATAATACTAAAATGAGTTTTTAATACTCAGAAAATTTTAAGGAAAAAATTCTCCATTTAGTGGTAGATACAGAGAAATCACGTGGTAACACGCCTTTTATGGCTGCGTTTCACTTGGAGGTGGTTTCTCTCTGTCATTGAGCTAAATACCCACTCGTGTTCTGGTAGCTCCCAGGACAGTTTATGCTTTCCCAAGGTAGGGATTGGCCCCTTTAGACCATCCAGGCTGTTCTCAGGCTTTTGCTTACTTAGGTGGAAAAATCATGACATGGAGGAAGGTTTTCCTTGTATTCAGTTCTAGGCACGTTTTATAACTCTCACTCCTGATAATTGATTCAGATAGCAGCTCATATCTCAGCTGATATCTCCAATGTTAATAGTCCTTGCTGAAACAGCTGAGATATTTGCTTTTTAATGATGTCTTTGGAATGCCTCTTCCTCCTGGCTGGACTTAAGAAGTCTTAAAACTTGTATGATTGTAAACAGAATTTTTCTTTGTCAAGATAGAAAGTTTTTTTCTCCTAGTTGTTATAGGGCACTTAACCTGTTGTGAATTGCTTCTTTTCATCTGATTGGCAAGATAATTTAAGCAATTGAGCTGACCTACAGGTTTAACTGCAGCACATAATATTTTACAGCATGTGTCATAAATCACGTTTTGTGCAAAGATAGGATGGAATAATAAACATGGAGCATTTAAGCCAACAGTTTTATTGCAATATGAACTCAGCTAGGACTTTCTAAAGTACCTGCAAGTTGCTGTCACCTGAATAAACTACAAGGCAAGATCTAGTCAGCAGTCCTTGGTGAGATCCACATGAAATTATAGTAAGACAGTCTGAGGAAGGAAATAATCAAGTGAGAAGAGTTAATTGGAAAGAATTAGCAAGGTAGTATCTCCGCATTTTTGTTAACTGTGGAAGAGTCTTGAGGAGTAGGAATTCTTGAGCATTGGAAAGAGATGCTCTGCTGCTTGTGAAAGTGCCTGTGCTGCTTAGCTCCAGAACTACAAAACATCTCATAAATCAGTTCAGCCATGGTTGTCTTGTGGGATTTTATTGAAGTCTTACTGTTAGAACTCACTGTTATCATATTGAATCCCTGTGAATCCTGGCAGTATGAATACTAACCATGAAGATGTTTAGAATGAAAATCTCAATTTAAAATATATTCAGAGATAACTATAAGATCTGTAGCCTTTATGGAATTCTTTCTTCATATCCTATTCAGATCCATCAGATATTTTTGAGGCCTATCTTAGATTTTCTGGACTGCAAATAAAGTATCAATTCTGGGATTCTCTCCAAAATACAGGGACGTTTTCAGGCAATAGTTTTGAGCCTATTTTTAAAGACAGGAATGGAGTAATCTTTTTCATAGTCTAGATAGCCCATATTTTCTTAATTACTTAATCAGAACACTCATAAATATTATTCTCCTGGATCAAATGTTTGTGAAATGGCCAGATGAGCATTTGCAGTTGTGCTAGCTAACTTGTCGAGGGAAATTAAAATGCACTATAAATATTGCTTGGGAGAAATCTTTGTGGCAAGGTTGGAATGAAAGAGCTCATCTATCCTTTGAAGAGTACATTTGGTTCCAGACGAGTGTTAGCTTTGTTGAAAAGGAGTGTGTTCGGAAACTTATTTCCAACTGCAAGATGCTATTCACAGCTCAGAAATCATCTCTCATTCAAACAGAATTTGCTCACTAAAATAGATTTGTAGTAGACAGAATAGAATGTCCACTGATTTATTTGAAATACCTCATTCACTTCCTACTTCTTTTGAAATTGTTTTCAGAATGTGCTGAAATAGAAGTGAACTTAGAACAACTCCTGCTCACACCATCCCTATAAATAGCATCTTTTAAAATGTATTATTATTGGATCTTTCCAGATTTTCATATGCTGCAATTTCTACAGCTGGATACTTACTCTTTTTGAAAAACAGTCATTCTTCCTGTATTCCTCTTGAACTGCAGTCATCCATACTTTGTTTTTTATTAGCAATTAATCACTTTATTTTACAAGGGAGGACTTGAGTTTTAAGGTATTTCTATAATTTCTAAAAAATGGAAGAATCTTCTCCTGGTGTACCTGTTTCAAAACAAGGTAAGCATTATCTCTGATGCCTGTAGACATGAAGGAAATAGGTTTCCTTTTCCAAAGCTGCTGTATCAAGAGCTGGGGAGGGGTTGAGGGTGAAACGCCCAAGCCCCACTTTTCTTATGAAGATAGGAGAGGCAGGGAAGTACAATTTTCCTTCATTTTTCTGGGATGTTCTCTTATTGAAATAAGTTCTGCTCTCATGCCTTTCTTCCGGTTGATTTCAGTAGTTCAGTGGTCCTGCAGTATTTTGAGGCTATTCTGTGTGGAGAAATGTTAGGAAACAATTCTGTATTTCTAAGTGTAGTCATCTTCTAAATATTGTATGCTGTAAGGCTAATATGGGAAAGTCTTTTTCATGCCTAATTTTAAT
This sequence comes from Platyrinchus mystaceus, assembly GCA_035041135.1. Classification (NCBI taxonomy): domain Eukaryota; kingdom Metazoa; phylum Chordata; class Aves; order Passeriformes; family Tyrannidae; genus Platyrinchus; species Platyrinchus mystaceus. The sequence continues at coordinate 104,246,739 of JAWWLV010000088.1, read as the reverse complement.
ACCTTGCTAGGCTGTCAGTCTCACTGTAATTTTATATATCATATGGACAATAACTTTTAGATATTTGGAAGTATTTTCAGAGCTTCCTGGGATATACCTCACAAAGGTATCCTTCATTCCTGAAGGATAAAAGGGACCAGTAGCTCTTACAGAGCTTCTTACGTAAATATTTGTGGAGAATATTTCAGAGAACTTTAAGTTAATGTTTTTGAAGTTTGCAGTGCTGCCAGTTAAGTTTATTATAAAAAATGCATACATTAGCTATTGGATTTGGTTCTGTTTTCTGACACTGTTTTTCAATTTACATTTTTACAATCATTTAAAAAAATGTCTCGATTTTAAAATAGATTTGTGGACTGAAATTTTGATTACTTCATTCTCACATTTCCAAAATTGTTGGACTTTATTGTGTCATTTCAGGTTAATGGAATAACAATAGCTTCTCACTACCATTATCTGGTTTCATAATTTTAAATTTTTAAAACCATTGTTAGTTAGCTGGAAGGATTTTTTAAATCTACAATTCACATTAGGCAGAATGCCAATTTTCATGTGGCCCTTCTTTGTATTATTGCTAAAATATTTCAGTAGTTTTGTGGTGGGAAAACACGTTATTACCTTGCTCTTTGGAGAATTTTTCACTGAAAATTTGAATAAAACACTTGTCTCTTATTCTTTATATCTAGTTGATTCTTCCTGCATTCCTTATTTAATTATCTCCTATGCTTATCTTCTGTGAGTAATGGGGACACCCTTGTAGCTTTGCCTGCTCTTGTGCTCTCTCTCCCTTTTTTTGTTTCCCATGGAAAATGTGTATCTGATTTGTTTTACTTCCTGCATCTTCCTGCTGAGTATTTTCATTTAGCCCCTCTGAATGTTAAATTATGTTTATATTGAAAAATCTCTTAATTTAAACTGTAACATATTTTCAAAGCAAAGTCTTTCCTGCCTGGCTCTTTGCAAACTATTTACATACAGTGTTAGATGTTGGCGTCAAGGAGAACAGCTTTACTTCTTTTGTGCAGTAACTGTGTAATCAGATGTTGGCTTGTGATGAAGCATGAATTAAATGCTTATATCTTCATTTTATTTAGCTGTGCTTTTTATTCTGCTCTGCTGAATAGGTAATTGCCTATTACTGCATGTAGTACATCTTCCTTTCTTGTAGTAGTTTGCTTTTGTGTTATCCTGCTTTATTGTTATAAATACATGAAATTATTAAATATGCATTTTTTTAAAAACCAGAATCAAGACTTGAAGGTTGGCTTTCAGTACCAAACAAAGGAAATATAAAGCGGCATGGCTGGAAGAAACAGGTACAAATCAAATGTCTCTTTTTTTTTTTTTCTTCCTCAATTGGAAAAGTTTTTAGGCATGTGGTGAATTGGTTTTACTACTCATATTTAAGAACCAAACAAAATAATTAAGAGTAACTTAGTGTGTATAAAAAAAAGGAAATAAGAAAATTCAAGTTCAGTTTGAAATCTTTAGTAATGATGTGCAAATTTAACGACAGGTGGGTGAGGAAATGCTTTACAATGGGCATATTGGAACCATTAAAAATCCCATTTCTTTTTTGAGTAAGCTTCTTTATAATCCTGTTACTGAAAAAGAAGCTCTTTGTGTAACTTGACAGGAGAGAGTAGGGAATACTACACCTAAATGTTCTGAAGGTCATGGAAGAGTGCATCACACTATAACTTGCCACACATGATTTACAAGGACTTTTCTATCTTCCTTACCTGTAAAATGGCCAGTGTTTCTTGAAAAGAACTGTTTTACTTTCAGAAACTGGATCTCTTTGCTGGAATTCCCAATCCAAACAAAACAGTACTCTTTTGCCTCTGCAAAGGTTATGATCTGCTTCTTTGAAATGTCAGATGTTCAAATTGAGATGCTTAGAACTAGTTTCTGATTATCTTTTCTGTTTTTTCAGTTCCCCTCTTTGAGCATTCTTTGGTGTAACTAAATGCCAAAGTGAACATGGTCACTGGAATTCTGTAAATTTTACAAGCAATTTGTATGAAGTAGTTTATTTCCTTGCATCTTCTTAAATTCAAAGATTGCTGTTGGGAATGATTCAGTTTATTCATGACACTTTCAAAGTAACTTTCTGATTCCCGTTAAAAGGTCTTTCTCAAATGCTCCTGTTTGCATTCATATTCTACAAGTGTTGGAAGTGGTTCCTACAGAATTTAAAACAGAAGGAATTAATTCCTGTCAAAGAAGCACTTAAGTGTTTGCATTGGACCTTTTGCTGCTGAACTAATTCTTTCAAGTATTCCTGTTTTCACTTGACTAACATGGCCTTCTTTATACAATCAAAGTGTTTTGAGTTCCAGACCAGCCTATTTTTACATCAATATCAGACCGTGTTGATTTGTCTGTAAGTTAAACCCACCACCTATTTGGGTTTGCAGAGAGTGAGTGTTCAGCTCTGCTTTATTTCAGCTGATGGCTGCATAGGGTATTCTCCCAGCTCCTCACATGAGAGGCAGTGCAAACAGGTGCCATTTTGAAAATGCTTGGTTGCCACATTTTGGAACTGGGGTTTGTTACAGATGCCTCAAATTCCGTTCACTGTATTTCACTTTGTCTCCCTATTAGCAGAATTGCAGGAAATCTAGAGGACAAGCTTAGACTGTTCTTGGTGCTATATTTGATTCAAATTCCAGTAGTGTTTCAATGTTCTTCAAGTGTCTCATGAAACACACCTATTTGTGAATCTATTCCACAACTTGTTCTGTTTGATAGCTAAGGCTGCTTGACTCCTCTTGTTCCTGAATTGGTTTTCTGGGTTGCTGTCAGACTTCTGGCAGTGTCCACAACCAAAAGTAACTGTGCCTAGGTAGAAATCATGTAGCTTTGTTCTGTTCTAGATTATCTAAAATACTACATCATTTTCCTGTCAGAATACCTCCAGCAGCCTTTTATGGTTGTTTTTTAGAGATGGAGATTATTCTTATTTTCTCTGGTAATTGAAATTTTAAACTCCTGATAAATGCAGCTTCTTCAGTGAAAGACTACATCTGAGCTTCTTCAGGCATGCCCAGTGTAGGCATATTTACTTCCCTCAAGATATTTTATGCAGTTACTGCATTCATACTTTCCTAATTTGAATAATACTTACACTTTGAAGGAATTTGAACTACGATGGATACTTCTGTCATAAAATGAGTTGTGCTGATAAGATTCTTTAAACTAGCTGAGGTTCAAATCAGTTACACACAGTAGTGAGGGGCCATGCTGATTTACGTGTGTGTCTTGTTGGCTGAACTGTAGTGCAGCTGAAAGAAGCTGATGTGGAGTCAGCCTCTTCAGGTGCTTCTGTTCCAAATTCTCCTGCAATTTCAGTTTTGGGCTTGGTGGGAGGTATGCAACCTCAAATATAATCATGCCCAGATAAACTTAAATGGAAAGCGGGTTGGTGTCTGAGTTGTTACAACTTGAGAAAGGGTGAGTGTGGAAAACTTAGTTGAGATTAAACACTTGAGTTATACCTCAAGGTAACACTAAAATGGGTTAGCCGTGCTTTTATCTGGAGCTTCATTTCATCCCAAGTGGAGATGATAAAGTGTCCTTCCAAACCCACTGTAGAACAGAGCTACTGTCAGAAGATTTTTTTTATATATGTTCACAACAGGATATTGAGGCTTGTACAGAACTTTTCTTTTGTGAGGTTAAATTGTTCTTTCACCGAGAATTGTATATAGTGTGATACCTGAATTCCTTTGCAGTCAGAATTTGCATCTGTGATAGTTGTCATCTTAAGGCCTCGCACTTGTCTGTGAAAGGCAGAGGTGCACACGTCAAAGACAAAAAAAGCATTAACTTTCTGTTGAAGTACATAAAGGAATTGAAGCAGTCTTTTTCTTCAGTGGGAAAAATCACTAGAGGCTCACACCATTACAACTTAGTACCTACTCAAGTTGATTAGGCTTTCCATTAAAGAATTGTGACTAAAGGGCTGAAAACTCTTTAAGTCGGGGCCAAAACACCCTTTGTGGCTTTTTAAGATGCATTTCAGCAATTGAGATTTAAAACTGTACCACACAGCTTGCACAACGCATTTCTAAAATGCTATTCTTGTTAAGGTAACTTTCATATTCAGGTTTTGAGGTCAGCTTAAAGTTCTGTGTAATGAGGAGGTTGAAACCTCCTCTTGTAGAAGGAGTAAACACCATTAATTTAAATTATCAGTTTCTTCATTGTCCAGAAACCCATTCAGTTACCTACTGGTAGTCAGAATTCAAGATGAACTGTTGGTGTATTCACTCTCATGGTTTTCTGTCCTTTCCCCTGCTTCTGGGTCATATTATATATGGAGTTCAATATAGACAGAGCAGTCAGCTTGCCTCTTTTTAGTCCTCTTTAATACCTCATACCATTTAGTTGTTTCTAGAACATTTGAAACTGCAGGGCAGGGAACTGCTGCTGCTGTCACTGAGCTTATGCTTGTGGACAGTTTCAGCAAAGATGTTGGACCAGCAGCTCCCAGTGAAGAGCATCAGGCAGTGAATTCTAGTCTTGAACTCACTAGGAAGTGCTTAGGTTAGAGGTGTTTGATCTTAACTATCTCAGTGTATTCCTAGATTTGGAATGTACACCAGACCTCTGTTTCTGCTGATTCATTTTGTCTCTTTATTTCACCAGTCCATTAAATTGAAAGTGTAGGAAATAGTTAGCTGGAGCTGTGAGAATCTCTTTTAAACTACCAGTACTTTGGTGCGGGTCTGTAAAACTAGAGAAGTTGTTTACAACTTTACCATCGAGTGATAGATTTTGCACTGTATCACTCTGTGATACATAATTTTCATAGTAACATGCCAATAGCAACTGAAATTTGTAAGTTTGTGTGCAGATGGACTTCCAGAGTCATGACAAGCATTTTAGGGTGCTTAAGTGAAAATACACAGTCACTGCGGCTGTAGCATTGCCCAGCTATCAGTAGTGTAGCTGCCTGCACAATGATTTAGATATGTCTTGATATTAGTTTAAAAACTTTCCTTTACTCGGGCTTTATATGTGTATGTAGGAGAACATTAGGATAAATGTTGCTTTTTAAAATGCAATTTTAACTTCTCTTTATCCTTTCTTTCCACAGTATGTTGTGGTGAGCAGTAAAAAGATACTGTTCTACAATGATGAAAAAGACAAGGACCAGTCTAATCCATCTATGGTACTAGATATTGAGTAAGTAAAGTTACTGTTAGTTTTGGATACAAATTGGCAAAAGAGCCTTGTGTGTGAGATAGCTGATAACAAATCTAAAAGCTTGAAATTAAAATTCCATAAATAATTTTTAATTTCCCAGACTAGTTGGAAAATGTCTATCTGTGTTTCAGCATGCCGTTAACAGAAGATATTTTTTCTTTGTTCTACTATTGCTAAAAGTTAGAGAAAAAAGAAAGTATCATTGCTCATCTAGTTCAAAGCATTTCTAACTTTTCCAGATGGTTTTTGTTTAAAGTGATAAAATAAATTAATTGTGATCCTTTTACATTTGTTGTACATGAGGAGAATTGTGTCAAATATCACTGAAGCCCATCACTGATACATAACTGTGATGTTTGAACAGCTGATTGACATTATAGGACCTTATAGAGTAGTAATTGAAAAAAGGTTTTAGAATTCATGAGTAAGTCTGTAAGTGACTAACAAATACAGTGGTCTGGAAGGAATCTCAAACTCAGGAAGTGCTTAAGCTGCCAATTGCCTGTAACCAGGAAAAGAGTTATTTTCTCTTATTCTCTTTTCATAAACATCTGTTACGGCTACTGTTGAAAACAGGATGTTGGGATAGATGGACTTGACTGAGTATAAGATGATGTTTGTTCCAATTTTAATAGCATTTTCAACAGCTGGTGCCCCAGATTTCCTCTTGTAATGTTTTAACATTGATTGTTTATTAACTCATAACATGATTTAGTAAAAAAACTAGTTAGTAGTATTCTATGGTTACTTCCATCCAGGTTTATCACTAGGCTTTTCTAGCAATAATGTTAGGCTTCCTAGTGTTCTGAGGAGGAATTTAAAAGCCTTTTTCACATGCAAATTTGCCATGATGGATCTTGAGCTGATTGTAAGGTAACCCTCTTTCCATGCTACAGAATATTTCGGTCTTACTTGGGTAGACAAGATCTATATGGTTTATGAATTAATTCCTAAAATCATATTACAGCCTTGAAGTACGTTGTATTGCTTGCATAAGCAAAATTTCCAAGAACTTCAAAGCAGTTTGATAACTGTTTTAAAACATATGTAGCCTTTTAGCATTTTCTCATTTATATTTCTTCTAATTTAGTAAGCTGTTTCATGTCCGGCCTGTAACTCAAGGAGATGTATATAGAGCTGAAACTGAAGAAATTCCTAAAATATTCCAGGTAAAAAGAAGTTTATTCTCATCTCTGTTTAATTCTCTTGGAAGTTTGGCAGCTTCTTTGAAAAGGGTATAAAAATACGTAGTGCTTCAACAATAACACAGCAATGTTCTTTTTCAGATTCTCTATGCTAATGAGGGGGAATGCAGGAAGGATTTGGAGGTAGAACCAGTACAGCCGGCAGAGAAGACAAATTTTCTAAATCACAAGGGCCATGAATTTATTCCCACATTATACCACTTTCCAGCCAACTGTGAGGCCTGTGCCAAACCTCTTTGGCATGTCTTTAAACCCCCTGCTGCCCTAGAATGTCGAAGATGCCATGTGAAGTGCCACAGAGACCACTTGGATAAAAAGGAGGAATTAATTGCACCATGCAAAGGTATACACATGTTTTTTTCTATTCTCTTCATGGTTTAGCCACACCTGTTAAAATACTGGAGGAAAATAAAAGCAGTTTAGTTTAAAACTAAGCCTAAAAATAAAGTTTTACCGTTTTAAATGTGGGAGATTAAAACAATAGGCTGTTACACTGCTTACGAACAGGTAGCTGTGGCAATCCTCTGTGGCCTTTCATGATGTAACTGATGGGGCTCTGCTGAGGGCCCTGAGAGCAAAAGTTTCCCTGGAGGTTTGTGCCCAAATACTGGACAGCTCCCTGTACTTATATATCCCTGTACATTCTCTCTGTATTTATACCTGTCCCACATTAGGGCCAATTGCAGTGGCTGCATCACCAAACTCTGCTAAGACCTTGCAGAGTGGTTCTTCAGCCACTTCACAGATTGGAGTAAAGCTTTCTTCTGTGCTCCTGTGAAGTGGAGCATTCAGGGTATGTACTCTGGAACTCGGTCATGAGGCATCCACACAACTTTTCAGCTTATTAAGACTGCAATTGGTGTAAGTTTTCCCATTTCTTGAATATTAATTAGACTCAAGAATCTTAATGCAGAGTGACAAACATTGAAGAACATTATATTCATAATCTCCCCTGCTGTTTGTTATCTTTCAAAAATATATAAACAAATCCAATACAAGTATGGATATAGGTGCCATTGTCCTTTCCAGTGGCACAGTTAGTATGTCATAATTCTGATTTCGATAACAAGTCCTGGTTTTCACTGAATCATCTTCCTCCTTTTACAGTGAGTTACGATGTAACTTCAGCAAGAGATATGCTGTTATTGGCATCCTGTCAAGATGAACAGAAGAAGTGGGTGACTCATTTAGTAAAGAAGATCCCTAAGACACCACCGTCTACTTTTGTTCGTGCTTCTCCTAGAACTATGTCTACAAGATCCTCAGCAAATCAGTCATTCCGAAAAGTTGTTAAAAATACTTCTGGGAAAACTAGGTGAGAAATAAGCTACAAAAACGAAGTATCTTTTTGATTAAAAAAAAGTCTGTGGATAAATCCTATTTAATGCGGAATTGTGAAATAATTCCACAGTTAGGACTGTTGAACCGCTGATCTAAATCTCTGCTCAAATCCCGAAGGAAGGAGCAGACAGAATTCTCTTGCTATCATGGTAAATGTATTGGTTCTTTGCATTTGGAAAGGTACCGTAGCACTGGTACCTGGCCTGCCAATACATGCAAGGGAGCTGGTTGCTTTTTGTCCTGTTTAAAGGCAAGACTCGGCAAATATGTCAGCAATGGCATTTAACTGCATGTAGTCATCTTGTCCGTGGATTGACTCACAGAGCCTGTGTAAGCTGTAAGTCTTCTGCAAATGGGGGTGAAGTGAAAAACTTATTCTCAGTCTGTTGTTAGGACATTTCTTTTGTTGGAAGGCTGCTTAGTTGTTGATTCCATTCTTTCTCCCTGTTTACTCATTCCCTGTCTTCTATTCCAGCAGTTGTTTTTGTAAGCTGTTTGTGATCGTGTGCATTAACTGGAGCAAGATGTAAAATATGTTTTCTTAATGCTAGGTTACTGTAAGCTGATTTCAACCTGCCTTAGCTTCCTCCTATACTATGTGTGTCCCTTTCTCCCCAGATAACTGATTGAATTGACAGTGTGAAGTGGAAACTAGTGTCTCAGTAGGGAAGGAGTCTTCCTAGATTGGCAGGGCTACCAAACATTTCCTGTACAAAAAACCCCAAACTTTTGCATTTAAAGAGACACTGGGTGCATCATGAAACCTCCTCCTGCAGAGGACCATATTTTATATGGCATTTCCAGCCAGTATAATTTACTACCAGATTTACATTTAAATTTTGCTGTCTATTTTCAGCTTTTTTTGCCTCAAGACCCATAAAAACAGTCTGAAATAGTATCCCTGATTTTACTGAAAACTTTACAAACAGAGAGATACAAAAGGTGCTGATTTTCTTGTCCCTAAGACTTATGTCCTAAAACATAAGCAGTCATAGAATCATAGAGTGGTTTGAGTTGGAAGGGACCTTAAAGATCAACTAGTTTTAGTCCCCTTGCCACGGGGAAGGACACCTTCCACTAGATCAGCTCCATCTAATGTGGCCTTGAACATTCCCAGGGATCATAGTTTTGAGATAGTAATATATTCAGTGAAGTTCCTCAAGATAATTTCATTTAGGAAAATTACATTAGGCCTCAAATACTAAGCTGTCAATATAAAAATCAGTAATGCTGCAGGCATTTTGGTATAAGAGATGATAATCAATGCAACAGCATGAGCAGAAAGACATAAAAAGAAATCTGTGAGCAGCAGTTAAGAACGTGTAGCTGTGCCAGAGCCTTTGGGGGAGAAGTCATATTCACAAACACTGAACAAAGTCTCAGTTTACAAGTTACAGTTCAATTGGTAGGAACACAACAGAACCATGATGTAATTTTACATTTTTCAGCACTGGCACTTAGTCAAGCCGAAGTTCTGAAACACATAAACACTTTTAATGGGGCGATTTCCTGGGAAGTGGACAGTTTTACCTACAGTCTTCTCTGTAAAAATCTGTTAAAAATAAGGGTGAGGGCAGTGGAAAAGCACACAGTGATAAACCTGAGCTAAGAATGACTGTAAAATCAGAGTTTCCTCACTGAATAGTAGCATCTTCAGTATTGTACCAAAAAAAAGACAAACTGGTAATTGTTGCTTCCCGGGGGTTTCAGTCATGTTTGTTGTGTGCTTACATTGTGTGTACTTGTGCAACAGAATCTTGTTTAACTATTTATCTTGTCTATGAAATGTCCATTTCTCTCAACTTCCAGAAAGTTTTATAAAGCTTCATGGTATTTCCAAACTTATTTTTTCCTTCAGTCCTCAATTTTTGAAGATTTACCAAAAAATGTTAGACCCTTCCAGAGGCTTTAGCCAGATCCTTTAAGACTAATTCCCTCAAAATCAACCAGCCAACCAGCCAGTGGGGTTGGAAAGAATTATTTTAATATGTCATTTACTTGCATCTTTAAGGTGTATTAACTGGAATAATCTAAAACAATACTCAGAAGATCCTCATTCTACGTTTTAGAAATCATTCTCTGTTTTTGAGTACACAGATTCTTTTTTCCCCCTTGTCAAGTTTTGCCTTGGTAAAGAAAGTGCATACTTCTTTATTTCACATTTAGGTATTTAGAGTTGAAGACTTTCTTTTCCAATAGACTATTTGAATTGTATTCTGGGTATGGTTTCCTTTCCATTTATCCTTACAAGGCCCTCTGGTAGCTGTAATAACCAGCTTTCATTAATACTCTTTTATGGAAGAAAATCCATTTTCTTAATTAATTGACTCTTTTCCACTCTCTCTCAATAGAAATGCTGTCCGGGGGGTTGCCTTTAGCAAGGACAGGTTTGCAGCTAATCTATTATAGAATGAACAGATTTGCATATTTGAAAATTTGTAGTAACTCTTAAAGGAGTGGCTCTGTTTGGAGAGATCAGTTATCCTGACCATTTCTGTTATTAATCCTATTTGTCCTGTGACAGTGTTACAGAATCATAGAAATACACAAGTAGCGAATAGAACTTTTTTAAGAAATGAGAAACACCATCATTAAAGCTCTGGTTTTAAAATCCTAAAGATCCAGTGAGGATCCTAAAGATCGTAAAGATCTAATAGCTCACCAGCGAGGAGGACAGCTGTGCATTCCTGAGCTTTATCCTGTGTCAGTTCATGGTTCACAGATTACCAGAGTCAACGGATCTATTTTTCAGCAGAAAATTAATCCAGGAATGTTTTGATTAAAGGAAAGCCAAAA
>JAWWLV010000088.1:104206201-104225893 GCA_035041135.1 Platyrinchus mystaceus | reverse complement strand
CGACCCGCGCACTCCCGGCGGGCCCTTCCCCAGCGGGAGCGGGAGCGGGAGGCGCCGCACACGTGAGCGATCCCGGCACACGGGCCGGCGGCGGGAGCGCCCCGGGAGGCGCGGCTCGGCCGGGGAACAGGGCGGGAGGGAGGGAGTGCTGGCCTGGCCCTGTGGGTAGCCGGGAAGGAGGGAGGGAGGGAGGCAGGGAGGCAGGGAGGGCGGATGTCTCACACGTCCCGCGGGTCTCGGCACTGCCCTGCCTCGGCTTGTTTGGGTTTTCTGCTAAAAGAGGAGTGATGCTGCCCGTCAGGTGAGCCGTAGTTCTGCACCCGTGCCCCCGAAATTATTTAAGTGCGTCTGTCTCTGCTCTTTTAAAACCATTATATCCTAGGTAAAACTGGAGGAATCACAAACTAAATTAGGTTGGAAAAGACCTCTGAGATCATCGAGTCCAACCTGTGGTGGATCACCACCTTGACAACTAGGTCGCGGTGCTAAGTGCCATATCCAGTCTTTCCTTAAACACCTCCGGGGATGGTGCCTCCACCACCTCCCTGGGCAGTGCATTCCAGTGGATAATCGCCCCTTCTGTGGAGAAATTCTTCCCAATGTCCAACCTAAACCTTAAGTTACAGCTTACTTAAATTGTACCGTGTTCCACTTGCCCTCGTTGCCATGAGGCAAAGTTTCTATGGAAGACTGCAAGAGCAAAACCTCCGGTGACACTTCCTTGCTTATATCTCACAAGTCTGGCCTATTGGGGCTTTTAGTTTTTTAGGTTGTAGGTGGCTTCAGTACACAGTTTCTCCGCTGTCTTAATTGTGGTTGTCAAACTGGCATGCTTATGTCAGTATAACAGAACTTTTCCCGAACTCATCCACGTTTTGTGGAGTCTTCCTCGCTGGAGATATTCAGGAACTGTCTGGACATAATCCTGTGCCATGTGCTCCAGGACGACCCTGCTTAAACAGGGAGATTGGACCAGATGACCCACTGTGGTGATTTCCAACCTGACCCATTCTGTGATTTGTTTGAGCTCTGTTTTCTGATCACTGGGGAAAATAGGTCCTTGCTTTTTCTTAGTTTCCATTATTTTCAAATTAACAAGTTTCTCTTTTGTTTTGGATGAAGTCTTGGTTTTGTTCTCTCAAGAGAACTGCTCTTCAGTTCTTCCTCTTGAGTTCTGCGTTGTCAAAACCAGTGACACTACAGATTAATAATTGCTGACTCTTCTGCATATTTAGCAGTGGATGCATGACTCTTCAAAAATTCAAAACCCGAAAGTCTGTGCAGCTGACTTGTTCAGTGACTGAGTAGGTTGTCTTCCTAGAAAATGGGGAAAGCTGTGTGCTTGGTAGGTCTTAAATATGCAAAATAATAAATGTCTTTAAAAAACCCCAGAAGGTTGGGCAAATCAGAAGGTACTTTCTGCTAGAAATACTGAAAATCAGTCATTTGAGTAGCTTTGTAGACTAATTTAGTCTAACTAGTTTAGACTTACTTGTGACTATTCTGTCATATTACCCATCACAAGCACTGCATGCATCTGAAATCTGAACCTTTTTGGTAGGGTTTTTTTAAATTATGACTTCCAAGAGTTTTGTGTTTAAAAAAAAAAAAGGCAGTGTTGCTATAATATATTTGTGTAAAACTGAAACACAGGTAGAAGAATGTGGCTTTCCTAAACTGATATTTCAGCCATTTAACTGTGCATGTAGAATATTACTGTCTGCTGTATTTTACAGATTTTCAGCAAAACTTCAGCTTGTTAAAGAGGGCTTGTGTGCCTGTGATAGTGATAGGAAGTGGTCAAAGATGTTCATTAGAAACACACGGCTTATTCCAGGCTCTTTTTGGTCTGCTCTCGGTCGGTACTAATTTCCCCAAACTGAAGGTAACATTCCATTGTGCTGCTCTGCCTGATATTTCTGCTTGTGATCCCCTTTCCAGCATCAAGAACTACGCATTGCATGACCAAATTTCACTTCACTTCTTAATTCCCATCCTGCACCTTTACTGGGATCAGTAGCCTTGCTTTTAAAGGACACTGTATTGTCCTTCTCACTGAAGGAGAACGGAAATGCTAGAGAAAACTGAACTGGAATCGCACCCCCGAACTTCCTTCAGAAAGTTCGTTTCTTTGCAATGAAAAGTACCAAGGGAATGGGAGAGCTGGTTCCAAACTGCTTTTGTGAAGACCTGCCTAAAAGATTCCTGATGCTGTTATACACATATTTCTTGCGAAGTTTCTCAGTATATATGTTGCTTACAATGGTTTTGTAGGGTATTTTTAGACTTGTTAGAAAGTAGTATGTTCTGATGCCTGAGTTGCTGTATAAAAAGTTGTCCCTTAGCTTGATTATTAAAAGGTTTTAAGAGTTGAAAACTGAATGTTTTGAGACAGTATAAAGTCTTGGTGATCCTGGTAATTACATTCTTGTATATTAGGAAATAATCCAATTTCAAAACATTTTGTTTGCAGTTAATGTGAAATGGGGAAAAGAGAAATTCGATGGCGTGGAGCTGAACACTGACGAACCTCCAATGGTCTTCAAAGCCCAGCTTTTTGCACTGACTGGAGTTCAGCCAGCTAGACAGAAGGTTATGGTTAAAGGAGGAACTCTGAAGGTAGCAGTTCACGTTTTTTATATTATTTCTAACTTTTATTATGTGATAACACGAGCAGTGTAACCATATAACACGAGTAAATGATAAATGATAACACGAGTATATTTCCAGGTGTTCCTCCAGAAGGTCCTTCACTGTACGTTTTAAACCGACTGCACTTTTCAGAAATAATTGTGCATAATTTGTTGCCTACTGCTAGAAAATACTGGCAAAAGTTTGTTGCTGAATAGTTTTGAGATACACTGTTGTTTTAAAACGCTTGTCACTCTTACACCAAACGCTGCTCTGCTTAGTGGTTTTCTTTTCCTGTTACTGTTTCATGTTCAGAATCCAAATGCAACTTTTTTCTTTTTAGCTTGTTTAACAAAAGTTGCTCTAGCGCTTCCTTGCTGGAGACTTTCTGGTGTAATGAGACAAAGTCAGCTTTGCTTCAAAAAGCTGTTTACATAAAAGCAGTGCTGAATAACAGATGAAGAACCTTATTGAAAAGATGACTTTGCTGCTTTTTATTTCAGTCAGACAAAACTTGATGTGTAAAGGGTTAATATTGTGTAATCTTGGCTGAGACACGGTTGTATATTTAGAAATACATGATTAATATTAATGAAAATGCTTGCTTGTCTTTTGCTGCAAGATAATTAACTTGTCTTTTATTTTATTTCACAGGATGATGACTGGGGGAACCTAAAAATAAAGAATGTAAGTTCTCAGCGGTAACTAAATTTTACTACTTTGATTTTTATTTGGCATTAATGAAAGACTTAAAAGTGCTTGCTGTTTCTGTTTGAATGGGCAGTGCTTTCTTAAAAATCTCATCTTGATGAAAAATAATTTTACAAGTGTTATACCTAAGGATGCTTACAAAGGTCTCACCACTGATTTAAAAAACTTTTCTTTGGCATCAATAGGGAAATGGCACCATCTCTTTTGAAGCACTTGGGAGCATGTATTTCTTTTTTTCTTACAAGAAATGCTCTGAGTCTGAGCAGTGGTCCTTCTGTGTGGTCTGTCTGTGACCATAAAAATAAGTGGTGTTATGTGGAGAGAGCTTGTGAACCTGGGCTCTGTCTGTGCATCGTTGTGCTCATTCGTCCCCAGTGCGGACAACATCTGTTGGGAAGTTACAGCTCTTTCTACATCCTGAAATTTGTTCTCCTGTACTGAATAGCTGCTGTTTATAAACAAAGCCATTAGTAATCTTAATTCATACCTTTGGCTAGTTCAAAAAGAAAACAAAAAATGAATGTGTTTGTGCTGCTTACCGATATGATATTGCACCAGGGAATCCCACAAATTTTTGGGGTTTTTTTTTTTGTGGTCATTTTCATTTGTGTACATATCTTGTAACATCTCGGAACATCTGTTACAGGTTTTACTCCAGTTCTTCACTGAGCAGATTGACTTAGGTAGCATTACTCTTACCCTTCTAACTAGTTCACAGTCATCCATTAGCAGCCTGTAGATGCAGCTGTTGTAGCAAAAAGTCATTCACCAAAAAAACCCAGTAATATTCTTGTCCCTTTCTGCATACTGTTGTGCTAATAGCTGGCTTTATTCACTTTAATGATATTATATACAAATTCTAGGGATTTTTTTGCACTGTCAAAGTAGTTTCTTTTCATTCTGTTGTTCGTTCTCTTCCTTAGCACTGTATTTTTTCAAGGCCCCAGGTAGTAATTTCTCCGCCTTTGATAGATCTTATTGTGTAGATGTACTCCTGTTGAATGCTAAAAGATTCCTTTTCAGTATGCTAGTTCAGCAAACATGGTAACTTGATTGCTGCTTATTTCCCCCTTAAATGTTGGTCCTCATACCTAAACTGATGGGGTAATTTAGGTTATTTTTTACTTTTCAATTAGTTTAATGACCTCAGAACTTGCCAGGCCAAAAAATGGCACCTCCCTTTCCTGCTTGCTTTTCAGGTGAAAAAAAAGTATCTGAACACAAAGCTGTGGTCCTCATTATTACCCACAACTGTCTAAAATGACTCCTCAGATTCCAAGTTAAGGATGAGGGACGTTTTTGTTGTTGTTTAGAGAATTCTGAGTTTGAGAACTTGAGACTGCTGATTGAAGCTCAAGTGTTGCAGCTTCTTTCAAATCAGAATTTAGTTGCTCAGTTACCCTTGGTATTTTGTAAGGCTTTAAGGAAAGAGGAATATCTGCACTCAGGTATTGAAGGTGATCCACCCCCAGTGGTCCATCAGGAAGGGAGTTTCTCTGAGCACTTCATGTTGGGGTGTTCCATGAATGTTAAGTTTAGTCCCAGTTGGCATCCCGTGTTGTCAGCTGTCCTCAGTAAATATTTTCTAGATAAGAGGAAGTTAAGGTATACCCTTAAATCACAATAATTCACTGTTGGTTCTGTAAACTAAGAGAAAGGTTGTGTTTATTCTTGGGCAAATAGCTGAAATATGTTAAGAGCTTAGTGATTTTAACTGGAAATAACTGTCCTTAAATATTTATTGCTATTTTTACTGTGTTTCAAGGGGATGACCTTACTAATGATGGGTTCCGCAGATGCACTTCCAGAAGAGCCAATTGCTCGACCCGTCTTTGTAGAAGACATGACAGAGGAGCAGTTGGCTTCAGCTGTAAGCATATTTCAGACTTTGGTGTCTTGTAAACCTCAGAGTAATGGCAAGTTTTTAAATACTTGCAGTTGCTTAAAACTGGATTTTAAAACTGTAATGTGTGTTTAGCATCTTCTCCAAGACAGGCAAATTTACATTGATGACCCAGCTTGAAGCAGTGAAGAGAAGTCTGGGGTTTATTTTAAAAGTCATATAATTAGTGCTGTTTTTTCTTTGAGCAGGCAGCTTAGTAGATTTTCTACAAATAGCATTACTAATGTTTTTAAAGACAAAGTTGTATTGCCCTTGCTGTATTAGTGTCCTGAACTTTGTCTGAACAAGGGCTTTTAGAAGTGCAGAATTGTTTCCTGCCTCTTTCATACGTGGAGGGAAACCAGGGTTTGTCTGGGGTGGGGTGTGTTTGGGGTTTTGTATGTCTGTGTTAGTAGTATTAAGTCAACTTTTCTTTGCGAAAAATGAAAGTAAGTTTGACATTAGTAGAACAGATTTTATGTCTTGCTTTATTGGAGTAAAGTCTGAAAGAGCATAATTAATCTATTATTTTTTAATGAAGCAACTTCTGAGTTGTTTTCATTTTTACCATTTGAAAGACTTCATTTTCTCATCAGTCATTTGAACTGGGAGCCTTTTGTCACACTTAACAGTTGCACGACTGTTGTCAACTGTGCCTGCAGAATGGGAATACTTCTATGCATGTCTGTATGAAAAAGCATCTGTAGTTTAGGATTGTGTTTGTGCTTCAGGATTTAGTGCTTTCCAGGCCACCTGCAGTTGAAGGATATTTATGTATTTTTGAGATTAACCCCGAACACAGACTTTGAGATAACTGAGAGGCAAGCAAGGAGATCATTCAGTGTCAGATAACATTTTGAAAAAGTTGGTTGTATTGCATTTCTCTGATTGAAATTTTGCTATACATCAGAATTCAGTTGTCTGTACTGCATGTATTCAATAATGGAATACACAGCTAAATGAATTCTCTCTTCCTCAAATATTTAGTTGGTATTGGTATGCAGCACTACCTCAGTTTCATTAAACTGTGTGATTTTCCCTGACAACTACCTAAGCATTCAGGATTAAAAAAAAAAAAAAGAAAAATAAGAGAAAAATGCTATTACATGGTAATTTATAGTTGTTTCTGAAACTGGTTAGTTTAATTATTAGTTGGCCTTCACGTTTGTCAAATTCACAAGTTGTCTGAAAAGATCAGATTAATGATCTGTTGTAGACTTCTGAAAAGGAGTTTAAATAATGCTTTTGTTTCAGACTACAAACTCCATCACTTTCAGAGTTTTACTGAAAACTGATTTTAATTAAAACATCAGTGTTTTGTGCGAATGTATTCATGTGGAACTTTCCTGGAAATAGAATTTTAAGGTCAAAACTTGAATGAGATTATAATTGAACTTTCTGAATGACTGCCTGCTTGAAGAATATGTTCATTAAACTAAAAATGCACAGGAGAGAAAACCAAAGCATTCCTGAATGTCCCCTAAAAACAATGAATGGTGAAATGATTAATATCATCATAAAGTGCATCTGGAAAACTTCATAAAGTTTGATAGAATAGTCCGTGTTTTATGCATCTCTGATAGCTCCTCTTCTTAGAAGTTGATGTAAAATTACAGCGTTTATAAAAAATGGTTGCACATCTCTCTGACCTTCAAGCACCCTTGTGAATTTTCTGGTAGATGGAACTGCCGTGTGGATTGACAAACCTTGGCAACACTTGCTACATGAATGCTACGGTTCAGTGTATCCGCTCAGTGCCAGAAGTGAAAGAGGCCCTTAAAAGGTAGGATTCAGGACAAAAATACCATGACCAAAATGTTTTGTTTAGCTTATGAAATAAGATATTTTGTGGAACTGCCATCTTAATACTGGTATGGATTATCATAACAATCTGTTACTCTTTAAAACTATTCAAGGTTAACATAATGATTGAAAGTTTTTATCCTATGGCTGTGTTAGTCTGTACTTTATTAAAGAACTTAAGGCTGTGTATTTCTTGGAACTGGCTTTTAGTAGAGAGAACATGTTTTGCCTAGCTAGAAAGTGCTTCCTATCAAGACTTGTTTAAAATGCTAAAACAAGCTACTGAACTCCTAACCCTGTTTTCCGTTTAGTTTTTACCATCTTGTTCTGTATAGAAGAATCATATGGGAGTTGAGGAATATTTCATTCGGTGGTTTTATTGTACAGCGTGTTTTCAGGTGTGAAATTCTGATGTTACTGACATTTGCTACTTGGAGGTACCGCAGGAAGTTCTGAGATGGGACCATGGGTGTTATGGTAGCAAACTGGAATATGCCAGAATCATGTGGATGTCTAGGAAACAGAAGACATACCTTTATGGAGTTTTGTTTCATTTTCTTATTTGTTCTGATTGTAGGATAACTTTTCTGATTTTTTGTTTGGGTTTTTTTTTTGTTATTCTGGACTGAAATGTGAAAATGGCCAGTGTGGATTTGTTTTCTTTTCTTGTAAGGGATCTACAAGAAACTTGAAAATAATGAATATCAGAGGAAAAAAGAATAACTGGCAATGTGAGCCTGAATTTGTACTCCTGATGAATTATAGTGAGAAAACAATCAGTATTTTAAAAAAGTGAGAATTAGGTAGAGCATTACTATTTTAGGACTAACTTAATTCCTTTAAAACACACTGCTTTCTTGATTCTGTGGTACCCAGCTGGATATTCTGGATTACTGTAAACACTGGTTATTTAAGTAGTTATAAGTTTTTCTTCATTCTGTTTGCAGGTGAACCCTAATTATTTAGCACTGAGGACTATTTGTGAAGTGCAGAAACTTGGTTTTAAAGGCTTTTATTGTTTATCAGTCTCGCCATTTTAGGAAAGTCTGTTTATTTCCATGTGAAGAACTCTCGAGTTACTGCGCTGAATCAGAATATTTGACAGATTTAACATTCCAAATGGCAAAATGTAGCCTGTGAAACTGGCAGAGTGCAGTACAAGATGTGGCTGCATTGTCTGTGGGAAGTCAGGTTCACACTCAGATTCAAGCTGTGTTTTTCCCTGGAGATTTAGCCTTTATTTGGTCTTCTCTGCTTGGTGACAGCATGGAAAGTGGTACGGTATATGGCAGTAGGAGAGGGGTGAAAGGGCTCACATGGGAAAGCTTAATGTTACAGCTTTGTTTGTCACCACCTGCTCCAATGGTCTCCCTGTTTTGTAGCGTGTCAGGGGAAAGTTTCCTGCTCATCATCTAGCAATGAGGAATTGTCAGAATTTTAAAAGTGCACTCTGAGATTGGAGAATGTGTGAGACCCTCCTTTTGCTTAACAGCTTATATGCTTTGAGGAGTCCATCTGTTCCACATCCAACTGCTAAATTAATAATTCATTCAAAGAAGAGTGGTAAGTTCTAGTAGTGTGGGTGGACTCCCATACCTTTTCAATGTAGGAAAGTATCTCCCAAGGAAACATCACACCTCTCAGTGTTTTGCTTCTGCTGTGGAGGGAGGAAGCAAGCCTGCCTTCCATCTCTGTGCGCTGTGTTTGCCATACATCTGCAAAGGTGGCTTTTTTCCATGTATCTGAAGGAGCTGTGGAACATGTTTCAGAAATAGGGTAGCTTTTATTCAGACTTTTTTAAGAAACTGAGAAATCAAGTCTTTGAGGCAAATGGATTAGGGGAGTAGCGGTGATGTATCCAGACTTCTTGGTCTGCCTTTATTTATTGTCTGAAGGATGCCAGTTTTCATTTGCTTTCATGCAATGCTTGCAAAACAGCTGAGACTTCGAGGTGAATGTGAGTAAATCTTACCTTCAGTTACTTCTGGTTTGGTGATTGATTTCCTTTGATATATTTAAATAAATCTAGCAGCTGCCTGCTTCATGATTTAAAAACCCAACTGCTCTTCTTAATTGTGTTTAATTGCATACAAATTATTTTTCTTCTCTTTTAGGTATGGTGGTGCCTTAAGAGCTTCAGGAGAAATGGCCTCTGCTCAATACATTACTGCAGGTTAGTGTTTAGAGTAGAAAACAGGGTTTTAAACTAGTGTGTGATTTCCTGCTAACTGCAGATGAAATTTGCAGTGAGAACCCTGTGTATTGTTCTTCAGTACATATGCCTTAGGAATTACAGATCTGCTAGCACTGGAGGATTCATTTTGTCTTTAAGGGTTATTCTGCCCCTGCCTGCAAAGTGTGTATCTCTGCATATTACCCAGCTGCACACTGGGGAAAAGATATTGAAGTGTGGTCTAGGCTTAGATAGAAATAATTTGTTATCTTTTAACTGTTTCACATGTAGGCATAGAGTAATTGGAACTTCCTAAAGCAGACTTCATCCATCCATTGGTTGATTTGATCATTTTGCATAGAAATATTTTAGTGTGCAGTTCTTTGTTCCACTTAATGGTAGGCCAATGCCATAATCCTGGAACATGTATTTCATTGGTAGTTTTTAGTATGATTTATTGGCTGAGCATTATTGTTAGGGTAGTAGCTAGTGCTTTATCAGTGGTCTTAGCCTTTACCCTAAGGATCCAGATTTCATAACTGAAATGGAAAGTAGTGTCTTCAAAATGAGAGTTATTCTTTGTTGTGGTGATCTGGGTGCTCACAACGTGGGAGCTCTTGGTGGCCCCGTATCTTCAAGTTCTAACTAGAATTCCAGTTAGACCCCTTACGCTTGAACAAGGGTACTACTTGTCCGCTTTTTCTTTTTTTACTCTATTTCATTGCCCCACTAAGATGCTGGGCCAGGACACTGGGATTTCTACCAGTCCATTTAAGGAAAAACAAAACAATATAAGGAAGGAAAGGTCCAGTTTGTGGGTATGCCTGCTGATCGAATTTTGGGGTGGTAAGTTCAATGGTTACTCTATACAGCCATGCCTGCCCCTCCCCTTTTAACTGCCTTTACTTCGTGTCCCTTGTTTTTGACAGCTCTGCTTCTTAGGTTATTTTTTTTTTAATAGTTTAAGTAATTTGTAGTTAATTCTTGGGTGCTGAGCTGTTCAGGAACTCCTGCATGACACTTGTGGCATTTTTTTTTTAAATTGCTGTGTCATATCAGTTACACCTTTTATTAAGGTCTGTGAAGATACTTCTGGAAGAGAGGAAGCCACTGACCTTGGTTCCTTGTAATCTTGCCTTTGTTCACTTACTCAAGAGTACCATTCATTAGTCTCTCCATTTGTAAATCAGTGACCGTCCAGACCGTTGCCTACCTCACAGGGTTGTTGTGAGGATTAACAGGTCTCTGAATTGACCTGTGGATTTAAAATGCTGTAGCCTGAGTAGATCAGACATAGGTGGTAGGGTGTGGAGCAAAAAAGAAAGCCATGTGTGTTGTCATGCAGTCAGTATCATTTGTTGGATTGCACACAGTTATGAGTTGTCTGCACATATACATACACATACTTGTTTTCCTGGGTCTTAAGCATGAGTATTTCCTAGATATTTCAGTTGAGAAAAATGAAAGGTTTTTTTCCCAGTGGTTGGTGAAACTTAAGCTGCTCTAGAGGATGGATTGTGAATGCTTTCTGGTTTCTCTAGGTGTAGTCCTCTTGTTCCTTGAATGTGTTTCAAATGAAATCTTAATTGCTCAAAAGATTTATTTTGCTTTTTGTTAGCAGCCAGGAAAGACAAGGCATTATGTGCCAAACTCTCAGAATTGTCATCCTTATGCTTGCAAAGTCATGTTCACAAATGAGATCTTAGGGGCACCTGTTATGCCACCTGGAAAATTTGGTCCTGCTTTGGAAAGATCAATGTGGACACTGTTAAATGATTGGTCTTTAAATGTTGTTGCTGGTTTACTATTCTTTTTACACTTCCTGCCATGTTTGAATTGTTTTTGCACTTCTCAAAGCGTTCACTTACTTTTTCTTCAAGCTCTTAGAGACTTGTTTGATTCCATGGATAAAACTTCCTCCAGTATCCCACCTATCATTCTCCTGCAGTTTTTACATATGGCCTTCCCACAGTTTGCAGAGAAAGGTGATCAAGGCCAGTACCTTCAACAGGTAAAGACTGATTATTAGCTTATTGTTTAAAAATTCTGTAGTATGTTGGAAGCTGGGAACAAGAATATTTTAAAACTTCCCTTCCCTTGTGAAAATAATTTATCCCAGTAAAGTATCTTTTTGTAGCGTAGAAAAGTTGAATGTAGTATCAGTTGCTAGTTCTGAAAATGCATGGTGGAATTAGGGAGAAATTCTTAGTTAAGGAATCCTTACAATTTTTTTTTATAGAATAAAGATTGATGGGTTTAATATTACTGAATCATAATGTTACTAGTCAGATGTAATGTGTTCTCTTCCTAGGATGCCAATGAGTGCTGGGTGCAGATGATGAGGGTGCTGCAGCAGAAGCTGGAAGGCATAGAAGGTGATACAGTTATGGAGGTAATTGTAGTCTTACTCTAACCAGTTAGGATTTATAATATTTCACATGTTTTTTTGCCAAGTATTATCTGTTAGTGAATTCTTTAACGTGTGTCTGTCTGTAGTGCAGTAAGTGAAATTGCTTTCTGATGTGTTTGGTCAGCATCATGCTACCTACATCGTGTCAGCCTCGCTGTGAAGTGCACTAAAGGGATACCTTCACTCTGGGCTTTGTAAGGCATGTGTTGGACCAAGCTGGTGGTGACATACATTCATGGCAGCTGGCCCTGATAACCTGTGAATTCAGCACATAAGAACTTTTTATCTCTGAAAAAAATGTGCTACAGTTTTAACTTAAACTATTTGAAACAGACAACTAACCAGATCAACCTGATAAAAAATTGCTTAAAAGTTTTTTCCCTAAGATTCTACCAGCCCAACTCTCTTCTTTCTCTGTAAACTGTTGGCAATGGCAAAAAATCTGATAGACTACCCTGAAATTTAAGGTAGATTTAAATGAGGGAGGGAGGGAGGTGTGAGTTTTTGATTGAAACCTTGCTTGCTAATGTGCTTTGATGTGGTTTTAGTAGCATGCTATAAGTACATTGGTTTTGAAACCTTTATGCTGTGTAAAAAGATTGACTGGCCAGGAAAAAATGCACTTAGAGAAAGAATAGGCTTTAAAGAATTTAAATAAATGGAGTTATTTTGTACGTAGAGAAGACTGTATTTACATGCTATTTAAAGGTACATCATAAGAGAATTTGTTTTACAGACAGACTCTGGAGCTACAGCAGCATCTTCTAAAAAGAAGAGTTTAATTGATCAATTCTTCAGCATTGAATTTGAAACAGCGTATCCTAAAGATTAAGGCAAGACACAAAGAACAGTAATTTCACACTTTAGCAGTTGAGTTCAGGGATGAAAAGCATTGTTCAGAACGGTAGAGAAACTGAAAGGCGTGTGTTGTGGAAGAGGGGGAATGATGTCGTGCAGGAGTACACAGAAATTGAAGTTAAGATTGGATATGCTTTGATAGAGAGGATGATGTGGGGAGGAAGAATGGTAATGGAAATTTACAGAAATAAATTAGATGTCCACTCTTAGATGAGTAAGAAACAAGTGCAGCTGACAACGTTCTAGTAGCTTCTTCATAGCAAGGAAAAAAAGTACATGACCACATGGGGCACACATCTCATGGCAAGTATTACCCCTTTCCCACTTCTCCACCTCAAAATCCCAGCTGTCATGAAACTGAGCGTCACTTTAGAAAGAATTACACTGTACATTTTGCTTGTCTGAAGTAAGGAAATGTCCCCTTAGATGAGGTGCTGTATAGTTGGTAGTAATGAAGAATAAAGGCCTTTTTTAAGGTAAGAGTCGCGCATCTCTCTCCTTCTATTGTGATGTTTGTTATCCTTGAAACAGCTGGAGTTGCAGAATATGTAGCTAAGAGTAATGATGCCTAAGCAGTAGCAAGAGGAAGAGACTTGTTAGAAAAAGGGTGTTGCAAACCTTCAAGGTGTGATTATGGCAATGTTTGTAGAATAGGTGCAGTCAGAAAAATACCTAGTAGGAAAGAGGAGGATGAGAGAAAGGGGTTGGGGTAGAAATATGAAAAGAGGAGAGGACAGACAGAACAATTAGAAGAATGTGTAGAAAACAGTGAAAGAATGGACTTCATTTCAGTGAAGAGGACAGATAATAAAGCAGGGAAAGGAGGCTGTGCATGTTGAAAGAAAGGAGAAGTCTGGCCAGCAGCAGGGGGAGAAGAATTTTATTAATAATAGACAGCAGTGGAGCATAATGTTGCAAGAGGGCTTCGTAACTTGGTGTTGGCAGCCACTTGGTATGTTTTGTGCCGTGGGGGTTTGGAGCAAAGCAGGCCTCAGCTTAAATGGTAGTCAAAGACTTATTTTACTTTTTCTGCTGTGCTGTCCACCTCAGGTGCCCCTTGTCATTAGCTACAAAGGAACAGATTGGTTAGAATGAAGGGCTCTTTCAAATCTTTTTTTATGCTACGAGAAGTAAAAGTACTATTGATGCACAAGCACAGGATTCCCTTAAATTACTGTGCTGTTTGGCATGTTGGGTTCACTAGAGCAGTAGTTCAGCTCTTGGTGCATGATGGTTTTCCTTAATTTTGTGAAGCATGAAATGTACAGAAGCCGAAGAAGAGGAAGTAACTAAAGGAAAGGAGAATCTGCTTCAGCTTAGCTGTTTTATCAATCAAGAAGTGAAATATCTGTTTACAGGACTAAAATTGGTAAGCCATTGCAACTTGTATTTAATTGAATTTCTAGATGACCTCTGTTTTTAATCTGTGACTTGGAATTGATATCTGCTGTCCAAGCTTTACAAAGTTTCAAGAATCTTTTTGGTGTTCAGCAGGAAGCTGGCTGGGAAATCAGTTGCATGTTAAATGTCAAGTAGACTTCAACAGAGTGTTTTCTTGACCCTGACATGGTCTTCCCCATGCAGATAACCAAGTGCAAGACAGTTTGCTACTTCTTTGTTCAGCTGGCTTTCGCTCTAGATTGAGCGGTATCATGATTTAAGTATGCAGTCATTGCTTCCCAAAAAATGCAAAAGCCATCTTTAAAGTAGTGTGGCACTTGGGTTGCTAAGATAAAAAGAACACAGATGATGGAACAATTAAACTTAAATTTGATTTTGAAGGGGGTGTTATTTTCCATGAGACAACATCATCTATGTGTTTGAGACAGAGCTGAGAAATGTGCAAATATTCTCATCAAAAGAAACTTCAGATTTTCTTTAGTTGTTACAACCATTACACAATACATTTGTAACCAAGTCCAGATACAGTTCATAACCAAATCCAATTGTTCTATTTCTGTAGAGTAAAATTTTTCTGCAGAGAGAAACTTAGAGTTGTCAGGGCTCAGGAATGAGCCTGGAGCTGAAGGAATGAATGGGCATGGTCTTTCTGCCAAGGAATTTCAAAATCCTGTGTTTCATAATGGCTGATAGCAACACAAGAGAGTGGCAGAACAAGATTTAGTTTATGGTGTGTTTACCTCCATTGTGCTTTTCCTTAAGCTGTGTTTTATGATGAACATGTATGACTTGTTTTATTTTAAACAGCGTCTTCAGGAGGAAATCACCAAACTCTCTCCAACGCTGCAGAGAAATGCACTCTATATCAAATCTGTGAGTGGTACTTCTGTTTCTCTCTGTAATTCCTTTAAATTTTGTCAATTTTCTGTCCCAAAACACAAAGTTATTGCTGTGATTTATGTTTATAAAGCATCTGAATATCCACTACCAAGACATTTAAGACCAGTTGAAAATTATTTCTTTGAGTACACTTCTATACAGAGCTTCAAAACAAGAGACCTTGTTGTATTCCCATGGGATTGTGTACAAATACGGTCCCATAATAGGCTGTAGTGCTATAGCATAGATCTGTGAATATCAAAAGTAAAAGCTTTTTCTAATTTGTTTTTTTGTAGTCCAAAATTAGTCGCTTGCCAGCGTACCTGACTATTCAGATGGTCAGATTTTTTTACAAAGAGAAAGAATCTGTGAATGCCAAAGTTCTTAAGGTAAGTTTTTTTACATATTGAGGTTTAATTCCTCTTTATACTTTTCTGTGAGTTTTTATTATAAATAGACAACTAGTACTTAAAGAGTATTTACTAAGTTGTTTGCTTTTAAATTGCATTAAAAATATTAACAAAGTAGCTTTGTTCCAGTTGTGATGGTGTGTGGCAAACTACACTATCAGATTGAAGGAGGAGGTGAGGTGAGGGGCAGAAATGAATTTGCCCTGATGCTGTTAGGATGTTTTTTGGTGTCTTTTCACCAGTGCTTCAGAGGAGAATGTTTAATTAAGGAGAGGGCCATGCTTTCAATTGTTGAGAGTAAGTTGATAGGAAACGTTTATGCTGTCTAACACTTCCTGTCTTAGTTACTTTAATTGTTTGGCTTTCTGATGGACAAATGCAAGAACCAGCTGCAAACAGGCAAATGTTCCAGTTTTGTTTTCTATTGGCCTTGGCTGACAGACCTCATAGGCTGCCCGGGGAGCATCATGATAGATGCTCCTTTGTTACAAGAGGAGGAAAGGAAATAAAGATTGAATTTTAGAAGATTGTTTGAATAACAAATACTGACATTTTTTGCAATTGTGCAGTCGTTCTACATGCCTTTTTTTTTCCTTAGCCCTGCATAAGTATTTTTGTAGTGTAAAAGTAGGACAGTTAACAGTAAAGAATCTGATTTATTAATTATTAATGTATACTGAATGTAGTAATTTATGGTGGTTTGTTTATACTGAATTAGACATTCTTCTGTGAGAGCATTGTAGCCCTTAAGGTAAGTACTGTCACCAAAGTTTCAGTAGAGCAGGTTGCCATAAATGTCAAGAGAGTTGCATTTAATTTGACTTAGTGTTGTCTTCCCATGGGAGAACTCTTTAATGTGGAGTACCAAATTATGCTGATAAGTCTTTATGCTCTTTACTTCCTAGGATGTTAAATTTCCTCTTATGTTGGATGTGTATGAGCTGTGTACACCAGACCTTCAGGAAAAAATGGTTTCTTATCGATCAAAATTCAAAGATCTAGAAGACAAAAAAGTAAATCAACAGCCAAAGAACGTAAGTCTCCTGACATTGTAATTAAGTCATACATCTGAAATTGAGGTACTAATAAGGACTAGAGAAAACTTGACGTCCTTAAAGATATTATTTTTTTATGTGTTATCTTTGTATTGAGCTTCAGATCTCTTTATCATGCATCTTCATGAAAATACAAGATCTGCTTTGGTATAATTGCTTAATGAGAAATATTAAATGCTGTAGACAGACAGCATGTATTTCATGTATTAAAATATAGTGCTTCTGCTTACCAGGGCTATGCCTAAAGGTTTTCTGTGTATTACAAAAAAAATTATTCTCTTCAAATATTACTGCTTGCTGTCTGGTCTCTTCTTAAGTGCAGTGTAGGAAGCTGTTCTCTGCTCACCAGCTTGAAAGGGTTGTACAAGGGACTGCTACATCTCTGACTGATAAAATTTAGAATATACATACCACTGAGCTTAAAATCAGTACTCTAAAAACTTGGTAAATGGTTTCATGTCCTGTCCTGTCTACAGGTCAGTTCTAAGACTGATTTCTCTGTCTTGAATAAAGAAAAAAGTGAACGAGCTAAAGCTGTAGTGCTTTAGCCATTTTTTTAAAGTTTTCTCGTCTTTTCCTGGCTTAACTCCTGGCAAATTCATTTAAACATTCAGATAAGGCTTGCATCTCCTCTTGCACAGATGGGAGCAAGGAAAGAGGGCTTTTTTCCAAACAAAATGTATTGGCACTTAAGAGTCTGGCTCTGGTATTTCTGTATTGGCACTTCTGCTGCCAGCAGGCCCCTAACAAGGAATCAATCTTCAACTGCAGAATTGTTTCATAAACAAACCCATAAATCTGGTGGCTGAACAGTGTAGACACAATACGTGCTAAAATGGTTATATATTTGCTTTAAAACTGGTCTTGCTTAGATAAGGCTTTTGTATGTCCACCTAAAAAATCCAGTAATGGCACTTGATTCAAGTTGAACAAAAAATGTTTAGACTTAGAAACACATTTAAATCAATGGAGGGTTGGAATTTGAGACAATTGCGCTAAAGCTTTTATGAAACCATTCCACACTAATTCAGCATATTCTGTTTTTTAGTCTAGTAAAAGTGATGGTGCACAGAAAGAAGTTAAATATGAACCATTTTCTTTTCCTGATGGTAAGTACAGGGAAGCAAATCTACTTTAAAGTAACTTTCTATTTATTTGTGTTTAAGTGGGCCTGATGGTAGGAGTATTTTGAGAACCCTGGCTCCTTTTAATGCCTTTGAAAATTATTCTTCAGAAACTGACAGAAATTTAAGGAATGGAAAGATTAGGTGAGCCAGAACGTTGAGATAGTCAAAGGCATAATTGCCATCCATCTGACAGCCTGGTGATAATAGAAGATATGCACATCAAAAGACATTTGCATGTAGTGTGCAGTTGTTTTGCTCTCTGCCTTGTCAGTGGGTGGTAGAAAGCTGAAATCAAAACAAAGACTTAAACTGGACTTGTAGAAGTGTTGTGGTTGTGCTGGTGCTGCCTCAGTCGTGGGGGGCTTGGAAATTGAAGGCCCGACATATTTACCCTTTGCATTACATCAGGAATGTTTATGGATCCATGTTTATTTCAGGAAAACACACAACATCCTGGGTTTCCTGAGAGCTGCTGCCTTCAGTTCACGGGGGTTTTACACAGCTACGGTGCTGCAGCATGGTTAACGTGTCTTGGGTCTGCAAGCTGCTAAAAATACTGCAGCTGTTCAAGGAGGACTTGATGTAACTTTCTTTCCCCCCCTCTCTTTCCTCAGATATTGGTTCTAACAACTGCGGCTATTATGACCTGCAGGCAGTGCTAACACATCAAGGCAGATCAAGTTCCTCTGGGCATTATGTGTCTTGGGTTAAAAGGAAACAAGGTAAAAAAAAAAAAAATTAACAAATTGCAGCACTGTTAACCACCCTTTCACAGCTCCTTTCATTGAAGGGGCTGTTAAGCAAGCTTAGATTTTATGAATAGATAATCCTCTTGTTTTTCTTGCAGATGAATGGATTAAATTTGATGATGACAAAGTCAGCATTGTTACACCTGAAGATATTTTGAGGTTATCTGGGGGTGGAGACTGGCATATAGCTTATGTTCTACTCTACGGGCCTCGCAGAATTGAAGTGGTTGAAGATGAAGCTGAACAGTAGTCTTCCGTTTTAGTCATTCTGCCTAGGTGTGAAATAAATGTTGATTACTGATCACTTCTTTAACCCCAGAGCTTTAGCAAGTGGATACATAATTTGCTCAAACCTTTTCATGTGAAGAGGGATATTGTTTTAAAACTGATCCGTGTACCAATTAGTCACTACTGGACTGGACTGCCAATTGTGGTGGTGACAATACTTAAAATAGCTTTAATGTCTTGCAGAAGATAATTTTTTTTTAAAATGAGCCTCTCCTTCTTCTCTAATGTCATCAAGTATTTATTACACACCTACTCTCACATTTGTTACTCTTGCATGGTTTATACCACAATTCAGTAGCTGTCCATCCTTTGCCTTACCTGGCAGTTTTGTTAGGAAGGTAGAAGAGGAACCGTTGCCTTGTTGTGTAACTCAGTGCTGCTGCCCGTAGCCAACAGCTGAGGCTACAATCAAGTATTTGTCCAGCCTGACCTGCTGATTCAGTCTGTTCTGTTGCTGGCATCTCATGATTTCAAAATAAATTGTGATCAGCAATGTGTCTCCATTAAAAACAGTTCCTGTCCTGGTAGTGTAGACAGTATGTGTTCGTTTTCACTTCTTGGGCCACCACTGATGAATGTCTCAAAGCAGTCAAGGAATAAAGCCACTTTTTTTTAAGCTGTAGGGATGTTTACTGTCCTGTCCTGTTACTCTTTACTCAGTAGATAAGACCAGTGTGGTGGCTGCGAAACTGGGCTTTGCTTACTTCCAGGAACTTCTTCAGTAACTGTGAGTCAGTGTGACTGCAGTAAAAGAAAACAGCCAACACTATCAAGCACTATTAAGGCCATCACCACCCTCACCCCTTGGTGTGAAGGTTCCCAGTGTTGATGTGTCCCACTCTCTTCATATGAAATACCTTCACTTCTGTTGGTGTAGGGGTGAGTTTGCCTGCGCCTCACTTGCTGGGAGGGGGCCCCTCTTTTACCCTTTCCTGGGGACACTGGTGTCAGCTGTGGCCTTCACAAGGCGGTTTCTCTGCCTTAAAATTGTGTTGCGGGTTGCTGCACTACCAACCTTCCCTGCACAGCGTCCCGTGGGAGCACACCAAAGGCCTCAGGGTATATTTTAAATCAATTGCATGGTACTTAACGGCGAGCTCTGCCCAGTAACGGAGCCCCAGTGGTTCTGTTCTTGTGTGCACTACAGAAACTACAGACTTCCCCTGTGTGAAATGCTTGTTCTGTCTCCTGTTAAATGGGAAGGAGGGCTGGTGCCTGTGCGTGGTTGCTGCTCTGTGGAACTATATCCTCCCACTGTAATCCTCAGCTTTCCCACCACGGAGGAAGCAGGCAGGCCCCACTGAAGAGCTGTCAG
>JAWWLV010000088.1:104151276-104178299 GCA_035041135.1 Platyrinchus mystaceus | reverse complement strand
GGCTGCCAGCTATTCCAGGAGAATGCTGTGGGAGACTGTGTCAAAGGCTTTGCTGAGGTCCAGATCCAGATCAGTCACAGCCTTCCCCTCATCCACCAGGCAGGTCACCTGGTCATTAAAGGAGATCAGGTTGGTCAGACAGGACCTGCCCTTCCTAAACCTGTGTTAGCTGGGTCTGATCCCTTGTCCATCCTGTAGGTGCTGTGTGATTGCCCTTAGGATGATCATAACATGGTGAGACTCTTGTGGAAAGGCTTCCCTAGTGCCCCAGCAGGTGAATCAAAGTGTCAACAGATGAACAAAGAGAAAGCAAATACCCTCAGTGGCAAAATGGCATTGGTTGACAGCAGAGCTCTCCTGGGCTCTGAGATTGCTCAAAGGATGTCCCTAGCCATCACTGGGGAGAGTTGTAGGGCTCTTTTCCTCTGGAGTCCCTCCTCTTAAGCAACACTCTTACAAAAGATGTGGGAATGGCAGGGAGTGCATTGAGATGAAAGGTGAGGGGTAGAAGAGACCTACTAATTTATATTCAATTGTATATCTCATAGCTAGTACTGTTCCTTCAGTAAGGCCCAGAACCTGGTTGTCTGTGGAACTAGGCAAGGAGCACAGCCTTCATAAACACCTCTTCTGATAAAATCAAGGGCTGATTTAGGATTTAGGTGGGATGAGTGACACTGTGGTAGTCTGTTGTCCTTACAGAGAACCCAGGGCAAGTAGGCTTATTTCTTAGGCACTTGGTTAAGTACCATAAATTAGGTGAGATGGATCTAAATCTAAATGCTGATCCTGTGAATCTAATGAATCTAATGAATCTAAATGCTTCTCCTGTGCTGTATTCCTAAATGGTGAGTGGAGCAGACCAGCATACCGGCAGGATGATTTTCATTCATTGTACACACCCACCCTTCAGCAGGCCATACCCTAGGAGTAATGGCTAAATTGACTTGCTCAGGCTAATCTCAGATCTGTTGCTTTTCCAAATGGCTTCTTGCTTTAGATACTTCATACAAAACTGAAGAAAAATCTGTCAACCTGCTCACTTTTTCTGGGACTTGGTCATGGTCTTGAGACAGAGAATCATGAAAACTGATTTCAAACTGGATGTATCAAGAGATATATCTAGCACTGCAGTACCTGGAATGTCACTGTGATTTCTCTCCTTGGTTAGTTGGTTCCTCAAACTCTCACAAGTCTGGATTCTTTGCATATTCACAAACACAGTTACAGTTTCCTCACAACATTTGGTATTGACTTCTTATTTTTCTTCATAATGAGACTTAAATTCTCCAACTATTCTAATAGTTTGGCATAGTTACCGGCCTCTGGATTTTTAATTGTTGAGGAATTTCACAATTGTAGAATTAAAATGAGAGTGTTTGTATGGCTCAGAGCATAAGAAGCTGTGAGGCACCGAGCTACAGTTTTGGATTTTAAGCCAGTTCTTGAAGCCTGTGCTCAGGGCTGTGACAGCAACAGATTTGTACAAGCAATTCAGGAATAAGATTTCACTATGTCATTGTTAAAAATACAGTCTGCTAGCATACATCTGAAACATGCAGGTAGCCCCAAAGAAAAATTCCTGGACAAATTCCTGTGCTGTGCTGGACCTGGGATCTGGGCAAACAGCTGAAGGAGAGCATTACCTACCACATGAAATAGTTGCTCTGACTTCTGGGGAAAGAAGTTAGAGGGTGGGGGAGATATGACACACTGGAAGTTGTTTCCCTTTCTTTACTTTCCCTTGACTCCAACCGCCAATTGAAATTACTTTGTGGCATATTTTCTCCTTGTTTTCAAGTTGGTTTGCTCTCCTGCAGAGCAGGTAGGAGAAAAAAAAGGAACATTAAATGTAGAAATATATGCAAAAAGTTACCTAACACAAAGTCAATCCACCAAAGAAAAGTGAAAGAAGTATTTCAGCCCAATTTTTTTTAGAGTAGGATTAATAATCTGAGGTGCTCCTGTACTTCACAGCAGCAGGGATGCTCAGATAACAGTGTGGTTTCTAACCTGATGATAAAATACCCAAATGGCAAAATATAAAACCTGACTACAGCTTTCTATCAACCACATTATTTCTTGTTATATGTACCTCACCTACTTTAATTTCACATATAAATTACTTCTATATATTACCCAGGGGAATAGGAATAATTTACTAAAGCATTCACCTGAAGGTTCTTAAGATTATTCAGCTATCTATTAGACTCTAGAGAGACTAAATATAGCTACGGGGGACCTTTAAAATCCAGGGCTGGAAGACTAATTTCTGTTTCAGCAGCAGCCAGCAGGGCCACCTTCTTGGTGAAGCTCTGGATCTAAAAATGCATTAAAACCTCTGTTCACATTAGACAACCTCTTGTTCACATGAGAAGAGTGTAAATCAGAGAAGGAGGTGTTGCAAGAAAGGCCATCTGAAGAGGAACAAGCAGTATGCACAAATCTTATCCCAGCTTTTTGAGCAGGGAGCATTTGGCACACGGGACCTCAAGAGGTGCTAGTGAAGAGATCATCCTTCCTGGAGTAGTGGTGATGCTGTTTGCAGCTAGTCAGTGTTGCCATATCTCACTGCTCCTGTGCCCCTGCTCTCACAGATAAAGGCTGGCAGATCTGGACCTAATTCCACAGTATATATGGCAATAATGGAAGTTCATGGTTTTCTCTGTAGACAACATTTTTGCTGCTTTTACAAAAGGAGGGATGGGGTCAATCTGAAAGAGTCCTTCTCTTAAATCCTGCCCCCTAACTTCTGTCTACCCACTCAGTATAGGCTCTTCATTTATTGCCTTATTTAAGGAGAAACAGTAATTGTTTTGGTCAGCTGCTGTCTCTTTCATAAATGAGGCACAGGGTAGTTTGTCTTAGTTAATTACAAATATCTTGTGAATTAGTGGATTTTTTCTGGGTGTTTATATTTCTAGTCCATCTTCCAGCCAACTTCCTTAAAATATTTTGCAGGTGTTCCTGCGGGAATACTCACAAAACCTTTCTTTGTTGAAAAAAAATCATTGGCATCTGCAGTGAATAGTGAGAGAAATTGGGCTAAAGAGTCATTTAAGACATTGATCAATAGGACCAGTGATCTGTTTAAAGCCAAGAACAAATTTAAGTGACTTACTACACTGGCCCTTTAGATCTTTGCCAAATGTCGTCCTGAAAATTGATGGTAGGACCCATATCTCCTTGAGCTCTGCCAGGCTCTGACTTTAATTATTATAGCAAACTACTGTTTAATTTAGTAAAAAAAAAAAAATCTGATAAGCTTAGAAGAAAAATGAACTGGTTTTGTGACAGACTTCTAACATGGAAATCTTGTGTGACAACAGTGGGGCTCAGTCTGGTTGACTACACTGGAGAAACGACCCTAGAAACTGAGAGTGTTTGCAGAGAATCTGTGAAGCAGAGGGATAGACGTCTTCTGGGTAAATCTTCTGGTGTCAGGCTATAGAGTTTTTAAAACAGGAGGCAAATTTCACATCATTTCCAGAAAGGTGAAAAGCATTGGGATATCTCTAACTTTTGTTGCCTAAACCACAATGACATACAGTAATTCCCTATCAGGCAGTGGTACAGTGTATTTTAAAACTCAAAAACGCAGTATGAGCACTACTAGAAAAAACTGCTTCTCCATTAAATTCAAGAGCTGAAGTTAAGTGTTGCACTCATTGCAGCACTCTAAAATTTTTTCTTCCCTCTCTGGTTGGCGTGTAAATGACATAATTTGCCCTGATGTATTAATTGCAGGATTAGAAGCCAACTTGAAAATCCTTTAGCTGATGCTTCAATTAATATGTTTTTCAAGTGCACATACTTCATGCTCTAGAATTTAATCTGTTTATGCCATTATACTCATTATTATATGAACCAAACTAAACCATTCCCAGGTTGTCTGTGGTACTGAGTGGGATTAGTGGTGTGTTTGCTGAGCACTCTCTGATGTCACCTAATGATGCCACAGGCGTAGCTGAGGTGTTCACACAAGGAGGTCATATCTAACAGAGCCTGAGACCACACCCTTGGCATTGAGAGAAGATGGCCCCGAGCAGTAAGCACCTATGAGTAAGTGCCTGAATAAATCCCTTCCTCTGGGGTTTGTTTTCTCAGGCAGTGTTCTCTTTTGGACAGAAGCAGTGGATCAGATTCTGCCCTCTCACAGGCAACAGAATTTGTGACCTCTCAGATGTATCATCTCATGTGAAGGAGAAGCACGTGGTGTGTGATCCTTTCCAGTGCCTGACAGCCCTGATCATGCCAACAATAAATAACAACAAATAGTATATTTTCCTCAAGTTCTACTTATCATGTATTTTAGCTAATAACCGAAGAATTAACCTGTTCTAGGTTGTTTTGGCCTTCCCCCCCCTTTCACTCCCCCACACCAGAACTACAGATCCTTCACGTGATTTCTTCACCTTCCTTTTAATATGTTTGAAAATTAGGGCTCGCAAGAAGCTGCTTGTGCATTGGAAAACAACTGACCCAGTGCTCTCTGGGGTCTCTGGACATGGAAACATCTCTGGCTGCAGTGTCAGGGGTGGAAGGGGAGCTCCCCCTGAACAGCTGTGGTGCAAGAGCCACATATTTCTCAAACGGTGGTTAAACTGTCAAAACAAGGCTTGCCTGGGCTCTAGGAAGCTTGTTCTTGGCTCTCCATGTGGAAGGACTGTCATTCCTGATCCCTTACCCATGGCGTGAGGAGCCCAGAGCAAGGCCAGAGCACTGAGGGAGTCAGCTCCAGATGGATTTGCACAGCCTGTTACATAGTGTATGCTCATTTTCACTCTTCCTCTGTACTTGGAAAGAGAGCAGTATTCCTGGCTTTTTTCCTGGTTTCACAGCCATGTTTTTGTACAGGGTTTTTACTCTGGCTGGTGTGATTACAAAGGAAATGGTGCAGTAGCCCCTCAAATTGAGGGGAAAGAGCAAATCAAAACACATATCAGTCTTCTTAGCCAGATTCCCAGCTACCATAGAGTTGGGAAAAATGCCATGCATGTGATTTTGCTGCATGTTAAAATGAAGGGAAGGGAAATGAAAAAAGTATATCCCCATGTCCTTTAAAAATCTGTACCTACAGAGTTGAAGCAACCACAAGTGATGCTGTGCAGATGGTTTTTCTATTGCCAGGGAGAAGTGCAGTGGGGCCAGAGTCTTTTAATCTGTCATATATATAACTGAAGATTTACAGTTGGAATCAGACTTGAAAATGTAAATGGCTTTTCAATTGCAGAGTCTGGTCCATCATAATGGCTTTCATTCAAAGCTTTGTCTGGGTAGAACAACAGCTGTTCTGCCTGTGGTTTTTCTTGTTTTATTTTATTTTATTTTTAGAATTTTCTCATATGTAAAATGCCACAAGATGGACACAGATGGGAGACCTTGTGGTGATATCTGAAATAAACAACGTGCTTTCTTTCTCCACTGAAGGAGAGAGTTGATTTAGCTAGTGAAGAGCCCTGACCTGGACTTTTGACTACCTTCCCATTCCTAACATGGCTAATCTGGATAAAATGGGATGCTGAGATCCAGTCTGCCTTTGAAATTAGTTTTTTTCCTTGAAATCACCAGCTGATGACTGTTGAGAGTCCCTAAGTTTTGCACCTTAAAGTTAAAAATCAGGGAAAGCCAATGGCTAGTCATTTAAAAATGCCACCTTTTAAGCAAATTCAATGGTATTTGAAATTGCAGTGTCCCTGGTGTTCAAATTCAACAATTGTTTGGTTTTCAAAGGTAAAATACCTCCTTTTTATATCACCGATCCCTCTTTTTCGGCATCTGTACATTTCTGCAGCTGTTTGTTTATTAAAGATGCATGTTTGACTTTTCATAAAGTGCACCTGTTCAAATGTAGATACCAGTGAGAGTTTAGTATGGAAACAGGAGTTGCAGGTCCAAATACTGCTGTGGATGTATTTCCCACTGCAGACAGTGTTTTGTTGCTTGGAGACATACTGTATGTTCTTGTTTTCAGTCTTTCTTCCAAAGTTGAGCTCTGTACATCTAATACAGATGGAAAACTAGAAAATATTCAGTGTTTCAAAACTTGTGTAGGAGGAAAAGGACATGTAGGAAAAACCAACCAACCAGCCGCCAAAACAAAAGCCCCAACCCAGCTCCCAGAAGACCTGGAGCCACGAGGAATTTTTGTTTGTGCTGGGAAAGTATTACATGACTTCAGGCACCAACTGAATGACACGATTCTCTTGCAAGGCAAGGATGTGTCCTTTTCAGAACCAAGAGTGGGAATTACGAGAACCACGACAGTGCCCTGTTATGTTGTTTCTGAGAAGAGAGGTCCTCTGTGGTCGATCTTACTAGAAACCACGATGAGAACATCAGGGTTCATTTTCCTCCTCAATCATTCTTCGTATTTTTCTCTTCTACTCACTAGCTGCTCCTTTCTCTTTTTCTCTGTTCCTCTTCTGACCTCAACTCTTCTTTCTTTACCTTTTTTCCCTTTTATCTCCCACAGGTTCCCTGAAATACAGCACGCATGCAGGGTTGTCTCAGTCTGACAGAAGATGGACCAGTGACAAAGCTGTACCTGTAGTTAAGTTTGTTCCACAAGCAGATAGCGCTATGTTCTCTTGTTCAAATATCAGTTTGTGCTGTTCTCACAGGCATTAATGCAGGAACATTATTTGCCTGCTACAGTGGGATACTGCAACGCCAAGGGATGGTTTATCTGATTTTTACTTCCAGGCTTTTATTTTGACATTAAAAAATGTGGACAAAAATACAGTGTTGCCATTCAGAAAATAACTCATCATCTGTTTTGCATGAGTGAGGGTAATAGAGCTGGAATTAAGGAAATGTCATGTTTGCAATATGCCCAGACTTCTGAATGAGAGGGATTCCCGAATAAAATTCTTCCAAAGTCACATTTCAGACTTGCAGCTTCCATCAGCGGGACCTCTGGCAGGACTGGCAGGAGCATGACTGTGAATGCAGGGAGTTTGGAAGCAATCTTCAGAGCTTGAATCACACTGATGCCTGAGCTGTGGATTTGTGCCTTGGCAGGACAGATAGAAAAAGTAGAAGTCATATGCTAATCTCAGAATTGGATATTTTAAGCTCTAACCTGAACTTGGATTCTGCTCTGGTGTAAACCCAGAATAAGTGTGCTTAAGCTCAGACCTAAAGACTAATTTTTCAAACACCTTAAAAATGTGGCAATGCCTTATAAAAAGCCAAGCACTTGTAAACTATTCTAATTCAGCAGGAAACCATCCTCTACACCCATTTTTTTGCACTCTGTCCTCTAGAAATACTAAGAAAAAAGGAGTATGGAAACTTCCACTGTTCAACAAGATGCCCAGAGTGTCCTAAGATAATCCCTTGTGAGGCTAGATGGTGGGATGAGAGCCAGGCTCTGTCATCAGGGCTCCCTGGCTGGTCAGAGGGATGTGCTTGTTCCCAACCATCCCTTACTGTGCCTCAAGATGAATGGCTCCACACTGACCACTACAATTACTTGACAGTCCCAAGAGAGATGCTATTTAAGCTAAAGTATGGCACTGGAACCATAACAAATGTGTCTAAACTGGACATAATTGTATTCACACTGTTTATTAAAAAAAGACTCCTAATAAAGTTTTTGAAGAGCAATGACTAAAGGGGCAAAGCAACCCCAAAATATTTTTAAAGTATAACTTGGTATGCTTCTAGGAAGATTTATTCAAGTTGGGCTGCAGAGGAGTCAATGGTCTCAGCAGTCCTTTAACCTTCCTTCTGATCAAGGAGTCTCTTGGTAATTTAGTGTCATGTGTTAACTCTTACCCACACAGGACCGAGCTCTCTACTGCACTGATGTTCTGCTGTGATCACACTGAACTCTGCTCTGAAAAACAGCAGCAGAAACAGCCAACTTCCATGTGCATGGTGACGTGGGAAAGATATGGTTCAGTTTAATTTAGTATTGAAAAGTCCATTCCCCTCACTGAGGTGTATGAAAAATAATTTGCTCTGTGACAATGTTGTTTTCATTGGAAAAAGCCACCTCTAAAAATCATCTCCCCAATAAACAAAATCCCTAAAACCGAGACATTACAGTGAATCATATTCTTGAAAATCTCCTTTTCCCTCCAGTCTCAAAATGGGGTTGGCAATACTTACATGCTTCTGGGAAGCTCTCTGGGTAAGAAAATCCTCATGGCCTGAAAGATCTTCTCTAAAAAGAGCATTTGCCTAGTAATTTGCTTTTATTGTTCTGGTCTAAAAAAAAAAAAAAAAAACCCTCCACACAAAGTTTGGAGTGTTACACTGAGTTTATTTTGAAAAAGAAATCAAAGAATGTTTTTTTCATCTCTGAGCCAGATGACAGAAAAAAACAAACGTATTCCACCCTATGAAAGAAAACACATGAGAACTTTCAAAAATTTTTTTAGCCAAGTTTTTTTTCCCTTTCCACTAAACAGCATGGAAAAAATGAGATGGAGATGGTGAATGAACAAATAGGCTCTGGTTTCAGAAAGGCCTGGTTTCTGGGGAACAAGGGTTTTGTACATAATGTGTTGTGCTTTTCCATCTATAGGTGCCCAAACTACCTCTGAGTGAGCGTGGGTAAACCCTGGGAACCTCCTCCTCCCGCTCCTGCCCAAGGCCTGGGTGTCCCAGTGGAGGGGAGTGCCAGGCATGGGCAGCTGTCCCACTGGCAACCTCTCACCTGTGTGATCCCTGATACCTGCACGTGGCAGCACAGAGCCTGCTCCAGGGGTAGCTGGGCATTCATGGACGAGCAAACATCTCCAGGGGGCACAGAGACACCTGCCAAGTGAGGGGGGAAAAACAAAGCAAGTCTGGAGTCTTGGGCTGGAGACGTTTTGTTCCCTTTGGATGCTACAGCTGAGTTAGCTGCTGTGCTTTTAATCAGGGAAGCTTCACTGGGGAAAAGTGGTTTCGTTTTCTCATACCTGAGTCCACTCGGCCACCTTTCCCCTATTCCCTGCAGAGCAGTTTCCTCTGACAGCCAGTGGCTGCCCTCTGACCAGCTCCTTGCCTTGCCAGTGATCAGACACCACTTCCTGCCACTTGCTAAGAACAGAGGAGCCACTTGCCAGGAACAGAAAATTAAAAGAGGAGGCCAGCCATCTGAGTGAGAGAGGAATAGCAAGATCAGAGTAACCATTATAAACACCCAATTTATTGTAGTCACCATAATAGCTAATGTAGGGACTGATCCTGCTCTACTCAAGATATCCTTCGCCTGGGAGCCCATCTGAAATGCTTTGTCTGCAAGGATAGTAAACAGCAAAGGGAGTTCTTGCTTGTTCAGCCCTTCTTAAAGGTCTTTTTCAGCTCTTACCTTTGAAACCATGTTCCTAGCACTGAGGTGCTGCCAGAAAAAGGTACAAAAAATGCAATTAAGGGATAAGATAGCCACAGTCACGTTTAGAACTAGGATGGTGTAAGTGAGAAGGAAGGCTTTAATGGAAATAATTTTCATCAGTTTGATTTTTAATACCTATGAGTGCTTCTGGCTCCACATCTCTCTGATATCCACATCTCTCTTGGTTACACATGCATGCACAGAGTAAACAACATTCACTTCTGTGTCTCCACTTAGTCATTCCTTTATTGGAACATTTGCAGGTATTACTTATAGATGTCAAAGAGAATGAGAGTTTCAGATTTGTAAGCTCTAATCAGCTGAAGGTGTTTCCAAATAAATTAATGAAACGAGTCAGAAATCACATTAAGAAATCCAGCACTGAATGTATATCACAATGACTTTGCACCCTCTCTGCCTCATCCTCCTTTTCTTCCAAAAGTCCCAGTGCTTGCCAGGGTATATGAACTTGCATTTAATTTGATGTAAAACAAGAAAAAAAGATGATGGGAATGTGTGCTCAGTATGACAAGTTACAGTATTTGTGCATAAGAAGGAAATCCAAAACTTGAGCTGGGACAGAATAATTTCCTGTCACTTAAAGCTTTCCATACAACCTGTGTTATCACTCAAACCATACAGAAAGCAGATTTAATGGGGATGTTTTCCCATTAAAGAGTGGCCGCTCTGACTTTCGTGACAATTTCTTGGCCCATTCTGGTGTCCTGCTCGCATCCCTGCCAATCTGTCCATTCTGTGACAGCTGTCTTAACATTCTCTTGATTGTCTCAGTGATTTCAATCTTTGTTTCCATTTGACACCTCTGTTTCCCTCCTGCAGGAATCCTGGGTCAAAAGTATGGTCTGTCTCAGTCCACCTGGCTGCTCAGGAGATATTTTAAGGATGACTGGACACGCTAGGCAAGCAACTGCAGCACCCCTCTCCAGCCATTTTGCCTCACAGCTGCAGTCTTTGATTCGAGTGTGTAGACAAAAGGTGTGAACCCAGTCACATTTCATTTCTCAGTGTCCTTAGCATGTCACTCCTCTGACTGGAAGACATTAGATGACTCTTGGATCATCTGATCTTGATATGTACCATCATTGCTATTGCTGAAGGAAGAGAAGGATGAAATCGGGGCAAGGAAGCAGTACTGCTTGGGCTTAAACAGGGTTTCTCATTACCTTCTTTTGGTGAGAGAAGTTTATGATACCAGTAAAAAGCAGGAAAAATGTAATTTAACGTGGCAGATGCTCCAAAGGGGGTTATTTCACCTAAATAAGCCAACATTCAAAACTAAGGTAGCAGTGCTTCTATTTCAGTGTGGCTCTGCAACGCTCCACTCACCAGGGTTTGTGAGGCTCTCTGGGCATGCAAAATAATAGTTTTGTAACTCATCAAAAAATAGCAGTTTAACATTATCTCCACAGACACTGTGTAAATATATATGTAAACAGTACAGAATGTATTTACATGCGACTCCGAGGTACAGCATGACAAGAGTGTATGGCAGAATCAAGTTGTACTCAAAACCTGATGAAAAGCCAAAAGAAAAGTCTCAGGAAATCCAGACTGTCTGAAGAAAAGCCCTTCCTCCAAGATGGCATGGTTTCTGCAGCTGAAATGCACAGACCTCTCACTTTTAATTAAAGCATCTGCAATTTTCATGTTCTGTCTCATATCTAATTTGTACCCACAGGACAGATTCCCAGATCTAGTATTTTGTGTTTTTTTAAAGAAAATCGTAATTAAAATTTAAAACACTGGAGAGAGTGTGAGATGTAGGGAAGCAGCAGCCTTTAATTGGTTGGTCTTAAGAATAATATTTGAAAATCTGAAGTACAAAATCTTGTTTGTTTCCAACAGAGCTGGAGTGTTTCAACAAATTTATCTGCGTTCAGCCAAGGTAAATGGCAGGTCAGGAGGCAATGGAAAAACACCTCTCCTCCCAAGACGCCAAAACAACTTCCTTCATCACATAGCATGCGGACATGCAAAGAGTATAAAAACTGGGAACAAATACAACAGTTTCTGCTAATGAATTTAACTGCTAATTTTTTTAATTCCTGATAAGCAACGCTGCTGCCTAGACAATGGCTCATGGGACTGTGGAGGAAACTGGCTGGGTAATGATATCATCTCTTTCTGTTTTGCAGCATATTTTATTTTCTACTTTGTTTGTGAGAGAAGTACTGGTCCAAGAAAACAAAGAGATTGTTTTACAAAGCACTTTGGAGAAGTGCAAGTTTATTAGACTTTTCTGAGTATGGCATGTTCTTCTTACCAGATCTTGAAATCTGTCTTAAAAACAAACATATTTCAATGTGTACAGCTTCTTTCTTTCTCTTTTCATAAAGTTTCTCATCTGCACTTGACCTGTAGTATGTGTAGCACCTACTGGGGCAGAATTCCTTACAAGAAAGGAGAAGGAATGAAAACATTTCAAAATCATTCTTAAAAGCTGGTGATTTACTTCTGTGGCATTTTCTCATGAATGGAAGGAATGTAGGATGGCAGGATGGCAGGAAAGCAGACAGGCTGAATGAAAGGCAGGCAGGCAGACAGAAAAGGCAGCAAGGTAGGAAGGCAGGCAGGCAGGAAGGAAGAAAGGAAGGAAAAGCTTTTATTAACATGGTCAGTGGAACACTGGCTGTGATCAGAGCTATTGAGTATCTAGTCCTTAGTCAACTTAATTGTTACACACACAGACTAGACTGCATATAGTAAGGAAAACACTATCTAAAATCTGCTTTAAAAGTTATTTAACCAGAACAAATCATCTGGGAAAGTACAAATATTTCTAAATGGAAAAATATTTCTCTACTGCTGAGCTAGGCCTGACAGCAAACCTTAATGAATTATTAGTACCTTTATTGTTTTCTTTGGCCCCTGTGCACTATATTTGTAAAAAAAAGTCAGTAAAAAAGAGAACAATTGTAAAAAGCAAATATTTTGTACAAAAATACAAAGTTTTAAAAGCTCTTAAAAGTATATTCCATATTATTGATAAGAGTTGGACTATATATATATATTTATATAAAATCTATATATTCGTGTATCTGTATAATTTTCCTACATTTGGGATTTTAGCAAATGAAACAACTGTTTACACAGTTGCTTTATATGTTTTTCTATATGAGTGACCAACAGTCTTACTCAGATTGATGGAATGTCTTTTCTCAGAAGACACAAGTTGCTTATGTATGTGGTTACTGGTTGGGAAGAAAATCTGTAACAGAATTAGTCCAACAGTATTTCTTGATGCTGTGGCTTGAAAGGCCTTGAATAATTGCAGGGTGCTGGAGAAGAGTTGCTGTTAAATTCCTTTATGCTTTTAAACCAGTTTTCAGTGCTT
Organism: Platyrinchus mystaceus; assembly: GCA_035041135.1. Taxonomy (NCBI): domain Eukaryota; kingdom Metazoa; phylum Chordata; class Aves; order Passeriformes; family Tyrannidae; genus Platyrinchus; species Platyrinchus mystaceus. The sequence goes on along the minus strand of JAWWLV010000088.1, from coordinate 104,165,613 downwards.
TCTTTTTTCTTTTCTTTTAATATTTAATTTTGAAAGTCGATGCTGCTCTCTCCCAGGATTTTCTTCTTTACGTAGATTTTCATAATATGTAGGTATCTGTAAAGTCACAGCCTATTAGACTCCAAATATTTGCCCTAGAATATGAGAGAAAAAAGAAAAACAAAGAGAAAAAAAATCTTGTAAAAAACCTGTGAAGGTTAACCAAATTTGCAAAATGAAAACTTACAGAGATCAAGGTATGTAAAAAATTTAAGAAGACTCATATTCAGACCCTGTATGTCCTGAAGGATAAATATTTGTAAACCATGAAGTTTCCTTAAAATAACAAATGTATGTAGGAAAACTAGAGCAAATTACATTATTACTTACACATGGTCCTTCATTCTGGACATCCAAACAGAGTTAAACGCACACAAAGCTTGTTCAGCACTTTGTTTTGTTTTGGTTCAGGGGGCATTTCTATGGATGGGATGTAATTTTGGCTCTAGCTGACATTTATATCTGCCTTCACTGAAATTCAGCTGACAAGTTTCCAACTGGAGCAGCCAGGCACCCTTGTCAAAGCAATGTTTAAACAGGTTGTATGGAGGAGATAATGTTTCAGGCAGAGCCCCACCATGAACACAAACACCACCTAGTTCTGTGGTGATGTGGCTGGTCTGTAATCAGCCATGTGAACCACCTGTCCTCTGCTCTTGCAGAAGTGACTGTATCAACAAAAAGAGATACCCTGTGGCAATCCCCTGGGCTACTGCTGGGCCACACTGGCAGTTTATGAGTCCTTCACTCCAGCTGCAAGAGATGAATTGCTTATGGTCTATGGATCCAGCTTATCAGTCTTGTGGGACATCTCCTGGTAGTGATGGGAATTTTAGGAAGTCCTTAGCAGTCACCAAGTGCCTCCTGTTGCACAAACTCTCAAAACAAAGCCTTTCTGGCATTTCAAGGCTGGTGCCTGAGTCATCCCAAGTTCAGTTTGTCCTGTTGTGTGGCCACTGAGCCTATAAAAACATCTTCCAGTGTGGCCAGGGTCTTGAGCACGCACCAAATCATGTCTAAAATTTTAGGCATGTTTAAAGTCTACAGGAGATGGTCAAGATGCAGAGTATGCCACGGCTATGGCTAGCTTTGAGACTGCAGTGCAATAAATCCAGCACCTACATCACTCAGAGTACTAGAAAAGCGCACGTTTGGCTGGGTGAGAGTAGAAGCGCTCCACATGTGATTTCCCCTCTTCCTCAACAAGGCACTGCCATTGCATTTAGCCCAGATCTTTTCACCTCTAGTTGTGGGACAGTTACTACAGGTATGGTGAAATAATCAAACCAAGCGCCTTGCTTACCTTTGTCCATGTCTTTTTCACAAATGAAATTGTTAACATCAGCACAGAAGAAGTCATTCCAGAGCCCACCATGGATCAACCCGGCACAATCTTCCCCTGGTCCATGCCCATGACTCCAGTTATCAGGCTGCCCAATTTTCCAGTTTCTTTCAACCAAAAAGCAAGAGATATGATTGCACAACACAGCACACATGGCAGTTTTTCACCACAAGAAATTAACAAAAACATCATGAGATCTGTTCTGAACGGGAAATACACACTGAAACAAACAATACATGACTCTTGCTGAAAATGGAAAACAGATGTATTACAGACAAGGGAATCTATTTGGCCTTGGGCTGCCAAAACTCAGAGACCTAAATTTAGACCGATGCACTTTATTTTAGTTTCTGAATGTACATGCACACACAGTGGGAGCGCTCCATGCTCCGGTTGCATTGCTCCAAGCCTGCAAAACCTGCACACTACGTTCCTGTTGGCAGCAGGGACTGGGAAGAGCCCACAAACTCACATGTACTGCCAAGATGGCAACACCCTGCCCTTGCTCACTGAAAAGGTGCTCAGCCCTCTGCCTGAACCAAGGTGGGCATCTTGGGAGGAATAGCAAAGATGCACATGTTTGAGGGACACATGTCCAGATGGGAAGGGAATTTTTTTGACTTATAAGGAATGTACATAGTATATATACACATATCTTTTGAGATCATTAGCTTTGATGGTGAAACTGAACACAGCATTTGTAAAAAATCTTGCAGAAAGTGTTTCCTCATCCTGATTTTGTTTAATGAATGAGAAACACTTCCAACCCCAGGACTTAAAAGCTCCATTTTCCTGAAGAAACAGGTTGTTGAAGGGAGCTTGTGGTTGATGGCTGACACACTCCATGCTCAGCTAAAAAACATGTCTGCCTGACACAGAGTGTCCAACCAGGCACCTGGGAGGACACACAGCTTTCCAGAAGTAATGAAATACTCTGAAAATCAGTAACCAACAGCTCTGAGGTTTCAACAGAGCACCTAAAACCACAGTGTAGTGAAAACTGATTAAAAGCAGCGCCTGAAGTGGGAATCAGTCACAGTGCTGCCATAAAGAGAAAGAAAGATGAAAATGGAGAGGGAGAAAAAAGGAAAATATTACGGCTCATTTGAAATGCATCTGACTTTTTCCATGTTTTCCATCTAAATGAACACCAATGAGATCACAGCTAATCATTTCGTAACATCTGACTGACTGCAGCCTGTTTTTCTGAAGCACAGCATGCTCAGCTCTATAAACTCTTTAGTCTACTCCTCAGTATTAAAAATTTGGGTGGTTGCAATCTGTTCCATTTAGGACAAATTAGGTGTAGCTCTAGGATTCCTGGAGAGCTGCCAATTCAGTTCGCAGCTGGCCAAAGCATAGACATCCACATTTCATGCATTTTCCTTATGTTTAATGCTTTCCACTCAGATTTGGGCTTTATCTAAAGACTGGTCATTTTTTATCAGAATGAGTACTCTATTTATAGCCAGTTGTAATGCAAATAAGGAAAATTCAAACCAAGACAGTTAAACTGTCTGTGCTTTCCATCCCAACTTCGTAATAAAAGTCAGGAGCAAATGTTTTGGCAAGAAACACTGCACTGTTTAGTTAGTGATTCTTTCATTCAACATTCAGTTTTCTTTCTGGCAAGGAAAGAAAGCCTTGTGCATGGAGAAGGGAGAGAGAGAAAAAAAAATGTTCAACAGCACCCTCAGTAACAAATTAAATCATTGTCATCTCCAGCCATCTGGATCCATTGGACGATTTCTAGATGCTGCTTTTAGAAGTGTCAGCAAGAGCGGTGGCAGTTTTTTATTTACATACGTGTAAACTGGTAAGGATCCATCCAGCCATCTCCATTCATTTTCCTTCTCTGAATCCGTTAGTCCAATCCAGAAGCTGCCTTTCCCAAGAATTTGCCTTTTTATCCATTGCTGTGAAAGAAAGATCTTAGTCCATAACAAGGACAACTGTCTTTGGAGCCAATAAGTTACACTGGTTTCATGAATGTCTTGTTATCAGAATAGGAAGGGCCAGAGAAATGTTTTTAAACTGAAGATACATGTCAGAAGTTGACCTTGTGACCCCTTGCCCAAACTAGAATCCATTGCAGTGTTTGCATATGAGATAGGGAGAGCTAAGCATGAAAATTAGGTTGACATCAAGTCACATCTAACATCTTATAGATACAAATTGAAAAAAAAAAACCACAAAGAGCAAGCAGTTGCATCTTGACATCCCCACTGCTGTGTTGAATAGTGTTAAAAGTAAAGTTAGATTTATAGTCAGATTAAAAATATCCTTTGGGTCACAGTAATCTTAGGCTGCATGTATTAAATAAGACAATTTAAAATTAAATTACATTCACTGATGCAAAAAATGCATTTTTGATAATATGCAAGGCACAATGGATTCCATCTTTAAGGGTTCAAAACTTCTATGATTCTCAGCAACCTTTCTGACTGCTCTGTGCCCACCACATTTAGGGTCAGCACCACCTCTGCTCACACTGCTGTTCTGCAGAAGGAGAAGCTGCTGATCAGAAAGAGGGTGGACAAAATGCTAATGAGTCAATCACTGTGCCTACTTCACTCTATGAATTCATGATGCTCTGGGCTTCATACTTACCTTGTGGTTTCCACATGTTAAATAACTTCAAACTCTCTCCTTGAAAAACAGAACAAGAAGGTACTTACCTGCTCCTCTTTGTTGTTGATGATAACCAAGTGTGATGCTTTTTCTTCACAGAATAACTTTGCCTCTTCAAAAATTTCTCTTTCAATAGAAAAGTAGTAGCACTTTTCTGTATAGTTCTTCCAATGAGGAGAACAACCTGTGATGTGAATTTTTTTGTGTTAGGACTGTCATTGGTAAGTAAACAGGCTAATAATGGGGCCAATAATAAGTGGAGGAACACATACCCATCTACAGCATGCTGCTACCTAAAGTACTTAAAAACAGTTTGGGAATTTACTTATTAGGATCCTGATTGGGTAAAATCAAGTCTAAACTGTGTGGCCAAGGGAATTATTTATTACTCACGATACTGCCACCTTTTCTTTAGTCATAAACTTTAACTTATATCAGCTTCAGGTCATCAGAAGGAAGACCAACAAGTATGGCTTCACTTAACTGGACTCTTTGTGCCCAGAGGAGGTGTGGATGCCCCATTCCTGGAAATGCTGAAGGCCAGGTTGAATGGGGCTTTGAGCAACCTGGTCTAGTGGAAGGTGTCCCTGTACATGGCAGCGGGGTTGGAACTAGATAGTCTTTCAAGTTCCCTCCAACTCAAACCATTCTGTGATTCTATGATGATTCTCTGACATCCCAGAGATTTAGTCTAAGGCAGGTAAAGTTATCTGAAGCAGTAACTAAGCAGTGAGCACTGTCTGCTACATGTACCTGTATGTCAGTGGAAGGTGGATGCAGTGTGTTGATATCTTACCATTAGCCTCGGGTACTGACGTGGGTTCACTCTGTAGTGCCATTGGCATCCCTGGACCTGGTGGTCCTGGTGGGCCAGGAGGCCCCTTTGGACCAGGCAGCCCAGGGACTCCAGGTAGTCCAGGTAGTCCTCGAGGTCCTGGTACCCCTGGTTCTCCCACAGTTCCTTGAAGGCCTTGAAATCCTGGTGGGCCTTGAGGCCCAGGTGGACCATCCTTGCCTTGTGGACCTGGTGGCCCTGGGTCTCCACTTGGTCCAGGCAGACCGGTCTTGCCAGGAGGACCTCTCTGGCCTCTGGAGCCAGGTGATCCTCTTGAACCTTTCCCTCCTTTTTCTCCTGGTGGCCCGGCTGGCCCAGGTGGGCCCTTCTCACCTGCAGGTCCTGGTGGTCCAGGCTCTCCTTTCTCTCCTTTTTGTCCTTTTAGGCCAGCAGGGCCAAGAGGGCCTGGAGGGCCTCTGTCACCTCTAGGTCCCCTGGGACCAGGAGGACCTGAAACAATGTAAACATGCAAAGTAGGGGTATGCACAGAAAACAAAACAAAAAGCCCACGTGGGGTCCTTTTTTAATACATGTCAGACCAGCAACACTGGATATTTAACAATGCAGAAACCAGGCTAAGAGCTGCTTCCACCAGTGCTTATAACAGTACATCTGCTTCCAAGGTTCTATATATTGTTTCTCTTTCCTCAGCCTCCACGACATACAGGATACTGTGCCCCAGGTGACCAGCCAAGGTGCCACTCCCTGCAAGACACACTCCGTGCTATTGATGCACGTCCTGCGTGGTAATGGTCCTGTTTCCTCACTCTGCCACCCTCCCTTTCCTTCTAGTCTCACCTCTCTGCTCTTAGACCTCAGGACTTTTTCTCCTGACCCTGTTTGCTGCTCTGTCAATAACAGAATGGCAAAAAGAGATGAAATGATGGCTGGTGAGCAATAGGCCAACTGTGGGAAAGACAAGAAGTTGCTCACTGTCCAGCTACAACAGGACAGGGAAGAATAGCCCACAGGTTATTGTGGAATAGCAGGAAATGGCAATACTGTGACAGCAATAAACAACAAAACAATTTTTGATTCTGATCACGGCTGAGCAAATCCCTTATCAATGCCTTCCCACCCCCCACCACCTATCACACAATTTAAACTCCTCCAGAGATAAATTCCCAAACTGGACTCATTTAGTCCTGGTTGAAATGAGAACGGTTAGGGTTACTGACATGTAATCTTGGCTCTAATTCAGCCTTAGCTTATTTGGAACACTGGATTTATATTTATGATTAGAGTTTTAGGCCTGACTGGTTCACATCAGGTTGGAAATATGAGTGTTCTTTTCATTTGGGATAATACTTGGCTGGGAGAAACCTCCTAAACCTGATGCCATTTATTTCTGGAGCAAATAAAATATCCCAAGATTAAAAACTAAGTAAAGTAGGATGTTTTCTGGCAGGCTAACAACTGGCTTAAAGTGAAATAGTAACTTGTTTTTCAGCAAGGGTGGACCTTTCTGGGAATAGTCCAACATATATTTTTTAGCCATTTCCTCCTTAGCAGGGATTGGTTTCTTGAGGTTCCACACCTTCACCCGCTTATTTTAGAAACTAAATCAAAAGCAGATCCAGTCAGTTAGTCAGAATAAAATTTTGCTAAGTCAGAACCTTCCTTCATAACATCTCCATTTTAGCTACGTAAAGAAGACATAGAAAAATTAGTAGGGAAAATTCAAGCTACGTGTACGTTTCCAAAGTTTAGGATTAGATAATGGAAAACCCCAGGACTCTGTACCAGCATGCATTAACTTCCACAGAACTAAAGAATTAATGCAAGCAGGAATTCAGCATAGACATCATTAAGGAAGCTGCATACCTTGTAGGATAGTGAAGTTCTTGATGAGCTGGCCATGTTTGGAATCTACCAATTTCATTTCTTCCATGATTACCGACAAATTGGCAACTTCAACGTCTAACCTTGACCTCATCAAATCCTGCTGCACCTTGAGAGATGTGGAGTCTATGCGAATGTTGGCTAGTGTGCTGTTCATAAAAATGAGCTCATCTGAATGTTTGCTTAAGGTGTCTGTACAAGTCGTCCTGACCTCATTGAGATTGCTAGTCAGTGTCCGTAGATTATGAGCGGTGTAGCTGATGTTGCTAATGATATTGACTATATCAGTTTCAAAGACCTGGAACCTTTCTTCTAGATGGCTGAATTTGGCAGCAGTTCTGTTTTCATATCCTTTATGCTGTTCCTGGAGATCCTTTAGATTTTGTTCGTTGGCTTGGGCAATAGTGGTGATGTTCTCTACTTGCCCACTGAAGGAGCTGAGTTGACTGTTCATGTCTTCAAGTGTATCATTGTTAGCTTTTGCCAATGCTGAATTGTTGGCAGCCAAAGTCTGTAAATTTTGTACTTTCTCCTTAAGCCAGTCAGTGTCCTTCCGGGCTTGAAGGACAACCTGCTGCAGATTTTGAAAGTCATTCCTGATTTTCAGAATAGCCAAGCTTGTATCTTCCATTGACTTCTGCAGGACATTGATAAGATTTCTTTGCTGTATTTGAGTCAGGTTTAAGTTGTTCAGGTTCATGATGACCACATTATGAGAATGCACTTGATTTTGCAGGTTTGTTTGGATATTACTTGTGTCCTGTTGAAGATTGTTGATATAGCCAGTATATGACTGAAGAGTCTTATTAACACTGATGATCATGAAAGAGTTACTGTCTAAGGCACTTTTCATTTGGCTCTGTCTATCATCTAATGCATTTCCAGACTCTTGGAGCTTCTCCAGTGTATCTTTGTTTCTGGTAGTTTTTTCTGCAATGTCATGAAGCTGCTGACGAAGAGCCAGAATGTCAGATCTGAAGCTGGACAGTTCGGTGTTAGTATTCAAGGCCTTTTGTCCAGCTTGGTCATCTGTTGTACAGGAAAAAAAAAAAAGAAAGTCTTTAGGATAAGTTATTTTTAAAACACAGTATTTTAAAACACGGTGTATTTTAAGTACAGTCAGACTGACAAACTGTTCAGTAGAACTTCTACCTTTTCCAGAAAAGAGAAACCACTAAGCAAAATTCTGCCACTAGACAGAGAAAAAAAAGCAAAGAGGAATCGTGTCTTGCTGAGGACAACAAAACAATTTTTCTGTATTCATGTATGGGAAAAACTACTGTGAGAAGCTGATGAGTATATGGACTCAAATAATGCTGTATTCTGACTTAAAACTGAATGGTAAACAGAATTCAAAACATTAAACAAGTATCAGTAAAGGTATATTTTGAAGTTACAACTGGATTTTGCTGAAAGCTCAGGAGTTTATTTTAGCTGTTCATGTTTTCTTCCTCTTTTTCTTGGCAGGTGGAAAATCTTTACTGAGATTTTGTACATATAGCTTCATTTTTTTAAAATCTTGGGTTTAGTTTTAAAAAAGTTCTAACACTTGTTTTAAAACAATCTGGTTTAGAGACAAAAGCTTTGCCTGCGGGCTACTTCAGATATGTCAGGATATGATGTATTTCTGGTTTTCTCTCTAATACATTACTATTGCTTTTAATGACATTTATTTTGCCATTATTGTTTCCTCATGGTCTGAGTTTGAGGAAGGCAAAATCTTTAATCTTTGAGGAACATCTCTGCTTTTGCTTACACTTCCCTTCAGAATACTTCTGGAGGCCTGTCTGAGTATGATAAAGCCCTGTCTGAGTATGATAAAACCCTGTGATAAAGCTGCAGAGCCTCTCAGCCAGGATGTAGAAAACAAGGAAATAAGCAGTCAACACTTGCTTTCAGGGAAGATTCCCTTTCTTGACCTGAATCACTTCACTCTCCTACTCACAGTCCATATATTTTTGTTCTCATCCAAGTGTAGCCATATTTATGAATTATGCAGTATGAAGTCCATAATTTCATATGACTCCAAGAGAAAGCAGTATGGTTTTCATAAAGTACAGTGAATACAGCTGTGTATGGAGCTTTTGTCTGGTGTGTTTGAATGACTTGTGATGGCAAACATCAAATGGTGGCTTGTGAGACCTCAGCCTGAAGTGTTTATGGAGTCTTTTGTGGATGGACATCTTCCTGAGCACAGTTCCTCTCCCTTCTGCTTGTCTCACTCCAGGATCTTCTCAGCTCTTGACTTTATGTTTATCTCTTGGCTATAGCTCAAATTGTATTGTGTTCCTCACACAGCTCTGACAACTGCCAGGTCCACATAAAGCTAATCCCTGAAGGCCTGTCTTCCATTCACCACACACTGTTATCCTTCTGGCCCTACAGCAGTACTCTTACCTTTATGTTTCCTACAAAAGTTGCTACAGAACTTTCCTAACTTCCTCCATGACAACTCCATTTAAATGGGAAATGATGGTCCTGAGCATCTCACTGGCCATCCACCCAGCAGCATGTAAAAATGTGGCATGAATGAACCAAAGGTGGTCCGAGTTTTGCAAATTTAATCAGTGTAATATAATAACCCAAATATAACCCAAAAGGTTGCACGTGCTTTAAGTTGTAACATTTACTTCTGTATATGTGTCAGGAAAAGAACATGTCACTGAATTACCCCATGTCTTTGAACTAAATGCAGCGTGTAAATACTTTAGAAGCCAGCTCTTTTTTGAAGGGAAAAAGTTGTAAAAATTTATAATCAAGCTACAAGCAAGTAATTTTTCATAGAAATACACATCTCAATACATGGTTTAAGCAGCTAAACAAAATCTATTCCAAGAAGCACATGCATATATGTGTATATTTATATCTACATAATAATTTATATAATAATACAGGTCTGTGTATAGGAAGAAAGGTAAGAATGTACACTTAGAAAGTAAAATCTTTATCCATGATTTTTTTTTCCATCTTCCTGCAAACTTAGAACTTTGATAGCACTTGGAAGATCTGAACTTGTAACAACCTTGTGTCCTGTATTCCCTGAGATGGTGAAGAAACGTTTTATGGAAGTAATCAACTTGCCTCAGACATAAGAATTTTGAACAGCTGATTATTTCTACACCTCTTAAAACGGCCTTTAGTTTTGAATCTTAATTGCTAAAACAGCATCAATATGACTGGGTGACAGATTTTCATTTCATGTAGAATCTCTTGTGCTGTGGAACAGCTTCTGCTGTGTTTTACACCTCTACCTCAGAGAAGATTCTCTCCTAAGCACAGCTTTTAGGTGTCTGTTTATTTAAGTAGAAATGCTTCCGAAGTGTCTTCAGTGGGAACTGTAAATTTTGAAGTATGCTTAAAATGCTGTCCTAAGTAGAGCTGATCTGAACTATTTTTAAGTGCTTTCACAAGTAGTTGAGAAACTGGAATAGAAGTGCTGTATCTTGTCACAGGCAGAGATTTTTCAGACAAATTTCCTGCCACTATCTGCCAGAACACCCCAGAGCCATAATACACAGGAGCTTTGCTTGTGTGTAGATTACCTAATTTCTTCAGATCGCTCTCCACCTCTGTGAGCTTTTCTGTGTATCTTCTGTGGGACGTTTCCAGGCCACCTGTCACATTGTCCATTTTTTCTACAACTAGGGGAAAGAAGAGAAGTGAAATTGTGGAAAAAGTCTACTAAGCAATAAAGCAAACAAAAAACTCCACCACTACCAACAACACCCCCCCAAACAACAACAACAACAACAACAACAACCCAACAAAAAACCCCCCCAAAACCAAACCAAAACCAAAACAAATACAAACCAAAAAACAAACACCCCACCAAAAAACCCACCAAACCCAAAAAAAGAAAACACCTTAGAATTTCCTTGCTTGCCATTACACTTTGCTGTTCCTCTGTGAAATTTGGAAGGCTGAGCTCCTATTTGTTGGTGAGACCCAGAATTCTTCCAGCTTTTCAGTCTGCCAATAGTCCCTAAACATATATTTTTTTGCCCATGAGCAATCTCTTTCCTGAATGAGGAAATCCCCCCTTGTGGGTTTTCCTCACGAATGAAGTCCTTTTCTTTTAACAATATTTCCATGCTTCAAGCACAGTGCTGTGTGGCAAAGGCAGGCTGATTGCTAAAGGCTCAGATGTGTGAAAGAAGACTTGCTTTTATTTTGCTATGAGCCATTTCTCCTTAAAAATATCCTTTTTTTTTCTTATGCCTTTTAATCACTAGAAGTTGCCATCTGGATAGCAAACTTAGGACTAAGATGGCAGTTTTGGGGATTTTAAACACCTTGATAATGGTACAGATCACTCAAAATGATCTTGAAACCATTTTGCCTCATTAAGACTGAAAGCATGATCATTCAGCAAGTGCAGATTTATGGCTGATGTGCTCTTTATTTTGTAATGTCTGAGTAATTTTCTTGTCATTGAGACATTCGATTATTTGGTTGGATTGATATGGGAATGGAAAAGGCAGAACAACAAATAAAGAGCCTGGGGTGGCTTCCAGTGGCAAAAATGTGAAATCCTTGCAAGGTTAGAGGTAGCCTACAATGTTCACACCAAACCTTGTCTAATAACATTATGCATTCAAGCCACAACCAAGGGCAGAATTTGCTTCTCATCATGAGATTATTTAGCCCTTTTGCTACACTGGGAGCAGAATGGGCCTGAAACAACCTGAGAGAGGCTACATAAGTTATTGTGCCAGCTCCTTGTTTCAAACAGAAGAAATAAGGTGTTTCCCATGTCTTTAGGTTCTGTAAACCTGTATGCAGGTACCTGTTAGCAGGTACCACTAACTCTTTCTGTCTGTGAGATGATCTGCAGCTAGGAAATAGTCTCATAGAAGTTATTGCTATGTAAAGATTTGGGTTTTTACTAGGAGTGAAATTTAAGGATCTTTTGCTGCTCATGAGTCCCAGACCTTTAAGGTGTAGTCCACCAAGTGCTCCTTCTTTATTAACTTTTGCCTTTGTTTTTCTGATTCTGGGTACCACAGTTACATAGCAGGCTTTTACTGCTTCCTCAAAACCAACAGGAGAAAAAAAAGACCAAAACTATCTATGATGCAACGGCACTGAGGTGAATGGAGTTACAACAGAGAAAAAGTGTCAGGGTTTTCAGGGACCAGATACCCTTTAGTGAATTACCTGTCTGCTTCTTCTTAGACTGATAACAAGACAGTAAAACAGAGACTGTACCATGTGTGCAAAGTCAGTCAGAGTGTGCCATTCTGTATTTGAGATGATGACAGATTGCTTGCTAAACATCAGACCCAGGCTACAATAATGGCTTTGCTTTTTCAGTTGCTCAATACCTTCTGCTTTAGAAAGTATTATAGCACCACTTTTTCACTGTTTTTTTCTGCCCATTAAAGTTGTCAAATCTATCACTGGAAACTTGGGTTAAGACATCACTGTGAAGAGTCCATAGCAAATGAAAGTAGTATCCTATCAATAAGTAGTTGCCTGGCAGTTAGATGAGACTGAAGAGAATGAAATATGCAACAGCAGTATTTTCAGTGCCCAAAGGAAAAAAAATAAGAAAAACCACACAAAGGGAAGTAGCTCTAGCTATGAACAGTCTTTGTGGGGAACACCCCAAATATTTGATGAAGACGGGGCTTTAATCAGAAGTCTTACTGGTAATATTGATTGGCCATGATACGTGGGGAAGGCCATGCCTGGACTGTGTATCTGAAAGATCACTAATAAGCACTGTTAAAAGGTCTTTCAGTTCCCAGCAGCTTCTCTTCTACAAAAAGTAGTCGCTTTTATTTCTAACGTGTAAGCGAATGCCAGACAGCAGTGATAGGGAAGGCAGACCCAGCTTAGCTGGAAGATGCTCATTTAGAGGGGCTGGAAAGAGAAGGCTGCTTTCAAATACCCAAGGTATTGATTTTTGTCTATTTGACACTAAACTGTCCATGACTTACCCAGATTAACTGACATGAAGTGCAGAATTAGCTGTATTAGGCAAACCATTTCCCTTGTTTTAAATCTGTTTCCCCTCAGAGGGCAACCCAGAGCCAAGTTCAAACCACCCAGCTCCAGCAGCAGAAACAGAAGAGGTCTCTGCAAATGTGAACTGCGGTGTTAGGTCAAGGACAAAGCTGCTATCCCAGAGACAAACCAATGCATGTATTTGCTTTAAGCAGGGGTGGGATCTTACCCTCCATGTTCAAACAAAACTTGATCCTCTGCCCAGAGTCATTCCCTGAGCAAGTTGCAGCTTACTTACTTTCTTGCTACTGCCCTGTAAGTGGAAAGGATGAACTCTAAGGAGAGAATCAGTAGAGAGCCAGGGCCAATGTTGGTTTTGTTGCTCTTGATGTCAAAAGAGGTCATATGGACTGATGTCCTATTACTGGAAATGTCTTTCTTTCCCTGGTAATAGCTCCCATGATCATCACTGAATGGAGCCTTCAATTGTAGGTGAGCATCTGGAGCACTCTCAGAAGTGAAAGTCAACCTCTTGGGAGTGCCCCAGGCTTGAACAGACACTTCCTACCTTCTCCAGAAAAAGGCAAAACAGGCAGACTGACTAGCTGTAACATCCCTTAAAAAGACCACTCCACTGCTCCCAAGAGTCTACTGCTCTCAGAAATGCAAAGTTGTCTATGCATTAAACTTGCTTTTGGTTAGCTTCACCCAAGTTCTCAGCTTGGTCAGATCTAGCTGCATTGTCATCTGACTTTCTGACAAGGTCGCAGTGGAAAATGCGGTGAATATCCTCTGAAGGAAACCAGATTTTCAAGTAGTTGCTGACCAGAACAGTGAGGACTGTCTGCATCCAACCCACCATAACAAAACATGCCATTTCACCTGGATATGTTGGCCTTACAAAATGGCAGGCTAACTGTGTCTGGGAGACAGACAAGAAAAGTAGATGAAAGTCATGGTGGGCATTAGTCAAGAAACTTAAAACCAAGGACTGTCTAGAGAACGAGAACTACCAGAAATTCAAGCTGAAAGCTTGCTAGCTTCCCTCACTGGAGCAAGTCACAGGAAGATCATTCACTTTCAATAGGCTAATCTCACACTGACTAGTGCCAGAAAAATTATAACTTCGTATTTTGCATTTAAGATAGTATGTGTAAAAAAAGTACAGATTGCTTTATTAGTGTTTTACACAATAATTTGATGTCTTCTCAAAGAAAAAGAATAGTAAACCCAGCTTGTTATTCTTTCGTGACCTTGATGTTTGATTCATGTTTTGGTTTCAGGTTTCTCCAACATGCTATGTAATTTTTACCACCAATTTGGAGGTTTGTTCTGTGTTGACTTTGCCTCCCATTGAGTTACTTTTTTTCCTGCCATATTTAATCCACTGATTAGTAGTTTAAAATCACAAAGGATATCTAAATATGAGGTAGGAAATGAAAGTTTTAAAAGCAGTTTTGGGCTTTATAAATGTAAGTGTGGGAGGCAAATTTAATGGAAACTTAGCTAAGAGACTGAAAGAATCCCTGATGCCAGCAGAATTCCTTCTTTCAGTGTAATACTGCAATAAAAAAGACAAGCCAAACTCTGATACAGAGAGGAGAGTTCAAGAGCTCTAAAAAATTTTATTTTGAGTTTTGTTCTTCCTTTAAGGCCTAATTTCTTCTCAACAATCAGTTGAGAAGAAATATTGCAGTAA
>JAWWLV010000088.1:104112979-104138251 GCA_035041135.1 Platyrinchus mystaceus | reverse complement strand
GGGGATCTGCTCTTCAGAGTTGTGCCCGATGGCAAAGTAATGCCATTTCTGTCTAAGTCCAGGCCTTCCATTCTGAAATAAACATGCTTCCTAATTAAATTTATCTCCTAATTAAGATGGCATAATTTGATGGCTAATGTATATGATTTTTAATCTTAATTCAAACTACTTTCAACTGAAAGGAGGAAAAAAGGAAAAGAATATACAGAGTGTGTTATTTTCCCTAACATTCTCTAATCTTGTAACAAAGTATTTAGCTGTCAGTGAACCTAGTAATGGTGTTAACTGGTAGGTGGAAAAAATAGTAATTCCATATGTTGTGGCTTTTGAGATACACTTCTTTAGGAGGACAACATGATCTTGTCCAGGGCTGTGAGTGTGGTAGGTGCCGATACCCACAGCAGTGACACCTGTACTGCAGGGCAACTCACCAAGGACATGAAGTCATTCAGAGACAGGTGGAAAAACCATTCTCTTCACAGGAAGCTTTCACCTCTTGTTTTACTGTCTTCTGCAACTTTACACATTAAGAACAATGCTAAAAATATTGGATCACTGTTTTAAAGAACAAAAAAATCTCTCACTTGTCACATGAAGACTCCAGCCATGTACAACGAGGCAACATTTCTGTATTCACTGATGTTGCCACAAATGCTATTCCATTTATCTACAGAAATTAATTTTTTTAATGTGCCTTCACAAGTTAAATGGGAATATTTGGCAGCCATCTGTTCCACCTAAGTTTCTGTGCACACATGCACCCCTGACACGGTCAAGGCAGGTTGTTCGTTCAAGAGCATTATAAAATCCCATGTGTCACAGCAAAGTGTGCTTTTAAACTCTTGTAACTCATACGAATATAAACCAATTTTCACTTGGCAGTCAGAAGAACACTGCATGCCATTCTCATCAGGTTTTTTTCTCTCATCTACTACCTAGTGAAGTGGAACAAAATAAGGTTTCAACTACATTTGATGGCATAAAAGCTGTATTTATCTTTTTATGTTAGGGAAAAATACAGAGTTACTTCTGATGAGGCTTTCAGTGGGAAAAAAATAATTGCCTACGGACTACGAACAAGTATGCCCAACTTCATCTGGGAAAGCAAACCTGCATATATATCTGTATCTACAGCTTCTGTTACATGTTCCAGATGGAATGCTGCAATGAAATGCTGGCATTAACAGAATTGAAAAAACTTAATAAGTATTTGATGCCTTGAATTAATATACAGACCTTTATACACACTTTGCTGGATTTAGTGGTAAGGTTTCTGTTGCCTTCATTAAGAACCATTCTAATATAAAAATTACCTCTTTTCCAATTGAAAAGTCTTTTTCAGAGGACATTACTTGGATGTTTCTTGGAATTCAGAAGACTAATGTGCACATAAAAGAAGAAGTGAAAGTGTTTCTGTTCATGCTGGGTACTTAGCAGTTACATAGACCCCTTATTTGGAAGGAGACCCAAAAATTAAAAGAGCCAGAAGGAAGAATGCAGTAAGACCCCAAAAAGAAAGTGAGTGCAGAAAACACAGTAGGTATAAAGAAGCCTACTCTACTCTTTTAATTATGGCTGTGAATGCAAATTGCCACTTCTGCTTAGCCTTTTCCATGCAATATCAAGACTGCCTAGCTGAGATACCAACACCGAACCAAGAAGAAAGAATCCCCACAGGCACTGCATTGAATGTAGCTCATGGTCACAAATCCACTGGCTGCAAATTCATTCCTAACCTCCTGGGGCTACATGTTCAACTACAGGAGAGAAATTATGTCTAGGTATAAACACTGCTCCTCTGGAAGTATGCTCCCTTACTCCCCTCAGCTGAATTGAGACTTGGCATTAAATCACCTCCAAAGGAGAGAGGCTGGCAGGGCTAGGATTTATTTTTCACCTCACTGACCTTCTAAAACCTTTCTAAAGGTAGGGCTTTTTCCACAGAAATATTGCAGGCTTCATGGCAGAGGCAATAAATCCTGTTTCCATACTCCAACCTAACCAACCTCCCCAACCCACCTTAGTCTCTGCCTAATTTTCCCAAATCATATCTTTTCTAAGTGGAAGTTTTCCCCTGTGAAGCTTGATCTATACATTAAGAGGAAGGACTGAGACCCAATTTCCTCATTCTGTTCTCCCCTTTTCCCACTCCACTGTCTCCTTGTGTTCTGTCCTTGTCTCCTCTGACTCCGGAGCTTTCCCTAACCCTAGCTCATACACACCTCACTAGCACCCAATTGCCTGGATAAAAAGCAGACTTAGAACGAATTCCTCTGGCAACTAGAACATTTTTTCAAACACTTGTGCCAATGTGTAATGACTGTTTAATGTAAGGAGCAAATAGCCCTGATAAATAGATTTTCTTCCACCTAATACCATCACAATGTCTGTGATTTTTCCATGCTTAATATTCACCATTATCTAGTGAGGAAATTTTTATTCTGTAAATTGCTACAAGAAGTTTCTTGTACAGATGCAGGAGTGTGAATGGAATTCATGTTTTCCTCCCTAATAAAGCAATAAGCAAAACTGCACTGTCTTGACAAACACTGAAAAGTGCTGAATTAAATCTGCTTGCTACAAGTAAGGAAAAGCCGTGCAGAAGGACATCCGGAGCACTGCAGTCACAGAGATAAGCAATTAGCCAGAAGTACAACAAAGGTACTACCTGCCTCCATAATGTCAATGCAATCACAGTGTTAAGTAGGTGAAAACTCTACTGCAATCATGAAAATACAGAAGTTGAGAAATCCATTAGGAGCAATAACCTACTAAATCTGTAAGGTGTCTGCCTTTTTTTCTATCTTGGGAAATGTAATAGACTACTCCTGAACAAAGCATGAAACATTTGCTGCAGTTACAACAACAACAACAAAACCGATACCACCCTCAATAATAATTCTCTTCCTGAAACACATACTCCTTGTTATAATCCTTTTCTTGATAGCTTATGAAATCATGGAAAACCACGCATTTGCAAAATATGTTTTAATGGAGCCAGGGAGTTTTAGGGTCTCCGTCTCCAGAGCAGCACAAAGGGAAGGCAGTTGCCATGAGGCCAGGGTGCCCTGTAATTCCACATCTGCAGTTAGAGGCTCTAGAATCACAGAATCATTTTAGCTGGAAAAAACATCTGAGATCATTGTGTCCAACCTATAACCCATCTCCACCATGTCAACTAGACCACATCACTAAGTGTCACATCCAGTTGTTTCTTGAAGACCTCCAGAGATGGTGACTCCACCACTTCCCTGGACAGTCCATTCCAATGCTTGACAGCCCTTTCCATGAAGAAATTCTTCCTGATGTCCAAACTGAACCTCCCCTGGCACAGCTTGAGGCTACGTCCTCTTGTCCTACTACTGGTTGCCTGGGAGAAGAGACCAATCCCCACTTGGCTACAACCTCCTTTCTGGTTGTCGTAGAGAGTGATAAGGTCATCCCTGAGCCTCCTCCAAGCTTAACACCCCCAGCTCTCTCAGTCGCTCCTCATATGACTTAGAAGTCAAGACCTAAGTATGATAAGTTTTAAGTCTGGTAAGACTCAAGTTTTACCAGGCATTTCAGGCTCATTGCTACAAGCTTTTTCAGAGGATTGAGGTTGACAATGAATGAAATAGTTTTCTTACCCAGAAGACTAAATAAAAAACTTAGAACTTTGCACTATAAAATAGATGTGCTTTCACGGAGTGAAAATCCCAGGCCATTTTAATTAAGAGGCACAAGACATAATATAAATCTACAGTTACAAGTGGGAATTTGTAAATTTTAATTTAGACAAGAAGTTGTAAGGGAGACCTTGTTAGGTTTTTTCCCTAGTTGAAATGTAAACATATTTAAGTTCTTGTGAAAGGTACAATCCTATGTAAAAAAATCACACCAAAACAAAACAAAAAGAAACAAAACAAAACAACAACAACAAAAAAACACAAAAAACCCCCCAAAAAACAAACCCCCAAACCCAAATATTAGCTTGTGTTTCAGTGAAAGCAATCTTAAGGTAACTGAAAATTTGGAGGGCAGCCATCCAGGGAAGAGGGAAGAAGGATGTTTGAGTGAACTGAATCAATCGAGATGTGTAAATTTAATTTGAAAAGTTATTCTGCCTGAAGTTAATGCCAAAGACTTTTGGACTGAAAACCTAAATATCTGCCTCAGAACTTTTTTACTGGTTTCCAATGTTCTTCTACACTTGCAACTTCATCACGCCTTTAACATTTTGAACAATGTTGAAGTCCTCAAATAATGGCTGTAATAATCACTTTTCCTGTTTTGGTACGATATACCACTGAAAATACAAGGAAAATGGTCTCCTTCTGTACTTTCTGTAAAAGGTGGCAAGCTAATAGAATTGACCGCATTTGTGTCAAATCTGAATTTGCTTTTAGGTTCTTATTTTTTGCCAAATACCAAGATTTATCGGTTCCTTGAAACAAAAAAAAAAAAAAAAAAAGACTGAAACAAATCTGGGGTCAATATTTAACTTCAAGGTCAATATATCTTGCCTTTTCACTCTCAAAGAAGTCAATATCTGCTGTTATTTATGCCATACTCTGCAGCTGCTCTTTTGAACTCCAACAGAGAAATACATCACACCCTTGACCCACAGCCTTTCAACCTAGGAGTGGAGACACTGTAATTTATTTGCTCAACACAAGTGTCAAATGTTTTTAGCACTAAACTGCCCTAAACACTCTTGTTCCTTATCACAATTTCAGTTACACAAGTGCAACCTCTCTGGCTTCCACAGACTTATATGAAATTTATATCAGTGCAGTGGTATCACTCAGCCAGGGAGCTGGAAAATGTTTTCTATTCCATGTCAAGATAAAAGCAAAAAACAGAGGAGCAGGTGAAGAAGCCAAACTCACAGCTCAGTGGAAACTTTATATTAAAAAAATTAACATATAGCACCATAATATTTAAGGAAAATCCAATAAAATACAAAATAACTCTTCTCTGTGTCTTCAGAATCCACAGGCACTTAGTTCCTGTACTGCTCTAAGGTTTGTAACTAATAGGCTGAAAAATTATTTTCACGTATTAAGACTAAAAATATTCTATACAAATGTCTGTTTCTCAGCAGTTTTATTTGACTTAGAACATTCATTTCTTGGCTATTTCCTTGTATGCTAAGTTTCAGTTCAGTGTGAATTTTTTCCATGGCAGAGCTATATACTCCTGAAAAGCAGAGCTGGAAACGTTGAAACCCACAAACTATAGCTTAAGGCACACATCACAAACAGGATCACTAAAAGGAGATTTTTCAGTGTGAGCAGAACCTTCTTTTTTAATGAAAGATGTACTTTGTTAATTAAGCATGTTTCACATCTCCTCATACTCTGAATCTTACTCCAATTTCCACAAGGAAGAAATGTTTGAACACATAAGCTGTAGCCTTTTCATGTAAGAAACTAACAGTTTTCACTATTTTCCATGTTCTTTTTGTTCTGCTCTTCTTTCTGGATCCACAAGAAAAGATGGGGTCCTGTTTCCTCATTTGAACAATGCATTACTCTATTTAAATAGCTTAGGCAAGACTTTAATGCTGTGAAAACAAAGAGTTCAAAAAAATATTTTTAATGTAAATTGATGGATTCAGCTCCCTGATATCCTATATGAATACTATTTTTTACTGGTGAGATCAATGTCTGTAAATTTTTGAATGAACTGTGTTGTGCAGTTGTGCACATGACTCTAGAATAGATTAAACTGCTTGAAAAATGTCCTGGTAGTTCCTGTGCCAAAAGATGAAAGAGGATATGCACAGCAAAAAGTGTCAGACTTCTGTAAAAATTGTAAGGGTCGTACAATATGTTATGCAGGTTCTTCTCTCTTCCACTCCTTGTTTTGCTGAGAGGTTTGTTAAAGAAATTTAAATGCACCTACAGAGATTTCCTCCAAGTGTTTTGCCAAGGTGCATGAGCAAACTCAGGTCAAAATTTTGCTGTACATGGACAGAAGCCAGGGGACAGAAGAGCACTTTATTTTTAATCATTATTTCATTAGTCACTAAAATGCTTAGCTGCTCCATAATCTTTTGGATTGTCTGAAAACGGCATACAGCTTTGTGGGAATCCTTCTTCAGCCTCTCCCAGCCATGGACAAAAACCTTATAGGTTTTTCAAAGGAACACTTAGTGCATAACTAAGCATAATGATGAATACAGGGCAGCCATTCAAGCAAGCTGAATCACGGGATAAACTGGGACCACATACAGGAAAGCGAACATCAGGGTATCTAAGAGTATGGTGGAAACAAAATCATAAACCCGGTGCGCTGTGCTTGGAGAGCAGTGGCTCTAAAATGGTTAACAGGCGTGAGTGACAAGAAAGCTATCAAAGCATTTCCATCATGACGTTAGGGACAGCTTCCTGGCTTGCTGCAGTGAGCTGGCAGTTGGAGGGATCCCGGGCATCTCAGCACTGATGAGTACACATGGACCTCAAAAGCCCAACAAATCGCCACAGCTTCCAGCCTTCTCATGCTGGAGACAGGACTTGGAGGCTGGACAACCCTGGACAAGCCCAACAGCTCAGGGCCAGGCCAGTCATTCAAAGACCAAGAGAAAAGGTCTCCTGGGGCTGGTGACCAAGGGTCAGGAGGGGTCAGGAGGCTCGAGGGCCACTGGCTCCAAGCTAGCACATACAGTAGGAGCTGCCATTGAGCTAACAATCCTCATGTCTGTAGTGGGGAGGCTGCAGGTCCTACCAGGTGTTTCCACCACTATGAATCTTACCAGGGGTCTGGGGTTTACAGTGAGAGGCTTAAATTGAACTAAATGCTTTTTATACTTGGAACAAAGCAGTAAAAAACAAACGAACAAAAAAACCTCAGAAGACTTGGCTGCAGGTCTGGATGCTTTAATGGAGTACCGGCACTAAAGGGCACTTCTAAGAAGAGGAAGAAGGAGTAACACACGCCCCTGGCTACAAATTGGAGGTAGAGACTCTTCTTGGGGAAAAAAGCAAAAACTGAAGCAGTGGGAGTGATTATAACTGGAGCAAATTACCATCACAGGGGATTCCCTGTACTTTAATGTCTTCAGATCAAGCCCGACTCCTCATTTAAAAAAATACACTTTAGCCAAAAATAAAGTCATTGGACTTTGTACAAGAGTAAATAGAGAGAATTGCACAGCCTATCACACACAAGAGGTCAGAGTAGTTAAGTGCTTTGGCTCTAATTCCTACAAATGGAAATACGTGCTCTGGCCTGCTGCACAGAAAATATATATCTCTAAGGGAAATTAATGGTGATGACAGGATGCCTCACTGCCCCGAGGGGGATGTGTATTTCGGATCCAGCTGAGCTCAGAATTAAAACAGGGAGCGAGCAGATAACCCTCCCAGATGTTTTATGGCTCTGGATGGAGACAGTGGATGATAAGGGTTAGTATATGCTGGAACATAAGAGGGGTTTTTTTTTCTTTTAAAGCATGTAATAAGTCTGTTCAAGAAACAAAATAGAGTGAATCAAAAGGAATAAAAGCTGGAGGCTAATTAAAAGCCTATTTCTATTAATACAAGGGGAGGAACTGCTCAGGGACAGTCCATTATGTTGAATCATGGTCCTATAACGCTGCCAGCAAATACTAAGAGCTTTGGTGAGTTGTCTTTGATCCAGTTTGTTAAACACAACTGCTGAGAAATTGTGTTGCTGCTTTTCCCAAGTGGGCACAGGTATCCACCTGGGGAGGCAGCAACAAAGGCAAGTATATGTCTCTTATATAGGGCTGAAAGGACACATTTCTCATCTTCATCCTTCTTTTTTTCTTTTTTTTTTTTCTTTCCCATTTTTTTCTTAAAAGCTAGTTCTTCCAGTCTGCTGGACCTTCTTCAGAGCTGTCAGCCAATTTCTGGAGGGAAGCTCTTTTTGTCAAACAGCAACTTTTTCCTTAAAAATTATACAGAGCATATAGAAAAGTATGAGGGAAGAACAACGTTTTAGTCCATTAATACAGATTAGGAAGAGATAATTATACTAAATACTACCATATAAGTCAATGAAAATTTGCTGATAATGGCAGTGACTGCTAAAAAGACACAGTATGGAAAGTAAGGATATAGGACCAGGATGTGAAACTGGAGCATCCTCTAGAAAACTGAAAAGGGCTAACTTTGACAGGCTTGTAGAAGCTATTTACTGAAGTACTACCTAAGATGGAGCTCACTTGACATTCAGAGAAAACTTCTAAGATCCAACCAGTCCCTATCCTGAGCATGGCTTCTGTTGTATTTGCACCCCTTACTTATAGCAATAAATTAAATGCTGCATTTCAGGACAATTTGGTTACAAACAAAACAGAATAATGAATGATATAATAAATAAAATACTAGAAGACAGCTAGAAGTACCAGACAACCATGCACGAAAGCTTAAGCATTAGAACTCTTCTTGCAAACTTTATCAATATCTGCTGTGAAGGTTCCCAGAACTTGCAAGAGAACAGAGACAGAAACAGGTGTTTTTGTCAGCTTTTCATGACATAACAGGTGATCAACACATCAGCCTTTTACAGCCAAGAAACCTGCCTCCCTGTGAGCTGTAACTTGAATAATTCACCGTGTTACTCACAGCTGGGGGTGGCTTGTGCTCTGCTTCCAACCACGACTGCTGCACTAGGGGAAGGAGTAAGGGTGCTCTTGGGAGTCTGCAGCATGGCAATGAATCTGTCATTGAAAGGGGACAGTCACTGCAGAGAATGTGTGGCCACCTTCAGGGCAACGCTCAAGGAATGTTCACATTTATACTGAGTTTTTCTGCAGCTGTAGGTCTGTTACTGTTTCAACACCTTTTTCATCCAGTAGGGAGCAAATTGGAATGCTGAGCACCCAGACATACTATAGAATCCAGTCTGACACCTATTAACAGATAAAATGCCATGGTAATAGCGAGGGTGCTTCTTAAATGAACAGTGTTGCATTTCAACAGGGATATTTAATGTGTTTCAAAAAGAAAGACTGAGGGCCTGTGTCTACTTAATTCATCTGAACAGTATCTGGCAATCTTACAAAATGAAAAAAAAGCATTGCCTTGAATTTTCATTACAGCTCAGTGTTTGGATTCAGTGCCAGTTCCCATTGGCTCACTCCGTCTTCAAGATAAGTCGCAGATTAATCTGTTCTACTTTCTTACAGTAATGAAGCCAAATTACCTTTGTACTTGCTCCAGTGGAGCCTCACATAGTTAATGTCATCACACAGATAAAACTCAGACCAAAATTTGGTGTGCTGATTGCTGCTCATTCCCTGCTTTTCAGCTCTTTTTCAAAAGAAAGAGGACAGCCCATCCTTCAGCCAGGTGTGAAAACCACCAAAGACAGTTATAAAATTTATATTTTTACTTTGCTTGATCAAAACTCTTTGGTGAATTTACATTTATTTAAACAGATTGAATTTTCTTAGCAGCTATTACAGACTTAAACTCAGCTCTAAAAGATTATTACCATGAATTAAGATAATTTTCTGTGGTGGAAATTCACCTCATAAATCAAGTCTGGCATTCTAATGGCAGTGCAGATGTGCCAGCTCACTTGCAGCTGTAGGCACTCAGAAATCAGCAGAATTTGTCCCTGAATCTGCAACTGTTTGACGACAAAATCAATGTATTATGACTTTCAGATTACTGAAAGATGTTTTCTCATACAGAGTTTCAGGATACCTCATACAAAAACACCACTGCTGGTAAAAATGAGGAGAAAGTGGAAATTGAAGGGTTTTTGTAGTTCTGCCCTCAGTTTTTCAAATATATGTTACTCCTGCTGGTCAGCAGGACAAGGATTTCTGCAGGATTTACACACCATTCGGCTCTATGTCAAATATGAAAAAGAGTTGCTTTTGCCCCACAGGAATGTAAAGCACTTCCAGGTTCAGGGGAGTTCCTAAATAAACAGCCTACATTTCAAAATTACCTGGGAACTCCTGTTGAAATTGGGACCATTCATCAAAGAAACAGTTTAACATCAAATACATGAGTAGGAGGTTAACTGAAGTTGCTGGTGGTTCAGCTCTTTTGAAATTTGGTCTATTATTACTATATAGCCAAGGTCCCTGTTTTGAAGACTCTGGACTAATTCCACTTATTTTTGTCAGTCAAAAAGTAGCTAGAGTTCTTGATTTTGGCTGAGCAGACAGAGTGAAACCAAAAGCTCTAGAAAAAGAAACCTACATGTTTGGGACAAACATTGAATTCATAAGGAAAAAAAAATCTTGTGATTCAGCGATCACAGAAAACAGAACTTTTTCCCCCTGTAATTATGACATTTTTTTCCAACAGAAAACATTCTTTATCCACAACAAATTTGCCTCAAATTTAGATTTTTAGCATAACTGAATTTTCAGCCCTAAAATACATCACATTGACCAGTTTTACAGCATTCTGTTACACTTCCTGGTGAAATTTTGACCACATTTTTTTCTATTTAAACTTTTGTCCTTTAAATACAGACTGGCAGTCATGCTGTCCACCTTAAGTACAACAGAAACAAAATTTGACTCCTAGCAGACAGTTGTTTAAAATATATAGTCCATCTACTGCTGACACACACTGAGCAAAGCCCTAATTGGATGTTTTCCATGGAATTTGCTGCCTTCCTGAGCTTTTTCTTCTGAACCAAATTCTCAATTCTTACATCAGTGCAAATCCAGGATAACTTCAGTTTAGTAACTCTAGATCTAAAATGATACAAGTGAAAACAGAACAGCATTAGAATATAATAATATAATTAAAGTTTTACTTGTTGAAATAGACTGTAGAAATGTCCAAAAGCTGGTTTTGTTGTTTTAATATATTTTGTGGGATATTAAAAGGTACTTCAAAAGAGAGGCTAGCAATTCAGAACAAGAATTGTGTGAAAAATCAACCTATAACTTCCCAGGATCAAATCTTTCTGTAGTCTTTCCTAGTTCCCTGTCAAGGCAGTGCTTCCAGGAATACCCTCAGAGACCCTGAAAACATGCAATATAAAGCCTGGGCTGCAGGGAATAAAAGAAATTGTGTTTTTGCAAGATCACCACCCACAACTGTAATGTCTCCTGTACCTAAAATTCCTACTTTATGAAAGTGGTACGTGAGAAAAGTCTAAAGGTTCACTTTATAGTTTTAGCAAGTGATCTGCATTCAGAACACCTCATAATTAGCAGCACATCATTTACCAAAGTGAGGTTGAAGAATAATGTGATCCCAGCTCACATGCCTCCATCCTGCCCTAGCTTCCCTGCTACTCCTGTCCCAGGCCTCTCTTCTAATTTAACTAGTCAGTTCAGTAGATAGAGAGACAAAGGAAACAGGCTGGAATAAATCAGCCGTCTGAAACCAGACTTTGAATTTTAGCCAGATGAGGTAAAAATGTGACTGGTGTTGTGCAATAACTCACCATTCAGTTATCTTCAGTCTTGTCCAATTGTCCCTATCCTTCTCCTCACAAACACCCTGAGAACTTTGCAGGCCCCTGACACTTTACTTGCTGTGTCTATCACACAGCTAAGTTCCCCTGTATGAACATATACACAGCCAGATATTACATGCTATTTCTGTTGGTATCCCACCTGCCTGTGCAGGATGTTTCTCACCTTCTCAGCACTTCCAGCTCTCCCTGTGATAGCTAAAGCCTTGTGCAATGTGAGATTAAAGCTGCCAGAAAGCCTTCCTACAGGTATTTACAATGAAGCGTTAATTTTCCATGTTGTTTCAAATGGGTGCGTATCAAAATTTCATTCCTTGCTGGTTTATAGATACATCTCAGATTTGTAACTCAGGATGAAGCTGTCATTAAGTCATACAGGTTCTCTCTTTAAACGTTTCTCAATAAGCTTTCTCCACATTTTTTCTGCTGAAATGTTGGCCACCCCTAGACTCAATTATTAAAATCCCCTTGCCACTGGATTCCTTACATTTCATTCTAACCTCCTCTACAAGAGCTCCAAGGCAGCTGCTACCTCACTTTCCCCCATCTGACTTGATTGTATTTCCTGCATCCCCCTGCCAAGTCCTGCTTCCCCACTTCCACAACACAAACATCGGTCTATCAGTTGCTTCAGAGGTTCCTTAGGAGCCATCCCCCCACTCCTAATGTATCTCCTCCCTGTCTTTCCTCTCCCTCCCCTCACTTGTAAAATGTCTGAGGCACAAGGGAATCTCTCCATCTCTCATAAGCCAAGCACCTGGTCCTTTTGCACAGAGCCTTGGATTTGCTCCATCACATTTCCATCCCTCCTACTTGCCTGCAGAAGTTCCTGGTGCCCTCAAGTTCAGTGACTGCATTGCACATGAGTCTGCCACGTGGTCACCTTCTGGGTTTGCTCATGTCATGTACATACCTGTCCTTAACCTGGAAGCCATTTTGGATAAGGAATGTACTGTATTCATTACGGATTGAATAGTGCAACATGAAGTGTATTGTAAAGGACTTGGTGAGTATAGTATTATAGCTACTCCCCCTGGAGTCTGGCAGTGAGGGCTTTTGAAACACAGAGTTTGTGAAAAAAACCACCCCTCTAACATCCCTGAAAAAGCAGGAGACATAGTAATCCACCCATTTTCATGGCAATACCACTTCAGCAAAGGCTTAGAGGAATATCTGCCTTCCCCATGTAACATCCTGTCATGTAAGGAGGCTGTGACAGAAACAGATGTTGACTGTCTATCAAAAGACAGTTATGACCACACTGATAAACTTGTTATCTGAAGGCTGCAGTTCTCAGGAGGGCTTTTGTACAGATCTCAGGCCCACCTACCTGGCTGTTGAAAGGGGACACATCAAAGAGATGCTGAGCCAGAAACAGACTGACACGAAATCCATATTCAGCACCACACCCTTGCAAATGGCAATATAATCTCCAACAAGATGTGTGAGGATATGGTGACTGTGTCTGTACAGCATAAAATATCCAGCAACTGCAGTGGGTACTTAGCAGGGTTCACCACAGCCTGTGGGTCATGGCTGAAAACCCCACCAGAGGACATAAACTTTGGGAAATACAGAGGAGTCAGATCTACGAAGCAGCTTGGTTGTGAGACAATTGGCTTTGCTCACCCAATATTGTCTTCCTTTAAAATATTGCCAACTAAATGTAAAAAACAAGAGCCCAGTCACATAGGAGGGATAAGTGACTGTGTTTCAGCAAGCAGTGAAGGCAGTGTGGGTAACCACCAGAGCCTGACAGTAGGAAACCCTGTAACTGAGGAGAGAGTAAATGCAATGGCTAGGTCTGTAAGCAAAATTAGAGATGTGGTGTAACTGTGGCTGGTGATGGTACTGGAATAGTTTATGTAGTTTCTGCATCTACTCATTGAAAAACTGAAATTCAGTAATGGATTGGACAGTACAGATGAAAGGATGATGAAAATCTGCCCTAAAATAAGAGGCTGAAGAACTTCATTTTACTGAGTTTATAAAAAAATGAGGCTAAGCTGACTTATTCATGTTTTGTTCATAAATGAAACCCTTTCT
Organism: Platyrinchus mystaceus; assembly: GCA_035041135.1. Taxonomy (NCBI): domain Eukaryota; kingdom Metazoa; phylum Chordata; class Aves; order Passeriformes; family Tyrannidae; genus Platyrinchus; species Platyrinchus mystaceus. The sequence continues at coordinate 104,124,799 of JAWWLV010000088.1, read as the reverse complement.
GAGAACACATGCCTTTCTAGAAAACAAAGTCATGATAAGAGCCAATGTAGTGGACAGTGAGGTTAAACATATTCGTAGTAGACACAAGCTGATGATTTTTATCAGAAACGATGATTAACAATGGGAAATCGTGGAAAAGACATCTAGAGGATTTTCTGTAGCATAAAGTTTCAAAATTAAGACTGAATGTTTTTTAATAAGATATGCACTAGCTAAAAAAATAATTATGGGCATCATTAAGCAATTCCACTGTCTTGTATTATGTAAAAAGTCAGGTTTCACAATCACAATGGTCCCCTCTAGCTGTAAAGTTATGAGCCTATGCATTTCTAAAGCATTCTATGCTCTTGAAAACCATTAATTACATCAAATTACATGACTATAAAAGTGAGTTTTGATGGCGAGGCTGAAGAGGTATTTGACAACAGCTAGTAACCACCTGCTGTGCTTAGAGAAACAGATTCAGCTGCAAACATACAGATGCCCCACGGATGACTTTCTGAGGGCACAGAGGTTGCCTGAGCCACGCTGGGATCTTCTTTGGGTACAATATCAGAAAGGAAAACAATAATAATATATCATGCTTGTTCCGTTAATGTATTTGAAGAGATTTTGATTTGAATTCAGTGGCACCAGAAGTCACCCCAGCTACCTCGCTCTTGCTTTTAAGTACCTGTGCTTCAGTCAGGACTCATATTTGCAAAGCTAGGTGGGTCAGGCTGGTCACGTTCAAACTGACTGGGCATGTAGGACTTGAGCGCTACCAGGTTCCACTGTGCTCCTTCCACCTTCAAATGGGGGGCGAGCTCCCACACAGGCAGTATGCATCACCAGGGTGATGGACTGGGATTCAGCCTTCAACTAGGGAGCCAACATCACAGCAGAGACCAGAGGCATTGCTCAGGAGGAATCAGTGCACTTCTATTGGGAAATCTGGGACAAAGCAGAAACTGGAGAGGCACCAGACACATAAGGCAACCGATGAGCCACTGTATAGTTTGGTGATTTCTTTTCATTTCTCTCCCTCTCTGGCCCCTCAAGGAAGGGTGGGGAGAAACTTTTCCTCTTTCTTTGCCGTTTTAGAAAAAAAAAAAGGAGGTTTTTTTAAGTATTGTTAGGCATCGGGGTGAGCTATTTAAAAGTGAATTCCTAAACAACATATAGAAAAACTGCTTTTTAAAAACTCCATTCCCATTGCAATTAAGAAAACAATATTGACATGGTCTTTGGCTTTTTAAATAGTGCCAAAAGATGCAGTTTCTTTATTTTATTCCACTAGTGCAGTATTATCAAAGCTCCAAAGCTCCCTGAGTAAGAATGGATGAGCTGACTTGGGAGACCAGAAAATTTCCTTCGATACCTCGCAAATGCACCAACCTACGGGACCACTCATGCATCACCCCTGAAAATGTGAAACACAGCACTGTGAACCCCTGGTTAACACCACTGATCCTGTCCCTGGACTCCCAGCAGCAAAGCATTACTGCACCTATACTGCTGAGCAGCACTGCTGCACCAGTATGGGCACATCAGCTAAGCACCTTTGTTTGGTGTCCTTCTGCCTGGTATGATGCAACACAATCTTCAACACTTGGGGACCATTTAAATAAATAGAAAAAAAAAAGGACTTATGCATATGCAACTTTTGAGAAAGCTTTTGGAAAGACACTGGCATAATGTAAAATGGATTTTTAAATTATACAACACTCCTAATCCTACAAAGTAAGGTTTCACTTTTGTCTTCAGGTTTAAACTCACAGAAAGCTTTGTCTATGGTTATCTCACCAGCCCTGACAAGAACTGGTTTAAAACAGCATTACCTTAATCAGATACAATTGACTTCCTCTCCTGAAAAAAACCCAAAACTTTAATGATCTTCAAATATAAGGCTTTCTGAGAGGACCATAAGCCAAAATCTACTTGACTTTCCCCCTCAGCCTCCTTGTCCTGAGAAGCAAACTTCACATCTGCTTGTTATCAGTAGTTATCTCACAGCATGCCTCTGAATCATTTTGAAAACTCAAAGCACATGTTTATCCCTGCTGAGGAACCAGTCATTATGATGCTATTTACAGGCCCTTGGTGACCCAAGCTCACTACATGGTGTAGAAAACTGCCAAAGATTTTGTCTCAGGGGTTCTCACTGCTGCTAGATTTAATTACTTACCATCAGCTTTTCAGCCAGAAGGCTGCACTCCCTCCTTTCAAGCTACATTGAGGCATGCCTGTGTGAGGACATGTGGGAAAGCTAAGATAAATCAATTAGACATATGAAGCATGTTGCATGTGACTTAGAGCATGTTAAGTCCTCATGTGGTTACTCTTATTCAGGAGAATAAAAAGGCTTTCACTTTCCTGCATAGACAACTTCAAAGCTGCACCATTTTACAACTGTAGTGTGTAGTCAAAGGCAATGAGGGGCTAGGAAGAGATGCCAAATGTCTTGGGCAAATGCATTCATATATAAAAATTAAAACATTGTAATGTAGAACATATCCTTCTGAGACCAAATATGATTCTCAAAAACACTGTGCACACAAACCCCTTCAGAGCCTTTCTGCTTAGATGGCCAGGCAAACCTTACATTCCTCTTAGCACAAGCATAAATAAGTACATCACTACAGGATGCTCAAAAAAAGCCTACTTTTTTGTGGGACACTAAGTTTCAGCACAGTTTTGTGCTTCCACTGACTTGTCATCACTCTTGCTCAGTATTTTTGATATTCAGGAAGACCATTTAAAGAACTGATCTTACAGCCTGTATCGAGCTTGCAAATGCCCCTTACCTCATCACAGAGAAAATTCACTGCATCAAATCCAGCCCTTTGACATTCTGGAGCAAAAGGCTAAGGATATTGGTTTCTCCTTGTGCAAAGGCACAGAAATCTCTTCATACAATTCTTCTTAACCCTCTTAAAAGTCTGTGCAGACTCACATATAATTTTTCATGATTTTGAATCAAAACAGAGCTCTATGCTTTTTGATTTCCATTGAATAATTTCAGCAGTGATCCATATCTTTTTTTTTTTACCTAGAAGTGTTCCAACAAGTTAAAAAAGTTCTTTTTAAAGTCTTAGCAAGACTTCAAGAAATAGCAAGAATTCTAGGACTGCCTCCTCATTGCATTTTGCTGAAGAATATTTTGAAAAGGTAACAGCTTTACACAGGGATATTGCAGCTTTTGCTGCTTTAAGAGAATGTCTCTGTGAGGGGACGTACAGAGAGGTGACCTACAATGCCAGACTCCAAGTCTTGCAGCACACATGTGAAAACTTGTCTGAAGCTACTTGCTTTAGCATATCTGTGTGATGGGCCAATTAAAGACAGAGCCATCTACTATTAATTCTCTACAGAAGTTATAAGGTGTCTGTCATCTTCTTAATTAAAGTAAAAACCCCAAAATAATAAAAATCCCCCAAACCAAAATAATTCAGCAGACCAAGAACAGCTGAATGTCACCAGCATTTCCATTTCTGCATGAGGAGAAGTGTCTGTAGCTGACAACTTCAACCATTCTGCAGGCTGCCTTGTTTCACGCTGTGGGAGGGATGTTTATATATCCACTCACATGCATTATGGTCTTTAATAACATAATACACAAAACTTGGAAAATTTAAAGAGAAAGCACTTGACTACAGCTAGGTCAAAACCAAAGCTACATCTAACCTAAGCCTCACTTCTCGTGTTCCTGTTACCAAATTAGAGTAAAATTTGACTACAGCTAACATTTCTAGCTTTATCTTAAGAAAATCATGGAAATTTGGGGTTGGATTGAAAAAATAAATGTTTCAACTGCAGTGCAATGCGACACTGAAAAAAAAAGTCCAGAGGCAGTAAGTATATACAAAATATCTGTTCTGTCAAGTAAATAGATATTAAAAGTTTAGTTAACATTCCACAGTGGTTTGACAGAACAGACTTTGAGAAATCAAAAAATGTGTATGCCATTTATTTTGCACATCCACTGCTTTTGTTTAGTAGCTGCTAGGGGGCTGCCACACTACTAAGAGGTGAAATGTGTATTTCATTTAAGCAGCACAGTACAGTTTTCTCTATTTCTCCAGTTTCTGGCTCATATAGGGATTTGGACTGGACTGACTCTTTTTGCTAAAGCTCACCTTGACCTGGTATTAAATGCCAGAGATGTACATCACTGACATGAAGGAGGGAAAGACAGTGATGCACTGGAAAGGGTTGTTTCTGCTGTTGAAGACTGCCATTCTCTTCTCATGCAAGGAGCTCATGATTTTGAGGTACGCTACCCTTTTGGGTGATTTGCTTCACTGAAGGCTTTGCAACCTTTTCTTCAGGCCCAGGTCCTGGCATAGTTGACCAATGCTTTCTATTTCCATTTAATTTTTCTTCACAATGTAATTACTGCAATGCACTCAGGCTTGGAGCTACCCTTGAAGATCAGTCAGAGGCAACAGCTGCCACACACTGTGGCTTCCCACTTGCTAGGAATTGCTCACCACAGGCGACATGTCACAACAACTCTTTCAACACACTGCACAGATTTGCATTTCTCGTGTTCAAAGTTGCATTCATCTAGATTAGCTGAGACGTGGGGAAGCTGGCACCACTGCGCTGGCTTGCTGAGGCTGGAAAACCAAGGGCTTGATTCACACAAAGCCTAGGCAGCATCTCACTTTTGGGTACAGTGTATTTCCAAGCCTTTTAGAAGCTCGCTGCTTCTGTCCTGTCCTTTGCTGGTTCTTTAATTTCAGGATCATCCTGGTGTCACCTTCTGCACAGACCTCACTGGTGCCCCTCTCTGTGCTGCACTCTCCTTGCTGCTGTGCCTTGTTCGACTGAGCAGGGGCTGGCAATCTGCAACTCAGGCTGTGTGTGCGTTGCTCACCTTGGGAAATCAGGATATGACTCCGAGAAGGCATCAGGATGAACAGGGTTGCAGGTATTAAGTTACCACCTCAAAAGGTGGGATGTGGTTATTTGGGAAGTGTCAGTGCTGCAATCAGAGAGTCAAAGCTGAGTCACAGCTTCTCAGGGCTGTACTCTAACCTCCAGTTCACCCAACTGCAACTCCTAACAGTAAACACCGTAACAGGAAGCCTGGCATAACAACGCAGGGACAGGGTCATTCAGACTACAAACCAACCTCTTTTGCATAAGAATGTAACCATAATTGTTTGAATTTAGCTACGCCTTGTTTTTATCTGGACACAGCCTGTTTATACTGTCTAATTGTAGTCATTCCTGTGGCTTTGTTTGTTTGTTTACAACAGCACTCCGAAGTTTGGGAAAATGTTGCAAAAGTTTCAAATAGCAAAAATGGCAGTCATTCTTTAACCCAATGTTTATAGTTTATAGGAGGGCTTGAATATGCATTACAATATTGCAAAACCCCAGAATGTCTTTGCATAGTTTGTCAGTATAAATCTGGGGACAATTTATGCAGTGCTGAGAAACAGTTATTTATGGTACAGCTGTAAGTTTTTGCAGTATCAGGCACACAACATATATCACCTATTCAAAGATGATGGAAACATTACCAAGAGATTGAAACAAGTTCACAATTAATTAATGTCTACCATTGTGAAAAACCTGTGTAAGCAGTACTGAGATCAAGAAAAGGAAAAGGAGGTGGCACCACCCTCCTGTTATGTCCCCACGTAGTATTTGCATCAATAAAGGATTTACAGCAACATTACTTATTACCTTTTTTCCCAGACACAAATGGGTTTTCTGAAGATGTCCTGCGCTGAGTTTGTATGCTATATATCCTGTCATAATATATATATTCCAAAAGTGTCCCTTTTCCCAGGACTTGTCAGACTTACCAATGCATCAAACCAAAGAATCTCAACCTTCTCATAGTCTGGCTGGAGCTAAAACCGTTCACCTGAAGAAGCAAAGGTCTGGCATCTTATTTAGCAGGAATCAATGGGACAATTTAGGAACTGGGAGTTTGAGGAGCTCTATGACAGTTAGGAGCTGCAGTTCAGTAGAATTTAAAGAGGGTATTTTGCTTCTACATTCATTGGATACATTCACTTGAAAACTTTCCTTGCCTGCCAATGCAGGGCTCCAAAACCTACAATTCTGGTACCATGAGACTGCAACCGTTCTTGAAGTGGGACATCTTTCTTTTAGCAGCAGTTAATGCTCTGACACATCCAAAACCACAGAATTTTTCTAAGTAATCTCCTTGTGGACTCTTTTGGGTGAAACGCTCTCTCCATACCCTTTGCTTCTCCTCCAGCCTACACCTTAATTCTAGATTTACACAGTTCAGTGCAACTTTTTGCTGTGACACTGATGACATCAACTTACTGTGCACAGTGTATTTTCTACAAGGCATGAGTATTTAACTCAAGGTATCTGTTCTCTGCTGCCTGAACCTGAAATTTTAGCTCAGAATTGCCTAGGGTTTTGCCTTGCCTCCTTTTGCCCTTTATTTCGTTAAAGTTCAGTGTGTTGAGATTTGCAAGCATGTGTTCCCCTCAGTACTGAGTATTACACTGACTTGTGGTGAAATATCCATCTTACACTTTCTTTCCTCTCTTCACATCTGGAATGAGGCATGATGTCATGAGTATGGTATGTCATCTGCCTCATCTCCCCTGGTAAAAATGAGAAAATTTTCTTGATGCTCAGCATTCATTCAAGAGTCCGAATACAACATGAAGCTGCTCAGAGTGGCTTACCTGCTCTGGCTGGTCTGATCTATCTCTGCTATCACACAGATCCCTGGGAGGATTTAAGAGCCATTGCCTTTCTCGCAGAAAAAAAATAACTCATTCACAAATTCTTATTCCTGTCTGCCCTTCCCTTAGCCTTGAATCCCATTTCTGTGCCTTTAAAGGTGAATTATTTTTTTGTTTCCCTTTCATTCCAGCAGATAGATGGCCCCTTTTCTATTTCAATGGGATCTGGGCCTTCCTGCCGCAGCTGCTCCCTCCTGGCCAGTGGCCGACTCCCTCATCCAAGCTCACCCTTAATATAGTTTATTTTTGTGTCTTACTTGTTTCATTCTTTGCCTTTTCTTCAGGCTGGACCTCTCTTAATCAGTCTCAGTCTTAGCCCTTTTCCCTTTCAATTCAGCCTTTTCTGCTCTGCTGGGTTTGGGGTAAAGGAAACAAGGCTTCCTTAGAATGATTTGCTTAGTCTCTTTTTTTCCCAATTTCCTTACCCTTCTCTTCCTCTGCCAGGGAGGTCAGGCAAGCTCTGACCTTGAGTAACTGTGCAAACTGGAACATTTGTGGTTGCAACAGAAACAATTCTTTAATTAATTAAATGATCCAGAAGTTGCAGAAGGAAGCCAGCAGGGCTCTCCTGCCTGCTGGGACCTGCTGCACGACCTCTTACAGTGCCCTCCAGGCTGAAGCTCGCTCTCAGGGAATGAAGTCACGACTCAGACACCATCCCTCCTTGTCAGTCAGCAGCTATACAAGTTAAACATCTTTATTAATGTATATTTATTTTTACCTTTAACAAAAATTAAATTACCCCTTAAAACTCGTGTTGTTGTGAACCCTTACTTTGCTTCGTGTGGCTTTCGTTGATACAACTTAAGAGTCACAAAGTTGATAAACTTGAAATATCTGAAGAATTCTGTAAGAACTTATTATATGAAATCTTAATTGGAAAGAAGTAGTGCCTATGTTTGCTCCTATGGATGGCAGTAGGGCACATACCATTGAGTCCTATGGAAACAGCTCTACAGTTTCCAACTGAAATGTTTTAAAACTGTATTGGCCTGAATGGGGTCTGAAAATTTGTCCTACGTGTAAGAGAGAGAAATTCTCTTTAGGAGACTTTTCCATCTGCTTAACACATGTTCATAGAGATCAAGCCATTCTTTCCAGGAGTGCTGGGGCCACTGAACCAAGTAAATGATGCAGGGAAAATACAGGATGATATCAAAACACCATTTGCTTCCATGGTGGAGGGCTATCTCAACAGATCTCAAGCATTTAAGTCAACTGTTTCAGCAATGTCAGCTGACATAAAATTCAGGGCTGCCCATTCTGATAGAAAAACATAGTGACTGGAAATCATGAATAATCCATGGAGAAACCCTTGTCCTTAACTCATAATCACATTTCTTTAGAGTCTCCAGTTTGCCATGTGGTGTTCAGTAGTCTCCCTTTATGAGTAGCTAAACTTCATCATGCCATCTGCAGAAGAAAATAACTGCATTTAACAGAAGCCTCTCTTTATTTAGAGCTGCAGGGGGAACTAATTAAAGGTAACTGAAACCACAGCTGCTAAAATAATTATATGGCATCTAAACTATTTTGGAAAGCTCGCATTGTTTCTCAGTGTGGCATATGCAGACTAAGATTGGAAACCTACCATCACCTTAAACAACATATTTGTGGTAAATGATGTACCTACAACTCCAAAGGATACTACTTAACACAGGCATGTGTAACACTCATGCATGTTTTATGTGTATGTACACACAAACATAAGCACATGTTGTAAAAACAGACCTTTTTTAGTACTCTTACTAGCTCCATATAGTCTTCAAGACTTAGGAGAGAAAAAGATGTACTAGCATTATAAAACTGTAATAAAGAGATGCCCACATTATTTTGCAAAGCAAAGCATTTTATAACCACACATGGAACTGATTGTTTGAAATGAAATACACTAAACATTACTCAACTAGTCTTCAGTGAAAAAAAAAATTTCTTTCAATCATTATCATGTAAGAAAAAGACTTGCACTATATATATATATATATATATATATATATAAAGCTTGGAAAAAGTTTCAGATGAGGTTTGAATTATTCCAAACTCAGGGCTCAGTGGGGAGCTCAGATTTTACATTTGCACAGGGATACAGCTGTCAAAAAGAGGTAAAATCAATTGACAAAAAGCGCCAGCAAACTATTCTGATTGTGTCATTTGGACCTTATTCAAAACAAGTTCTTTAAAATGAAGAAGAGGAAGTATGTGTATTTGAACTCCCTTCTGCTTTAATTGTTTCTCTCTAAATGATGTTCTTCATCATGGCATTTCAGGCTCTTTTAAAACTGTTTAATACAATCAGGGCTGCAAAAGGTAGGCGTTATCATAGACTGACTGAAAGCTGGACCTGACTTTAATTTTACAAGCACATTTTTCTTACATCCTATCCAATGTTTATCATACTAAATGTTTTGGGCCAACAGTGTATCCCCCAAAAAGCCATGACAAAGTTGTGAGGAACAGGGAGCACTCCCCTGAAGGTGCACACATTCCCTAGCCTTCCCAAGCCCAGCACCTTGGGTTTTTCCAGAGCCATATCCCCGTACCCATCTCCATTTGTTGACTTGCACTTCGGTCTTGACGAAAGAAAAGTGTGTCGGTCTATCCTACAGTTATCACAAAGTTTATCAACAGTAAGCTCAGCTTTGTTGATAGTCCTGCTCTTCTAACTGACAGCCCAGCCAACACGCAAATATCTAAGTAGCATTCAGCATCCCATAAACAAAGTATTCATAGTCTGTATAAAAAAAAAACAATCCAAAGTAATGAGATCCTTGGTAACATCTTAGTACAATAATAAGAATGAATACCAGATAATAAATAATTTCCATACCTGGAGATGGAGAAAAGGAGATGAGGCCATCTCCTTTGGCAGGGCAAAAGTCACATTTACCACCTTAAATAACATTTGGTAAGCAAATACCTATTACTAAAAGACCAAAGCACCAATCTCCAATTCAGACATTGCTTTTGTCATCATATGTGGATGTGAAAGATGTAAATTTATCAAAAACATAGGCAGAGTGTGAATGCTTTTGTAAATAAATGCTTTGAAAAAATAGCAGACACTTAATGGATTTCAGGGATAATATATAACAAGATGTACTAGAGCATCCAACAACTGGTTACATCTAAACTTAACTAGAAAAACACTCTAATGAACAATGACAGGTAAGTGGTGAGGAAATACATAAAGAATGAAGCTGAATAGGCATTGAATAGGGCAGTGGGTGAACCCTTAGAAGGCTTGATCGAAGGAATTCCTTCCTTGAAGCCTGCTGAAAAAAGGGGATTGCACTTAAGAACATGCTGAGCATGAAAGCAGGAGTTCCAGTTACTCAGAGACTGCAATGAATCTTAAGTGCCCTAAAAAATCCTGCGTGGCTTAAGGAAGGGTTCAGACTCAGGTTTGACAATTTTCACACAGTCATTTGCCTCATTAATTTTTTTCATAAAAAGTTTAATTTAAATTTTTTCCGTTGCCCTCTTGTACCTCTTGACACAGCCAAGGAAAAACAGGCCAGGAGAAAGGATGTTGCCTGGAATGGACAATGTCCCTTCATTGGCTTTTACTGGAGCACAGATCAAGTCATGCAGGCACAGGGTATTAAAGGCACTATATCATCTGAAGATGGAGATGAAAACCCCCTGTGACTTTAAAAAATGCCTTAGCAACTAAATTTTGCTGAAACAAAAGAAGGATTAAAGGACAAACAAAGATATCATTCTGTGATATTGAAAACAAGCATGACTTAAAAATGCAATATTTCTTCAGGATCCTCTAGTCAAACAGTCTGTCACAGCAAAATATATTCTGTACATTTTCTATTTTTTTTCCCAAAGGTCTCTCTCATTGCCACTCTAATGGACCCTTTGTGAAAGCCGGAAGCCCACAGGCCTAAAAGAGGTATATGGAAGCTATAGATGGAGTGCATGAGGCTGATCTCAATTACAGCCAAGCTGGAAGGAGTAGAAATGAAAACCAGACTGACAGAACAGGCTGTTTTATGTCTCAATAATACCTGAAAATGTAGATAGTTTCACGAATATCACATATGAAGTCTGTTCAATAAACGGCTCAGAGACTGAATGGTCCCAACTTGTAGTCATCTTCATTTTGACCTGATTGAAAACATCCTTCCCCGTCTTTCATGGTATGTTGGTCACATCAGTGGAAGGATATTAAGTTCACCCTGTTGGTGCCCCTTCACATCAAATGTGTTAAGAATGACCCTGACATGCCAGAAGTGTTGACTGACAGTCCCTTTTACTCAGATTCTGGAGAGGTTATGCAAATTACAGTGTTTATGAGCTGCTACACAAGACCTGAGCCAAGTTTGGTAGAAACCACCCCTTCATTTTGCTGGCTCACGAGCCCACCCAGAGTAGCTGAAAACAGACAGCGTTCCTTTCTTATGGAATGAGAAAATGCTGCACAGAATTGAGAAACTAAGATTGATTTGCATTTCTGTGCCAAGATATTTATGTTTCAATTGCCTTTTTAAAGGAACAGCAGATAGTAGTTCCATTTTCCTTGAAGTAATTTTCAAACAGGAGAAGGGGTCTGAAGAATGAGTTACAGCCTGTGCCAGCAGAGAAGATTAAGGTTGTCAAGATACTGTGATAAAAATTATGGTACTTCCACAGTAGGATTTGAGATTGCAAGTATTAGAAGAAGGCCCTTACAGAGAAACTTGGAGGCTATCCTCATTTTCCCTGCTGTATATTGTTCATAGCTGCCCCCCTTCATAGTACAATAATGATTAAAATAGAGAAGCTGTTGGGTTTAGTTTGGAAATAAGCTCAAAGTCAAGCAAATATCGATAAAGTACCAAGATGTAGTTGAATATATTCTCCAAATTCCTAAATGTGGAGAAAAATTTCTAATAGAGTGATAGCACCAAAATGAATGCATGCCACTTCTGCAGAGGTAAGGATTAGCATTGCTCAGAAAATGTCTGGCAAAGGGCACATATTTGTTGTACAAAATAAAGACATATCACTCAGCTCTGCACTCTCTCCATCTCATCTCATCTCATCTCATCTCATCTCATCTCATCTCATCTCATCTCATCTCATCTCATCTCATCTCATCTCA
>JAWWLV010000088.1:104094327-104105322 GCA_035041135.1 Platyrinchus mystaceus | reverse complement strand
CAAATTTATCTAACAGCGCCATTCCCTACCATTGCTGCAATTTAAAAATTTCCCACAGTAACACTAAACTTTTAGTGCTACTAAACTTTACTCCCAAAATTTCTGGCACTTATCTCTTGTGCTATAAATCACTTGTTCAATGTGTTTTGTGTTTTACTTCCATGCTGGTGTCATGGATCTGAGATATATTTGGATAAAGTTACCTAGGTGCCATGCACCAGCCTTGCTTTGTCTTCAGCTCCCTCACTTTCTCCTGAGGTCTGTGGTCTGCTGTTCTCAGAGGCAAAGAACCACACAATCTGTAAAGCGTGTTTTCTCCTCCTTACCTTTTCAGATGGAGATTACACGATTTTCCCAACACAACACAGGCATTCCCACTACAGCTAGAAGACCATCAGGATATCCTGACTTCCCTCCTGTCCTGTATCAGAGCACAAATTAATTGCTAATTGCTCTACAGGTTCCTCAAAAACATTGATCTGCCATAACTGCAAGCAAATTTCTTGCCTTGGTTTAAGTCTCATTTCCTGTATCTTTTGATCCTTTTGGATGATGACACACATTTCCCATGTTGAAAAGGTTGATGAGGACTGTGAGATGACCAGTGAATTTCCATTGTTAAGGGAAAGATTTTCATAAGAACTTTTCATCTCTCCTCACCTTGTTGATGAATATGTAGCTTATCAATGACATGACACACAAGAAACTTACATAATGGTGCTGAAGACAGTGTGATTTATTTCTCTTTTTCTGATAAAAAAGAGGAGTGGCTAGAAAAATTTTTCTTTGGCCTCAGATGTTTTTATTAGGTCAAACCGTTGTACAAGATGTAACTGAGCATCTACCTCTGTAAGTATATGTGGAGAGAATAGCATTTTCTGAAATATGGTTGGGTAAAGAAAATCCCTTAATCAGTTTTGAAATCCGGTTCTGAAAGAAAAATTGTAGGATAATGGCCTCTGGTGAAATAATAATAACAATAATAATAATAATCATTGTATTTCCCTAATTCTACTAGTATTATTTTCATCATCATTGCATTCAGTACTAGTGCCTCTTGGCCTTAATTCCTACAATGTTTCACTGTGTTGGAACACATGAGGTATAAACTAAACTCAAGAGCTATTTCTTGCTTATTGTGCTGGTTTTGCATGGGGTAGAGTTAATTTTCTTCATAGTAGCTGGTATGGGATTATGGTTTGTATTTGTGCTGAATACAGTGTTGATAACACAGGAATGTTTTCATTATTGCTGAGCAGGGTTTACAGGCCTTTTCTGCTCCTTCCACCACCCCATCAGTGAGCAGGTTTGGGGTTCACAAGGACCTGAGAGGGGACACAGGCAGGACAGCTGACCCCAACTGACCACAGGGATGTTCCATACCATATGGCACTTGGCACACAGAGCTGAGAGAAGATCGGGGCATTTAGAGTGATGGTGTTTGTCTTCCCTAGTCACTGTTACACGTGATGGAACCTGGCTTTCCTGGAGATGGCTGAACACCTGCCTGGCCATGGGAAGTGGTGAATGAATTCCTTGTTTCGCTTTGCTTGTGCACAGCTTTTGCTTTCCCTGTTAAACTGTCTTTATCTCAACCCACGAGTTTTCTCACATTTACTCTTCGGATCTCTTCCTGATCCTGCTGGCTGGGGAGTGAGTGAGCGGCTGTGTGGGGCTTAAATGCCAGCTGGGGTTAAACCATACCACTTATTAAAAAATCAGGAAGCTTCTTTTAACAACCATATCAACAAGAAAAGCTTGCACAATTGACTGAAAACTGTATCCTTTTCATCATTTTTATGGCGGAATAAAACTGCTACAGTTGGCTCAGAGTATTGCACTGATATCAAGAACATTAGGTGCCAAACCAAGTGCTTAACTTAGGAGGGATTTTCTCTCCTTACCTTTCAACTTACACATTTATAGGTCTCCAAGTACTAAGAGAAAATTTGTCCAAAATTAAGTACTTGAGTATAGTTACACTGTCGAGACTCACACCTAGCCAGAGCCTAAAAGTGATCCCTTATTCGAGCACCTCCATGGACTGAATTTATTAGCAATCGGAGCCTGAGTGCAAATCACACACTGAATACAAGTCGGTCAGAAAATGGCCTCAGTGCTTGGTACGGCTGAGGATTTCCCAGCCTGCACTGAACTTCACCACAGAAACTGAGCAGCACCACCCTGGATGCTGATGGTACTAGTTACCATGTGTTTGTGCATCCCTGCATCGAGCCACAGTTACACAAGCAGACTTGTAAGTGCAGAGCTACCACCTGCACGATGAAGAGTCCCTCTTGGGGTTTGCTGATAGTGGTCTGGCTGGCTCCTGTTGTGATTTTTAGAGGGTCAGAGGATTCCCCAGGACTTCATATCCGTGCCTGTGACAAAGCAGAGGCACCAGCCTGAAATATTTCCTATCTTATTTTAGGCTTTTGCTCTCTACAGACTAGAAAAACCTCCTGTTCTTCTGTGCCAGGCCAGGTTTTACTTGTCATTAGTCAGCTCCTGTGTAATCTCAGTGTTTCTCTCTCATACCTGGAGAGAACGTTAAGCCAAAATTAATGACACATGGCTAATATGCATCATGGCTAATATGTCAACAGGACTGTATCTCCCAAAGCAGCAGTCTCTGCTGCTTATCAGTTCTTGTCTTCATGACTCTGCCATACTCCTCCATTAATCTTACCGATTCAGATTATGTGTAACATCTTTTGTTATTTAACACTAATAGGATTCTGTTGAATAATGCATAATTACATCCAGGTCTCCTTCAACGGATGGCTTGTTCCCCTGTCAATGATCTAGTAAGTACAGAGATGTATCATAAAATGGAGAACAAGTAATGCACATGGAGGTGATTATTATGCTGTGGTGCTCATGATAACAGCTGGAAGAGATCACTGGATTACTGAATCTACATGGACTTTGGGATAGCCGCTGCAAAACATTTTCAAGAATCCAGAGTTTCATTTAGTGCCCAGACTAACATACCTTTCCAGGCTGCTTTATCCTTCCAAACAACTGTTTCCTTTACCACATTTCCTGCATCTTGAGGATGGTTATTTAATCTTGTACTGGATTTACCCTTGTGAAAACTGGGGAAGACTGGAAGAGGTCTGCAGCTCACAGTTATTCTTAAGTAATAGTTTATGGTGGATCCAGGACACAAAATTCTCTCTCATCAATACCTACTTAGTTCGGTTAGCCACAATAAAAGCCATCAAGAGGCATAAGAAGCATGACACTGGACAAGTTATATTGGCAAGACGGATCAAGTGAAAATTGCCCAATTTGACAGGGTTGGCGTAAAATGTGGGGGCAGCCCCAGAAGCTGCTGAACACAGGTATGGGAGGTGGTCACTCTCCTACCCACCCTGTCAGCATGCTGTCCTGAGCTGAAGACAGTGGACCATAGTCATGATGCCTGAGGTACACGCTGTGCAACTCTCTGAAGTGCTACGACCACCCCAAAAATGCTCAGAATAGAAAAGGAAATGGTGCATGCCAACCCATATGAACCCATAGGGAGTCAACAAGGGTTTAATTTACATGGAATTGGCCCATGGGCTACATAACTTGGTATTACTCCTCTGCATGCATAGTCAAGGACAGCTTCACTTTCCTTTGTGCTCAGCAGTGAGCACACCCTAAACCAACTCTATAAACCTTCCTCACAATTCAATCCCTGATTCTCCTAGTGATTCCCTAGCTCCTCTAAATCATCCAAAAGCTTTTGGAGAGGAACACAATAGGTCAGTTAGACTCCTTCCAGACTTCACCAGAAGAAGCAAAATACTCACCCTGTTCACATTTTACCTGTTTTGGGAGCTGGGGCACACAACACCTCAGCCAGACCTCTGCAGCTCAGTGACAATTTGCAGCCAGTTCCTAGACCATTCTGCAATGTGCCACAGGAGCCCTCAGTGCTGAGCTACTCCTGAGGGGCAGAAGCTCTCACAGCAGCCTCTCTGAAAAAGTGAAAGCTATAAGCATTGACTGCAAACACCCATCAGGATAGGCTTCAAGTCTCAAAAAACCTGTTGAATAACAGCATAAAAAATGATGCATCATAGAGAAGCATGACCTGTCCAGTGTGCTTTACTACACCTGTCTACATCACATTCAACCTAATTCAGGAAAAAAAAAAAAGGCAGCAAAAACCTCAGGCAGAGCTGATAGACTCAGCTGCCTGATTAATGCAAGGGATAACTTTCATCAGGTTCAGTGGGCACTTTGCCTGTCTCCAAAGTGGCAGGACAAAGATCTAATTGATTTTCATGGATTTCTGTCAGGAAGAACTCGCTGCTCTCTTCACTCATAATAAACTTCAGTTTTCTTCTATCTGCTGAAAACAGTCTAATTACAAGAACCTTGGTTTTTTGATGTGGATATACTACAGTAATAAAAAGTGGCCTGTGCCATCCTTTCAGATGACAAACAGAATAAGTTAAATATCAGAAAACACAGTAACTTCATGGTTGTTTTTCATCAGAGTAAAAATGTGTTTTCTGCAGGTTCCATGTACCCTGCCTTTAGAGTGTTTCAGGAAAAAACAGTATCCCTCTGTTCTGGACAGGTCACGATCCTGATTTGTCACAGCTGTGAGCACTGGTTCCACCCCTGGAATTTGTACAACCTGAACTGGTTTGTTTATATTTGCTTAAAAGAAGCCAAGTTAACTCTCACAAATGCTGATGTGGAAGCACAGTGATACCACAGAAGCTCCAAACTTGCCTCACTCCTGCCAGAGACATGTTGAATTAGCTGCAATACCTTCCATGATGCTGCTGCAGCAAGAAGTCTGTCAACAAGTCCCTTTCCAGCATAGAACACTATGGGCAAATACAGCCCTGATCTGTGTGGGACACTGAGCAGTTTTATAGCCACAAGCACATCACCTCATGCTAAAACTCTGCTGAACTGAGCAGAAGTAATGGGAACGCTACATCCCTCCCCATCCTCCATCCCTGTGCCCTATTCTGAATGTTTTGGAGAGGTTTTTATTCTCCAAGGCATAATTTGTATGCATCTATAAACCATACATATTCTCTTGGTGATTTTTTGGCTGTGCTCATTAAACTCACAGTGTATTCTGATACTCAAAGTGGAAAAAAAAAAAAGTAACTGGAAATCTCTTAGGAAAATGTCCCTGTGTTGGTTCTAGATTATGAAGTTTAAATGAGATGAAGGTGATCAACACATAAAGACCCTCTTTGGCCTGTACCAGAAGATACAGAGGTGTTAAATGAAACAAGTCAAGTAACTAAAGCATTTATGAATTTGCTTGGATAATACTTCAACCTCGTGTTTACTAGCTGTTTACAAACAGGGCTAGAAGCCCTTGACTCTCTACAAGAATTTTTGTGGAAAGCAATATAGATGAAAATATGTTTTTATGTGACAGCTAACAGATGAACTAATTTATTTATTGCTCGTAAAGACTTGACGACCTTGTCATCCAGTGGGGAGGCTCCCCTGGAATCATGGATGCTCCTAAAATGCTACTGCTCTCTATTATTTTTACTTTTGTATTGCAAGCCTAGAAGCCAACAGAACAGACATGCTAAATGCTGCTGTCACATCCTTCCCTTGGCTTGAAGGTTATTACCCACTCTTTTCTTATCTCACCTGCTGAGACCACAAGCTCCTTGGTACCTACATGGTTCATAGCATGAATTTTTGGTTGATGAATTTCAGATGCTACTGAAATAAGCACCATGAGCAAGAGCAAGAGCCCATCATTTCGACACTGGAAAAGGAACAATTGTTACTGCAAGCATGAATCATTTCAGTCACTTCTCAGACTTTCTGCAGATATGAAACATACAGTTTCCATAAATGGAGGGGCAGTCTGCAATATATTTTTGAGCCGTGCTGCTGCTGAAACCACAGTGAAGAATGTGACACCTCCTTTTTAATTAAACCCAGTGGAAATTTTTACTAGAATATTAAGTCTATAGAATACGGCAGTTTCCTTTGAAAGATTTAGTATTTACAAACACTTTCAGATTTTTCTTTAAGGAAAGCTAAAATAAGGTGTGGATAATGTTTAGATTCTAGACAAATTGTAATGAACAAACATCAAAACATTCTGTAAAACTGAAAAATTGCATTACTCAATTGAAATGTGTTTATTTTGAGGTAACAAAAAGGAAACATTGGACAGTATTTCTAAAAAAACCACTGTTATACCCCATGCATCTCCAGCTAGGGAGCCCAGACTCCTGGTAAAAACTGAGACATAATCTGTTTTTCCCATGAAACAAATTAACAAAATTTAAAATCATACCAGAATATAGTGGAATAGTTCAGTCATTCAGGAATTCTGAAACTGCACTTCAATGGAAGACCTCAAAATAAAGCTGTCTAGGCTTTTCCAAGATGATCCTTTCTACAACTTCCCCATATTCATGGGAGAAGTGAGCGGCAAAATACACAGCACCTTTATTCAGAGCAACAAAACAAAAAATAGAAATGCCAGCATTTTCTCTGGGACAAAAGAGCCAAAAGTTTTTGACAAGCTCTAATATTAGAGCAATACATCAGCATTGTGTTAATTCTGAACAGAGGTATTTCCACATAAAACCAAACATATATACTTGGAGTTTAAGACCAAATTCAGCCCTCTGCAGTGCAGTCATATTTGCAGTATGTAATCCCACATGTGAGATTTAAATGAGAGAAGTATTTGATGCTTAGAAACTTCCGTGTCACAAATAGATGGACCATGAATCATGGTGAAAATAGACTGAAAATATACCATTTCTATCTACTCTTTCATTAAATTCCTGAATTCACTGGTAAAAGTGACTACCAACCAGTCTCCATGCCTAGTAAGATTATTGGACAAATGATCATGGAACAGATCATCTTGGAAGTTATGTTGAAACATATGGAAAACAGGGAGGTGATTAGAGACAGCCAGGATATCTTCACCAAGGGCAAATCACACCTCAGAAATCTAGTGACCTTCTATAATGGAGTGACTGCGTTGGTGGACAAGAGAAGAGCTACTGATATCATCTACTTGGACTTCTGTAGCATCTTTGATGCAGTCCCTCACAACATACTTGCCACTAAACTGGAGAGATATGTGTTTCATGTGTGTAAGATGAATAAGGAATCGGCTGGATGGCCATGTTCAAAGAATTACAGTCAACGGCTCGTTGTTCAAGTGGAAATCATAAATGATGGTGTCCCTCAAGGGTCCCTATTGGGACTAATACTACTTAAAATCTTCATCAATGGCACAGTGGGATTAAGTGCACCCTCTGCCAGTTTGCAGATGACACCAAATTGAGCGGTGCAGTTGATTCACTTGAGGGAAGGGATGCCATCCTGAGCGACCATCCAAGGCCTAAGCAGTCAACCCATGTGAATCTCATGAAGTTCAGCAAGGCCAAGTTAAAGGTTCTGTATATAGGTCTGGGCAATTCCCAGTATCAGTACAGACTGGGGGATGAACAGACTTGAGAGCAGCCCTGCAGAAAAGGATTTGGGGATAGTGGTGCATGAAAAACTGGACATGAGCCAGCACGAACATCCTGGGCTGTGTCAAAGAAGCGTGATCAACAGGTAGAGGCAGGGGATTGACTCTCCCTCCCATCTACTTGGCTCTTGCAAAACTCTACCTGGAATACTGCATCCAGTTCTGTATGTCCATCCAGTGTCCACAGTACAGAAAAGACATGGACCTGTTGAAGCAGGTCCAGAGGAGGGCCACAAAAATGACCAGAGGGATGGAGCACCTCTCCTGTGAAGACAGGCTGAGAGAGATGGGGTTGTTCAGCCTGGAGAGGAGAAGATTCCAGGGACACCTTATAGCATCATTTCAGTACTTAAAGGGGGTTTATAAGAAGGATGGAGAGAGACTTTTTAGCAGGGCCTATAGTGACAGGACAAAAAACCCAATTTTAAATTGAAAGAGGGCAGATTTAAATTGGACAAAAGGAAGACATTTTTTATGATGAGGATGGGGACAGGTTGCTCAAAGAATTTGTGCATTTCTCATTATTGGAAGTGTTCAAAGTCAGGTTGGATGGGACTTTGAGCAACCTGATCTAGATAAAGATGTGGCCATGGGATGGGGGTTGATATAGATGATCTTTAACGTCCTTTCCTACCCAAACCATTCTTTGATTCGGTGTTTCTATGACTCTAAATATCCAAAAATGTACCCAAGCACTGAGAGAGTGAGGATCCAGTGGGGTTTCATTACTTGGATGTTCTGTGCCATCATGGCTACAGATTTAGCTTTTGCTTGCAAACTTGCTTTATACCATCAATTACTGTCCAGTTAAAGTTTTCCTCATGTATTTGATAGGTCCATCAAGAAGAATCTCTGATGTTCCCAGTTTTACAGAGAGTCATAAGACTGCTTTAATGAGGCTTTGGAAAAACAAGATCAGAGCATGTAATGAGCATGTACACAAAGATGAGGGCTAGTGCACAGATAGCAGGAATAATGCATATCAACATTTGTGTGAGGCAGGTGGCATGAAAGAAAGAAGAACATGACAGTTTATTATTTGAATGTGAAAACTGCATTTTGAGAAAAGTATTTTCAAAGTACTAGCTAATCAGAGATGAAGACCTCTGATTCTGTTTGCTTTCTCTAGAACATGTCACAAGTACGTGTGTTTTGTTTAGAGATAGACTGAGAGTATATGAACCCATAAGCACGCTGACTGGCACCTGATGAAGACATCAGCCTTTATTTGTGAAGCCCTAATGTCAAGAAAGTGAAAAATGCAAATTTCCTATGAGAAACTGTGGTAAACTAAAAGAATTTATCAGCAGCTGTCTCTTGAAAGCTTATGCATTTATTAGTACAATTCCCCATTTGTTACAGTACTCTCTACCACAGTTCACTGACCCTTGAATGGCTTGATTGTAAAAAACATGCGGCATTTAAGAGAAGAACTTGGTAGAGGATTCACCATTTTGGTTGCACATTTTGAATAGAGCTACTGAGGACCCGAGTTTGTAGGTATGCAGAAATATGGAGGTATTCCCACAGGTATGGTGTGGCAAGGGATCCACAGACCAGTGGGCATGAGGCACTCTCTGCTATGTAGGCAGCACCAAAAAAGCAGTTGACATGGAACCTTCTTCGCCCCCTCTCACCAACCATTTGCAATTCTTGCTCTGGGGTCCTGAATTTAGGCCAAAACAAATGGGGAGAAAAAAAATAATCCACATTTTGGGACTGGGGGATAAGGGAGAAAAATTTCTCTAAACATTTTGTATTTTCATTGGCAGGCACTGGACACTGCTCACAGGTTTGGTATGTCAGCCATGGTCCCAGCACACAGGCTGCAGGTGAAGCAGCTGTTTCAGCCAGGGCCATCACCATCACAAAAATCTTTACCCTTTGCAATCTATTTGGTACTTATTTGTCTTCATCATGCT
This sequence comes from Platyrinchus mystaceus, assembly GCA_035041135.1. Taxonomy (NCBI): domain Eukaryota; kingdom Metazoa; phylum Chordata; class Aves; order Passeriformes; family Tyrannidae; genus Platyrinchus; species Platyrinchus mystaceus. Next base: position 104,095,908 of record JAWWLV010000088.1, on the reverse strand, counting down.
AAACACAGGCAATATTATAAAACAAACAAACAAACAAAACCATATTATTACTATATTTTCCAAAACCAGGGATTTATTGTGACCAAAGGCCTGAAACAAGGATCCCATTTGGCCAGTCCTGTCTTTGTAGTTTCTTTAATTGCAGTATTAGTAGAGGAAAGTGCATCACACTTCCTGTTATCTTGACTTCTTACATAATAGAGGAAAACAAGCTCAAGCTCAAAACAACCCAAGAACCTCATACCAAGTCAAAAAAAAAAAAAGAAAAATTAACATTCCACATTTCAAGAATGTAAACAACGTCATCACACAGACATGCAGAAAACTGGTGTTACTCAAACCATGCGCTGCCAATTCTCCATCTAATGAGTTTTTGAATCCTGAGACAATCAGAAACTGCTCGTGAGAGCTTAGTGAACAACAGCATTTGTTTTTCCTTCCGATTTCTCCTTATTAAAAGCTACAGGGAAATCACTGAGCTAGAAAGACTACCTCAATTACTCTTAATTGCTGTCCATTCTAATTAGCTCAGGCCACGGTGATCCTGCAACAAGCAGCACAGGGTACAAAGCAGGTGCTCTGTCTCTTCATGGTGCACTCCCTCCACTTGCAGTGGAAATGCCATTGAGGCAACGGGTATGAGCTCACGATTCACAGGGACTGCTGATACTCTTGACCTCATTTCATGTCAGAAGCAAGTTTTGGCCTTCCTGTTTTGCTTAACTATCCCCTTTTTTTTTTTTCTCTCTATGTGTTTTGGGCAGCACTTCAAGTAATATTACGAATGAAATCCCACCTCACAGACTACTCTTGCAGAGCAGGAGGGGTGCTACTGCTTGGATGGGAGGGTGAACGCAATTGCGGCAGCTCATCTACAGAGCAGGGACATGTGCATGGCTGAGCAAGCCAGTTACATGGAAGCAGCAAGAAACACTTCTCTAAAATTAAGATGAGGACAGAGGACTGCCTCAAGGAAGCTGAGTGAATATTGAAGCCTTTTTGAGCAAAACAGAGGAAGTAAGACAAGCCTGGTCCTTGCTATTTCTCCTCTGGCATATGTCTGCAAGACAGTTGGGGCGTAACAACAAATAACAACAGGGTTCCTTGACACATAAGGGTAGCTGGAAAACAGAGCTGCAATGTGGTAAACTCTGATCTATCAGCCTGGTTTCTTATAAGGTTATTCCCAATAAAAGATAAGAAAATAACAGAAACTTACAGACTGGATAATACATATGATCAAATATATAGGAGATGGATATTGTTTCAGAACATAAAATATCATAAAATCAAGTTTAACTATTAACCTTCTTGTCCCCCAGTCATCTAGAACCACATTCAACATTTCTATTATTCATTAAAAATGAATAGTACAGCAATGAGAATGTTGGAATGTCCATCTCAAATCAGCTTGCAGTAAATATCAACTTACTAGTTACATAAAGGGAAAGACTCTCTTAATACTATTCATCAGTGAGAAGATCCAGTACTGAACAAAGCATCAAAAAACGTGGCCAGTCTTCGCGAACGAAGATCTGGGAAAGGTCTTTTACCTTTCAAGCCTGCGCAATGGATTTTTTA
>JAWWLV010000088.1:104082645-104094227 GCA_035041135.1 Platyrinchus mystaceus | reverse complement strand
TTCTCTTAGATGGATGGCCTTAGGGGCTGACGAGCTCCATCTACCCGGGGGAGTGTCCCTGAACCCGGCTCGGGAATTGAACCTGCGGCCGCGGCGGTGAGAGCGCCGCATCTTAACCACTAGACCACCAAACCCCATACCAATCTGATGCAAAACTACATGACAGGATTAACTTTACTACTCCAAAACTTTAAAACATTCACAGTGAAATGCAATAACTCTTTGATGTTATCCAGGTTTTAACAAATTCTTGCTTATGCATTTATATCATGTAGAAGGTAGGTTTAGATTAGATATTAGGAAGAAATTCTTTACTGTGAGGGTGGTGAAACACTGGAAGAAGCTGCCCAGAGAAGTTGTGGATGCCTTATCCCGGGAAATGTTCAAGGCCAGGTTGGATGGGGCTTTGAGCAACCTGGCCTAGTGGGAAGCATCCCTGCCCATAGCAGAGGGGTTGGAATGAGATGATCTTTAATGACCCTTCCAAACCCTTCCAACCCAAAACCATTCTATGATTCTATGTTCTTGAATTAGGGTGTGGTGAGAGAGAACCCTGTGTTACTTACTAGATAAAATACCACAATAATGTAAATTATCTTAATTTTTACAATATATAGAACTGAGTTCCAGGGTGCAAATTTAAAATGCCCAGGTGCACAAAGTTATTTAGGTTCTTTAAACATAGTTCTATGCCTTAGTTTCTGCAGGAGGCACCCCAAACTCCTCTGACAGGTGTTAATGGACTGAATAGCACATGCAACTTCAGGGGAAACTAGTCCTGCTCACTGAGATCCTGGCTTCAATACACTAAATACAATGAAAATAAATGATGGATCTTACTGTGATTTAAAGCAATGTACTTACTTATACCTTTCAGCTGACTGCACAAGTATTGTTTAACTCCCTGCCTTCCAACAGTGAGATGACACAAACCTATCCAAATCATTTTACAATTCAACACTGTCAGGGACAATGCTGTATCTATTTGCAAGAGAATTGTCTGTGACCTGAGAATGTAACTCATGAAAGACAATAAGAAAATTCTCCACTCTCATCACATTTCTAAAAGATATTTAAAATTATGAGAAAGTTATGTTACAGATAGCTTCCATGAATTTCAAAAAGAGCCTGAAGCAAGAAATCCCATAAAAAAACTCCATAATTTTTCACCTACTGTACTACAGCTGAAATGCATGATTAGAATTTTAAGGCCCTGCGAAATCAAAATCGATAATCTCAAACCCTCATAACAAATCAAACCTAATGAGAATGATGGTCTGCGGTGGGTCTCTCATCTGCACCAGGCAGAGCTACAGATGAACTGAAGATCTTCCTCCTCTTAACTCTGTCTTTCACCCAAGCTTTCCCCATGCTACTGCTCAAATACTTCAAATAAGCCACTTTGACTTAAATGTGTAATTTACTGGAAATCTGCTGGCAACATCTTATGTGTTGGCTGAAAAACAAACAATGTAATCTGCAAATCCGGAGTTTTCAATGGGGATGTTTGCTGACTGCTTTTTCTCTCTCTTAGTAGTGGTCAGCTCTGGCAGTGAAACACTTTGAAAAACACACAGCCCGTGCTAGAGAAAGATCAAAAGCGGATCAGATGTCAGCACCAGCTCACGTCAGTCTCACAAGGAAGAGGAAAAAACAAAGCGAGAAGATGAGTTTTTCTTGTCACGCGTCACCCCGTGCCCTTCACACGCATGCAAGGGCACCGGGGCACAACACAGCATCTCTGCCAGGGAACCTGGACCAGCAAAGCAAGTGGGATCGTGCTGTCCACCTCTGCCCCAAAAAAACTCATCAGTATTTATTCTGGCAGCACCAGGCTTTCCTCCCAGTGCTCCTCCTCACTGGGCTGCCACTCCTGGGGAAGGGAAAGAAGCGTGGGCACTGGTTTGACTTGACTATTGAACGGCAACAGGGTTCAGGGTGAGGTCAGCCCTGCTCACAGGCAGGCAGCTGATGCACAGTATGGCCCGGCTGTGAGCGGGAGGTGAAACACTGTGGGTCTGCACCAACTGCCAGCAGCGGCCGATTATGGCACGGCTCTCCCTCCCTGCTCTCGCTAAACTATGTCCCATTTTTATTTGCTTGCATTTGCAAGACTACACAGACTGTGCTCTGCTAAAAAGGTGTGAAAGTGTGCAGATAATGCTCTTTTTTCTTTAAGAATATGAAGCCTTTTAAAAGTTTTTAGAGGTCAACAGGAAAAAAGAGTCCCCACCCAAGAGTCTTATATGCCATGTTCATTTTCTATGGGATTTTCCTAAAAGGCCATGTTGGGACCCATATAAAAAGCAAGTAGCTGAGTTTATAGCCCCGTATATCCCTCCTAGACAGGCGCCCAATTGCAGCTAACCAGTGAGCATCCCCTTCACCACCCATCCATCTCCTCTCTGTTGTGTTCTGTGTTCCCATGCTTGTGGGTGAAGGCAGCGAGCACCCACCGATTTCGGGGCAGGATTAACCTGAAAATCAGTAAACCCTCCGCCGGGATTTTGGAATCTCGCTGTGCTGGTGTGACGTGAGTGGCAGCGCTCCGTGCTGACTCAGCTGGCCGGGCTCGCTCAGGCTGGTTGGTGGGCGAGGTTGGGTTACATGGCAGAAATCATAACAAAGGCAGGAAACAGATCAGCACTCCCTGGGTTTAACACCCTCTCTGGGGACCCTGCTGGTTTCCAGACTGCGGATGGTTTTAACCCTGTCCTGAAATGTGTCTGCATGGCATGCTCTGCTCTGGTGAAGTCAAGCCTGATACATAAAATAAAAGCAACTCAAGGCAGCGCAGGAATGGCCTCAGCAGGCGCCGGTTGGAGAGGTCCAAAGGGTTTTACTGCTTTTTATGAATGAGCACTGAAATATGAACTCTGCTGAACAGCATCCAAATCAGAGTAACCAGACTATCACGATGGATTCTCTTGGAGGAGTTTTAGGATGACCCCCTCCCTGTTGTTCCCTGCCAGCTCTGCGTGGTTTTGCTTCCCCACAGCTGCAGAGCATCTCTGTCACCTTGCAGCCTGGCTCTCCGGTTTTTGCTCTCAGCACTGCACTTCCAGCACAGGATAGGAGGAAAACCCCAGCTGACCTCATGCAGCTTTATTTACTCCGGTGTCAAAAAAACAGTTGTGCCCTCACTGCTTAGTTTTGGTGGCTGAGTTGATGCAAAGTGTCTATGGGTGAATGGATGTCTTTCATAAAACCAGCTAACTCTGCAGGACTGTATTTCATTTAAAATAGCTTGAAGAAAGTTATGTGAACACATCACTGATTCCCTCAAGTACTGTTTTTTACTTTGTGCAGGATGCTTTAGGAACAAGTCCTTCCTGTGATGTGAAGTGTTGCTCAGTGTGGGGGAGAAGGGAAGCAAGCTATCTGACCTCCAAACTGAAGGTGTTTGGGGAAAAAGAGGACATTTTTCATGAGATCCTAATGAGGACAGCACTACCCTTGGTCCCCGCTGGGAACTCTGATGTTCTGAAAACAGCGGCCTCAAAAGGTGAAACATGGTCATTTAGAGGCTATGAATCCTTTTCATATATAAATCTGATAGCAAAAGGACAGACAAGTGTCTGCCAAAAAATCCTTGCTAGGAATTTGCCTGAGTGAAGGCTGCAGGACTAGAGTGGTACCATGGCTTCCTTCCAGCAGGACTGTCCAAGGGGCACATCTGCTAAGGGGGTGATAGTCCTGTAACACATCACCCTGCAAAGATCCTGTAACTGTTGGAATAAGGAAGAGTTTCTTAATTTAGTTTCCACTGTATTAAAAGCATATGAAAACTATAAAAAAAAAGACATAGGAGTATTATAAAAACCCAAACAAACCTCAAACACACCCACCCTGGAAATGTCTCCCATTCACAGCTTCACTGAGTATTTTCTTTTAACTCACCACAAGTCTTCCCAGAAGAACAACTGAAAAGACATTAGACATTATTTATTTTTCTTTTTAAAATATTGTTTTAGAAACCTCCCAGAAGGGAGAAAAATAAAATAAATTATTATAGTGCCACATCAGCACAATCACCAAGCTCAAAATGAAGAAGACTACAGTGATCTAAATACTCCTTTGACGCACGATGCTTTTAAATTTCACAGTCAGCTCTTCTGCTTCCTTTTACAAAGACACTTCCACTTAGTGTCTTCTAAGTCACCTTGAACACCAATTGGACATATACATATTCTTGGCAGCTCTTTGGGTTATTTTGCGTGTTCGTTTTGGTAATCTGTTTTCATGCATGGGAAAGTTCATTCTCTATAGTAAATGAAAGGCTTTCATAAGAGGTCTTCTTTCCACTGGAGACACGATTAGAGGCCAATTGCTATTCAAACCAAGTGTAATAAAAAGGGCTTGTTGTGGAGAACACAGCTCTATTTCTTTTTATTAAAGCCCAGAACTACTCACAGTAACCTCTTGCAAGACAACTGAGAATAAAACCAGCTCCACCATGCTGTATTTCTCAAAGCAGCTTGCCAAAATACAAGTTTCTCAGGAGTCAGGATGCAGGGCTGCAGCAGAGGAGCAGATGTGTCTACTGCTGCAAAGGTGGGCCCTAGCCAGCACCTTCCCATCCTGCGGGTCAGCATGCACAGCGGTAACACACTGAAAGAGGTTAAAACTCATGCTGTCTCTTCATCTGTTCCTGGCCCAGAGTCAAGGTTTTCTGAAGCAAGAGGTGAGCTGTGAAGTTTACAGGATTTATTGGGTGCCAATCACCCTTTGACAATGGCAGGCATTTCCTGCAGCTACCAAATTTCCCTCCTGCATCCTCTTGGTGGGCTCAGTACTGAGACTAAGGCTGAGATGAGCTCTTTACCTTCTGCTGGACTACTCCAGATGTAACCCATATGGGCAGAGGGAATCATGGGCGGACTTCCAGCTAAGCATAAAAAGGACAGGAGCCACCTCTGTTTTGCTCCTGCTACCTCTAAAAAAGCAAAAGCAGATCATGGGGTTCCTTATAGCACCACAAAGCAGCATCTCCACAAAGAATGTTGTTTTCTGCACCTCGATGAACTTGAACTGTGAACACCACACAAAGCACAGAGATCTTCCACAGATGTGGCTTCACGCACTGCTTTGGACCCTGCGGAAATGGTGGGTCTGATCTGAGACCAGCAGAGATGGAGCAAAGAAGGGTTGAATTACAGGTCTCTAAAAAATGTTCTTTACTTTGCTTCTGTTTGATGAACTAAGAGACAATGAAGACATGTCTACTCTTCTTCCTCCTGCAGTATTTCGGCTGATTCAGACTCTCACACATACCAAACTCATTACTTTGAGCCCCCAAAATTTTCTCCTAACTTTAGCTAACCTTGTCTAACTATTTAAAGAGGCATCAGTATTAGAGTTGTCAATATTCTGGAAAGATTTTTCAGCTCCTCTGCAGTGAGCAGAAGAACATGAAGTTTGTTTGTTTGTCTCGCCTTAAAACCAAGCTACGCTGCTGTTTTCTGCAAGGCACTTGAAGAAATTTTGTATAATACTGAAATATGCATACAGTCATTTTTATAAATTTGCAAAAGAGGTTAATCATGCAATATCATTAATCAAGAAGAAACCTGTTTTCTTAAGGAGACACGTAAGTTATTCTGTTTGAGGTAACAAGACTTGTGACTGCGGCCTTGGAACATGGTAAGCACAAGAACCACCTCTCAGATTTTTTGCTTTCCAGACCTAGGAAACAATATGCCTAGGAACATGTTTGAAACACAAATTTCCAGATGGAACCTACATGCAATCTAGTCCTAGAGGTCTGTTTTTTGTACATTTGAAGTTGTGCTGTTAAGTAACCCAATACACTGACCCAAATCCAGTTTGGTTGTATTCACACGAAACAAAGCACAAAAAGTTTAAATATAAACATCTGTGCACACAAGCATTGACATGTAGCAACTTCTGGGGACAAGTGAATTTTGCTGTGCACAGATGCTATGCTGAAATCTTGACAGTGTTTGTTTGGATTGAACTGGCTTCAGCCTGTGCAAAGTGTTAATTAAGGACGAGAGCTCTCACACTCCAAACTTGAGACTTACAGGTCAGATTCAAAATGAAATCACCAGTTACATGGGGCATTATATGCTGTATTACTATCTGAAGCAATTAACTTCTAGAGAGAAAGGAAGAAGGAAGAAAAATATCTTTTGGCCCTATGTATTATTATTTATTGTAACCAGATTGTCCTCCATCATATGATAAAGCAGAAATATGTTTAAGGAATCTTTCAGTCACTGCCTACACAGATGGTCTGAAATCATACCTTAACCCATTAACAAAATGTAAAAGGCAAGTATTTTTTCTGCCATTGAGCACTTCCAAATGTAGTGTATACTGTCTGTAACAAGCCTGGCAAGTAAAAGCTTTTATGCCTGTTCCTGGGCTAATTCAAAATATAAACTTCAGTAGAATTTTCCATGTTCCCTGGCCAAGACCTTGGCAACAAGCACACAGATATATGTTATGTACAGCAAATCAATAGGTGTTTTCCAAACGTTTAAAACTTCAGGTTTTGAAATGTATACAGCAAAGCCATGTTAAGCAGATCCTAGCACCCAGATATCCTTAAAAGAAAGCAATCCTGCCCTGCATCCTTATGCATTCTGAAATAACTGTCAGAAAAGATGCAAAGTCCTCCTATACTAGGCCTGAACGTCTGCACAAGACTTTAAACACAAAATCTCCTTACAAGCCTCAGTTGGACTGAAGAGAAGTGGATCCCTTTGTCTCACACTCCACCTACTACAAAAACTTCCACTAAGAGTCACAAGCTGAATCACGAAAACACATTCATGTTTTATTTATTTAAGGCATCAATCTCTCTCTCTCTGGATGAGTGGGTGGATTTTCCAGATGCATTCCTGACCAAGAAGAGTATCTGCAGGACTCAAACCTCTCCACACACACATTGCACAACACTTGTCCATGCTGACTCCAAGCACAGAGCAAGACTCCTTCCCACTCACACTGATCTCCCAATCTCTCTCTGTTTTCCAGAATCTCAGCCCACTCACTTAACCCAGGCTGAAATAGGACAAATGGAAATTTCTTGGCTGCTTCAGTTAAGGTTTACCCATATAAAGAAGGCTACTTGAGACTGGATAGAATTTTAATCCAAGCTTTCCTTTGGTTAATCTTTGTACCATACTGCTCCTCGTTAGTGTTTGTAACAGGCCAAATCAGCCTAAAGTACTTACCCATTGTTCATTTGTGCTATTCCTTTCACTGTTCTCTCTCACAGGCTTTTTTAGGCTTTTATATGCTTTCCCCGGCACTTTTATAGAATGTAATACAGAGATCTGGAGTTGACAATTTCTATGTAGTAACTCAAAATGGTCAGGATGGTGATGCTACTGGTTGGCATGGAAGTCCCTTCATGCAGCATTAGCCTCTTTTTGCTATTGCCATTTTAAGGACAGGTGTCTTTAAAGAGAGAGATGCCTAGGCTCCCTCAAAGTAGGTGAAATGACTCCTACCCTAGCCTTATATTCAGATTTCATACAAAAGTCAATCTTCAGACAGAAAATTTTCTCCCTGAAAAACATCAAGAAATGGATCAAGTACAACACTGTGATATACCGCATTCAGTGTCACTTTCCTGGGACACTGGCCGGGCTCAGGGCTGCTGACTGAGATGGCGCAGGACAGCAGAGGTGGTTAAGTCTGAGTCTAGGTCCAGGTTCCCAGCTTCAGGTTTGGGCAAAGCTGGTTAAGTTTCACACCTTCCTTGCAGCAGCTCCCACAAGAGCATGGGAAACCGGGCACCAACCATGTACAGGCAGGGAACCTAATGTAATATTAAATGATACCTCATGTCAAAATATCATGGCACTTTTGCTCTAATGCTTCTGATAGTTCAGCAGACAAAATGCTGTACCACCAATTTAATCTGATCTTTCCCATTCTCTGTATGCTGCTGAAGTGGACAGCAAGAGACTCAACTGCTCCCTTAACTGCAGGAAGCAGGGCACAAGGGCTTTTGAGCAAGACAGCCAAAGGCAGAGAGGCTTCCTAACCTGACAGCTGGGGGCTTATGACACAAGGCAGTGCTTGTGTATGTCATGGTAACTTGTCTGTCTGTAGTTTCTCATGCTAACTTGTATCAACTATTTGCCTTGGTAGCTGCTAATTAAAGCAGTTATTGAACAACAAGTAATTGAACAACAATTTATGTTGTTCATACATTGCTAACAAAGTAATGGCAGCAGCATCACTTTGCGCAGGCTGCATGCTCGGGGGCCTCGCTCAATGGGATGCTGAGCAGCATTTGCAAAGGGCTCAGTGCCCTGAAGAATCAGTGCCATGTCACTTAATGTGGGTTTTAGAGCTCCAGAACATTTAGAGGAAATTCCTAAGAAATGAAAGGAATCTAGGATACCAATGTAAGCAGCACCTGACAAGTATGTGTTTTATTTGCATGTGTTGTTGGGTTCATCTAACAACTTATCCTTAAGAGAATATAGCACCCCCTTTCTGACAAAACACCAGTGTCCCTGTGTTGCTGTCAGTAAGCACAGCACAGCAGCTTTCTGACAGGGAACCATTATGAACAGGGTACAGAAAAACTAAAGATCCATCAGACACATCTGAGCATTTGCAACTGCAGAGTTAACAGCACACAGTAGAGAGCAGAGTATAATAGCAGCTGGCCACAAATGCAGACTTGTATTTCAAATAAAGCTTCAGAGGAGCTCAGGAGTAATACTGGTGTGTGCTGCAATCCCATGGCAGTGCTACAGAGAGTTCACTAAAGGGTATTTCCAACTATTTTTTGATTCCTTCTTGTGCTGAAAATACAATGCTTAGTTTCCTTCCAAGGCATTAATTTCACAGGTAATTTTGTTATGAAGTTGAACAGCCCAGAATGCAGCCTAGGTGTTCTGGCAGCAAGCTGATGCTACCAAACATCATTATTTGTCCAGCTAGTTTACAAGGAAATAAATACAAAATCCCCAGGTGTTGCTTACAGTGTAGCCAATGTTTTTCATTCCATTCGTAAATACAACATGCTGTTCAGCCCACACACCTATTTTATAGCTCTAATGAAAACTAGAGAGCAAAATTCACACATAATGGTGACCATACTGCCTTTCAATTCACCCCTGTAAAAGACAGAGATTGATCAAACAGGTATTCCTGCAAGCATGCGAATGCAATATATGAAGAAGCATGTCAAGAATTTTAATTGTACTAAATAGGAAAAGCCCGTAACTAAGAGAAAATAGATTGCCTACATAACAACACACAGCTGGAATGACTTTAGTCCCCAAGGCATTGCTAAGAGGCCTCTTTATGGGTTTGGATTAGAAGGAGAAGTGCCTTTAGCCAGGCACAGCAGGACAGGTTAGAGAGGGGCAGCCTCAAATGCACAGACCTGAACGGCTCTTCCAGCTCCTGAGTAAGTTAGAACAGTACACATAGACCTGATAACTTCTTGGATCTTGCTAAGACTGCCTGGCACTGATGGATTTCTCAGGGTGCACCAAATATTTCCCATCTTTATGAAGACTGGTGGTTTCAAATTTGTGGTTTGGATATTCCATTTATCACACATGCCCATTGCATCACAAGAGACAGAAGCTACTGAGGGGAAGGACAAACTGGCAGCACGTGGACAACTTAACAGCTCCTGGGCACAATCCTCTGCAATGGCAATACTGCACACATGTCAGCATTTGTTTATTTATTTATTGAGACTTCAGTTCCCTGCCAACTGCTCCAGTACTGGAAGTATATACTGGAAAAGAGGAGAAAGACAAAGAAACCTTACACAGGTGGTTCCTCTGCATGCAGCCCCTGATGCTGGGAGTGAAACCCCAGCAGAAACCCTGAACCCTTGAAGGTGCTGGATTCTCTCAGCTACTCAGGACTCACCCCAGGAGAGTTCAACTCCCTTCCACCTTAATGGCCATGGCAATTAAATGAAATTTCTTGGCCTAAAATGAACAGCCACACGGGCACTGCCATTCAGTGAGGATTTCACTATCCCAGGACACATGCAGGCAAAATCCTCATCCAACAAATATGGCCAGATTAGTGAACGGGAAACAACGTGCCTGACTTTCTTCTGACTTTGTGAGCATGAGTGACCCTGTGACTTTTTATTAAACCACATGATTACATGCTGCAGGCATACATGGGCAAGAATGCTGGAGGAGGTATGTGCCTTGTAGCACCTGAAATCCCTCACTGGTCGTTTACAAACCATAAAGAAAAGTTGACAGATTCCTAAAGCTTAGGACTTTTTTTCCTTTGTTTTGTTAGGGGCTTAATGTCTGTGTGGGTATAGCACACCACCAGGCTGATGCCAGACATTTTTTTGGTGCATGTTATTAGAGATGTGAACAATGGCCTGGATTTACCAAGAGATAAGGACAAGAATTATTCTGTCTGTTCAGTGTTAATGAATAAATGCTTTTCCTGAACTATCATGAAATTCTGAGCCATGAATTTAGCTTACTGTGGTCATATTTGAACATTTATAGGCACAAACCCCCTTCTAATTTTTAAAAATTTTCATTTTTGCTGTAAACCATTCACAAGGCTCCTAAAAACTCCTAAAACTTCCTAGTTGTATTCTATCAAAGGTGAAGAAATAATATACAGCTTCTTACTGTATAAAATACTATAAACAGTGTATAGTGAGAAAACAGTTTTATTAAATGGAAGCATTTTATTAAATGGATCTAGTTCAGCTGCTCCCAAGCCACTCATCAGGAGAAAAAAAATCATATTTCCCAAATATGTTTTTAAAGCAGTCTTTTTTCCCCTCACTTTTTTTTTTTTTTTAATAGCAGGTTTCATTACTATGTGGCAGGATGCTTTATCCATTCCTGGTCCAGAAATTCCTAGATTTGATTCTTACACCTGGAATGATGCTCAAGTGCTAGACTGTCATAACTGCACAGAAGAGGCACCCTGACCCAGTCATCTCTCATATACCCCACTAAAGATAACTAAAGAAGTACCTACCTTCCTTGAGGGCCCCCCCCGCCCCCTAATTTTTATCCCTCCTTTCATGTCAGCTGTTAACCTAAAGGGTATGGGGAAGACTGGAGGACCAGTGTCTTGGTGCACACTGGACCTACCTGGGAACATGAGAGACTGTCCCCTACCAACAGCTCAGCACGGAAGAGGGAAGGTGAAGCTGAGGAGGATTCTGACTCATGATCTAGAGCATGAGGATGACCAAGATGAGTGCCTCTATGAAGGACAGGCTTACAGTTTCCAATTCTGGCTGTGTTTGCCAAGGGCAAAGGATAATTATCTCACCCAAGCTGTTTAGTCTTCTACTTATTTATAATGTATTGATCCTATCTTCTGATTCTTTAGGAGGTTCAAGGACCACCCCCCTTGCTTTCAGCTATTCCATATTGTACTGTTGCTTCAAATTATGCAATGAATAATTTCACAGTGAAATTTCTACATTAAAGACTCTATTGAGTAAAGTGCAGATTTTAAGTTCTAAAAGAAAATACACAGTGATCTCTATTCCTTTGAGTGCCGGGTCCTGCACTTTGGACACAACAACCCCCTGCAGCACTACAGGCTGGGCATAGAGTGGCTGGAGAGCAGCC
>JAWWLV010000088.1:104048275-104082545 GCA_035041135.1 Platyrinchus mystaceus | reverse complement strand
CAGTGCTGGTGAGGCCACACCTGGAGTGCTGTGTCCAGTTCTGGGCCCCTCAGTTCAGGAAGGATATTGAGGGGCTGAGGCAGGTCCAGAGAAGAGCAATGAGGCTGGTGAAGGGACTTGAGCACAAATCCTGTAAGGAGAGGCTGAGGAAACTGGGGTTGTTTAGCCTGGAGGAGGCTCAGGAGATCAATGTTTGGAGTTGATGATCTCAGAGATCTTTTCCAACCCAGTTGATTCTATGATTCTACATGATTCTATGATATGCCACAAGTTAGGAAGATTGGATCTTCCGTCTTGGAGTCCATCAAATCCCTTCAATTCCCATACCTGTGGTAATGACCAGAGCCTGAATCTCAGAGGGAAGAGTCAAACCCTGCCATAAAGAGATCTCATCCTTCTACCACCTATTTAGAAACTAGTCCAAGCTGTCATGCCTGAGATTTAGCATCCCCAAAACATGTCATATTGAAAGGGAAGTTTTGCCCTTTCATTCATTCTTTCCCAAAGTGGGGTGTACGTGGAGTGGTGCAAACCAGTGACATTGATTGATGAAAGAGTTAGCATTGGTGGCAATCTGGTAGAGGAAAAATCAGTGGAGAGGCTTAGCTTGCTATCTAGAGCAGATAACTTCAAAGCAGCCTGAGTAGTGACTGATGATGAAGTAGCAGAGATAAGAAACACACTGCCTCACTTTTTCAGTGCAGCAATCTGGAGGCATTGCAGCTGAGCATGACACTTCTGGCAGCATCCCTGCACATCTGTAGCATCCATTGGAAAGAAGTAAACAGCACCAGTCAGCTGGAAAGACTGCTTTCCTCATCCTCCCTGACCCCCTGCAGCTATCTGTCCCAGGCTCAGAAAAGAAAAAATGCTGGTATGTATTTTCCTAGGATCTTTGAGTTGTCTGCATCTGTATTCTTTGTTCTTTAATATGTTAGCGTGTTATGCTTAGTGTGTTTGGCTTACTATGACCAGTTAAGGTTCCACTGACTAAAAAATAAAGTAGCATGATAAATTCTCGGAAATTATTTGAGAAGGAAGGACAGAATGATTCAGAAAAAGGGGAAGTGGTGCAAAACAGTGTGTATTCAGTCCTCTTCACAAAAGCTTCTTCCCCAAAATGAGAATTTTCAGAGAATGCCTCTCTCCTTCCCTCCTTCTGCTGATCTCTTCCTTCCTTGAACCAAACTACAGGCTGCAGCAACAAGGCAGCTAATAATAAACTCTTCAGCTGAACTCTACGAAAGCAGTTTGGTCAAGGCTTTGCCTTCCAAATGCTGACCAACACATGTTCCCAGCTGCCAGCGTGACTCACGGCTAGCCATGTTTTTCACAAAACAGTTGTGCTTCAGCCTTCTCCCCCCCAGAGCACGTTTTGCTCCAAACACGGGCTCCCACTTCCAAATGATGGAGTCAAAGGTACTTGAGTCATGGTCCTTCTACCATGTCTCATGTTAATGGGATGTACAAGGACTGCTCCAGTAACAATATATTAACACAACTGCTCTTACACTGTGGCTCCTGAAACAAAAACCCCACTGCTGCTTCTATCGCTGCCCACACCAGCAGGCTGTACAGGAACAGCACTGGAACTTCTACAATGACAGCAAGCAGACAGAACAGGAATCCTTTAAAAATGACCTTTTATTGAGATTTGTATAATAAAACTTGGTTCTTGCCTTGGGATTTCCCCATATTGCCCTCTTTTAGCAGTGAGGACACAGGGCCAAGAGGGAACAGAACACAATTGTGACAGGAGGCATAACATTTTCTACTGGCCAGGTAGGAGCTCCAACTACTCCTCTGTGTTCTGGCCCCAAGAACAAACTCTGGTACTTCACTGGAAATGCTGACTCAGCTGTCCACTGAATTTGCAGTCCGTAAAAGATGTGCAGGTCACCCTCCTGCATGGAGGAGCCCAGTGCCAAGTGAAGCAGCCAGCGCTGCTGAAGGCACGTGGGTCCCGCTCACTCCAGAGGTTGCTCAGAAACTGCCTGGAAATGCATCAGGGATGTTAGAAATGGGAACAAACTGAGTCAGGTTTTCTGAAGAAGGGGAAATAACCCCTTTAGGGTACAAAAAAGCATGAACACCAGGATGCTGGTGCAGCTACGTATGGAAACCAGGTCAGCCTAGCTTCTCCCTCTGCTGCCCCATGATACTGGGAAAGACAAGGAAAGGGGTATGGGAAGAAGTTTGGGGTATGGGAAGAAGTTTGGGCTCCAAAATAGTATGGACAAAGAAGACTTCTTGGATTGGAACACCACTGAATTACACAACTCTCACCAGTGTCAATGCTATGGCTTCAGGACCCCATTCTCCCTTTGGTCTTCTTCTGTACTGCAGACATCTGGGACACCTCCCTGACCACTGCGATGTTGTTTTCATGAAGAGTATGGCAGTTATGGTTGTTTCCTAAGAGTGGAACTATCCTGACTCCTCCTCTTGTGGTGAAATCTCCCCCCACCGCTGCCAGGCTGCTGGCTCTCTGCGCCCTCCACGCTGCCCCATCAAGTGCAACAGCACAAACATTTCTGGAAATGCTCTTGCATTTCTAAGGAGAGAAATAACTCACATTGGTAGCATCACAATATTGGTGAGGAAGAAAGAAATGAAAGCAAGTTAATATGCAAAAATCCTGTCATGTCACAACAGTGCACTTGTTACTGGGATAGTAAGGATAATGGAGTACCTGCTCCTTGCTAAATCTTTTTGCTGTTCACTGCAGGAGCATGCTGACCAGAGATAGCAAGGTAGAGGACAACACAGAGGGAAACTATTTCTATAGCTGTTAATGAAGCTTAATATTTTTTGCTAAGCTGGAGGTAACAGAAATAAACAGTTAATATCTCTTCCTATTTCTCAAGGGTTTTTTTTCCTTTTTGCTATTCTGGGGCTTAATCCACAACAACAACAACAAAAAAGAGTAGGAAAAAACCCTGTGTGCAGCCTTATGGCAGGACTTTCCAAGCCACAGATGCTGGCTCTGTGGTTGGCTGATCTATCCAAAATAAAGCTCAACAGCAGGGTGCAGTGGAGTAGTTCAGGGGGTAGAAAAGGTCATGTGAATTTGATTCCCACCTCCCAAATGCCACATCTCCTTGTGCTGCCTCCCCCTGCTCCTTTTGGGATGTAAGGAATTGTTGACTTATTTTTCATTTTTTATTTTCAGCCTGCTTTTCCTATCTGCTTGCCAAGTGGGGTCATTGAAAATAACTCTTGTTGCAGCCACTTTCCCAGGAGAGAAAAAATAAGGTGAGCTATTATTCCGATAGCTTATAGTTGAAAAGGCAGCTAGCAGCTTGGATGATGAGCCTCTCTGGCTGCTCCAAGACAGAGTTGGCACTGTGGGAGCTCAGAGGCTACCATGTCACCTTCCCCTTGTCACAGGGACAGGCATCAGCCTGCCTTGGGTGAAACTGTTGACTGCAGAGACTGAAACATTTTCCTGAGACAAAGAGATCACAAGAGCATTGAAAACAGGGGCCTTGAAAGCTGCTGACCCGCTGCACACAGATGCATGGCACTGCCTTCCTTACATGAGAAGGCCATTTTGGGTAAACAAATGTCAAAAAAAAAGGAAAGGGGAAAAAGGAAATAAGTAACCAAGCTCATTCCAATAATTTTTGACATCAGAATGCATCCATATACTTTTCTTTTGAGAGGAGCCCACAGCATATATCTTGGCCCAGCTGGCAGTACAACCTCTGCAAGTCTACAAAACATCCCATGCAACCACTCTTGGGAACACCTATAAACCCTGCTGCACATCCATGTGTGGGCTGAAGCAATGGCCAACTGGGCAGAGGACATGTAAGAGGCACTGACCCATTATTACAGCATGCACATTCATTTCTCTTCAGGTATGGGCTTCATTTTCATGATGCTAATGACCAAATAATGAAACAAACCACTGCTTGCTTCTGATTAGAGCTATTTCTGAAGCTTTATGTTTGTCAAGAAAATAAATCAAGTCTAAAAATCACACTTTCCTTTGGGAAGATATTGAACTAAAGTGGATGATGGGACTGTACCTGTATGTTTTGATGCTGCCAGCAAGGAAGATTTTCATAGCAGGTGTTTGATTTACCCTAAGCACTACGCAATAGCAGGATGAAAGACCTGCTGCCACTTACCAAACCTCTTGTAGCCGAAGGACTGCACCTCCTCCTCCTCTGCAAAATCGTCTGGAGAAAGAAAGACACAGCAGCAGATTATTACTACTACCACTGGAAAAAGATGGGAAGAAGTTTTTACACTTAAATGTTCATGAATTAATGTAACTTTAATTGATTTGTTAGGCATGTTACTGATCTTCCTCTCTGTTGCTCATATCCCACCTCTGTCTTCAAGTAGAGAAGGCAGTTCAGAGCCTTTCTCCCAACCAGAGTACCCAGCAGAACTCCAGATTACAAATTGTGCAGATTTATCACCTGGTAGCTATTGTGAGGCCTGCTTGGCCAATTAGGTACAGAGCAGAGCAGACATGTCCCTCCTCACAATGACAGCCACAACTGTCACCAGCATGCTGCTTGGGCAGGCTCAGCCAGACCACAGCACTCACTCCAGCCAGCTGCCTGTGCTGTGCAGGCATTTGGCTCAGGCTACACATGCACCAGTTTGGCCTTTTACACAAAGTGCCACATGTAGCCATGACAAGTAAGGAGAGAGGAGTCAGAGGGGATGGTTGTCCATCCATCCACCACCTCCCATGGGCACTAGCTTGGCTTGAACATGCAAGATCTGATGAAAAATAGGAAACAGTACTGATAAACTCAGATGAGAAAAATAAAAACCAAGATGGTGATGATTTTGAAGGGTCTAGAGAGGAAGCCGTATGAGAAGTGGCTCGGGTCACTTGGTCTGTTCAGCCTGGAGAAAGGGAGACCAAGTGGAGACCTCATCACAGTCCAGAGCTTCCTCAAGAGGGGAAGAGGAGGGGCAGGCACTGATCTCTTCTCTGTGATGACCAGTGACAGGACTCAAGCAGACAACATGAAGCTGTGTCAGGGCAGGTTGGATATTAGGAAAATATCAGGCTCACCAGGGAAGTGGGCACAGCACCAAGCCCACCTGAATCCAGGAAGAATTTGGATAATGCTCTCAGGCATATGACATGATTCTGGGGGCTGCCCTGTGCAGGGCCAGGAGTTGGACTTGATGATCCTCGTGGATCCCTTCCAACTCAGGATATTCTATGATTCTGTGATTTCATTAAACCTTTTGTTCTCATCTTTAAGTTAGCAAGCAGTAATATGCTAATAATCATGATTTTATTTTGTCAGAAGCTTAATTTCTCTCCTCTTCCTTCTCTCCTCTCCGTTTCAGCAGCAAAGGAAAAGGTTGGCATCAGCAAAAGAAACACACCCATGACTTCTCTAATAAAAAAAAGGATATGTTTGTGTTCATGTGTTCAGCTTCCTTCTACCAACACGATTCCTCGTTCTGCTGAATCAGGAAAGGCAAAAGCCCTGCACTGCCCTCAGCACAGCCTCTGCACCAGGCAACCAACTGCCAGGGAGGGCAGCACAGCCCAGGCAGCTCTTCTCCCATTTTCCTGTTCCCCACAGGGAGCAGAGTAGACCCATTCCCTCTCCGACACACACCATTTTTACACTGGGAGAAGCCTCCATGGACTGTCTTTAAACAGGACCTAGGATGTGGCTTCCCAAGTGGCAGCTGATGGTTCTCAGTCCACTACCAAGCTGGAGAAACACTTGTCTCTGCTGTGATTCCCAGCAGAAACACACGGGCAAGCCTGCCTCCATGCTGTGCAAAACACTGCTGGGATCTGATGGCAATCCCTGCTGACCAAAACCCAGCTTCTTCTGGGCTTTTGTTGGCAGTGCAGTGGTGGGGAGGCTGATTCAGCACCCCCGGCTCCTTCAGCTACTGCTGGTCACCTTGTGCCACCCTTCCAGCACAGGATGCTGAGGAAGCTTGCAACCTTTCCGTCCAGGCCTTCCCCTGACTTGAGGGTAGCAAAGGAAACAGAAGCTCAAGGGCCAGTCAAGGGGTTCACCAGAAGGGAACACTTAATGACTTGCAGCGGAAAAGCAAGCTAAATGCAGACAAACAGATGTGATGGAGTGAAAAGTCTGTGCTCAGTTAGACCTTTTTTTGTCCACAGACTTAGTGTACATGATCAGACTCCTCTGCATCATGAAACTGTGATAACTGCTGATGCAATTAACTTGGGCCACTGAAGAGCCTTGGGGGGATGAATTCAAAGGTAAAGATTCAGTCTGCTTTCAGGCTCTACAAAGCCTAAATGATTTGAGTGCATGTCCAGCAGAAAAACGGACTTGCTCCACCTTCTGACCTGCAAGGTGCCACACACAGAAGTCTGAGGAAGACTTTGCCTGAAGCAGCAGAGGAGTCCATGAAATACATAATATTGCAGAACATCACCCTTTACTCAGATGACACTGTTGATAGAACAGCTAAAAACATATTCTTCACCAGGTAACACATTTTGCTTACTGCCAGCGGCGCTCCTGTCCACATCTTAAGCTACACCTCCAATTCAGATGAACATTTAAGAAGTGGTAGAGCCAGTGGAAGCTCCTAAGGCAAAACAAACACATGCTGGTTTTGAAGGCAGAAAGAAACCTTTAAAAAAAACAAACCAAACAAACTCTCACAATTTTACTGAATGTTATCTGAAGACAAGGTCACCCAACAAAACACGACAAATACCAATAAACCATCAACAACCAAGCTCCTCATCCCAGCGGCGAGCTACTCAGGAAAACTCTTCCCCTCTTGTACAAAAGATAAAATGCTGCACAAAATAAGATATCAGCTCCAGAGCCCTTCGCTTCCTGCCCTCTCCTGCTATCAGGCTGTAACACAATTGCCTCCTTTGTTTCTCAGGAGAGTAACCTGGCTTATCCGATTCATATCTGATGTATACAGTCAGGCTGTCTCTAAATCCTGCAGCTTCATCCCACTCCACATCTCCAAGACCTTCCTCCCAGGCTGCCAACCTCTTCCCTAGTTGTCCTGTTTTCCATGCTTAGCCCAATTGCGTTGCCCTCTGGCCATGCTCTTATAATCACATTGTTGTTTCTTTGGCCTTTTCTATATTTACAACATATATATTTTTATATACATATATTTTAGATATTTCTCTACACACAGTTTTAAAAAAAATATATATGCTTTTCAATATTTGCAGTGCTGCATGTTGTTCTTGCTAGGGATGGAGTTTTTTCTCAAGCTTTGGATACTTTATTTATTAATCTCCTAATTTTGAAGGGCATTCGTGCTGTTTGAAACAAAGAAGTGGAGATGGGCAAGGACAGTTTTGTCAACTAGTGACCCAGCTCCCTGCTCAATAAAATCTCAAACAACACATAAAACATTTTTCAGTCCCTGTGAGATGGTCTTGCAAGGGGCAGCAATGTATTTTAGGGCAGGACTATGAAAATTATTTCACAGATAAAGCTCAGAAGCCTTTCAGTCACAACTGCCACTAGGCACTTTGCTCAAATCATGTAAATATAACACCTCACAATATTAACTGTAATGTAACAAGTTTAAGGAAAATAAAGATGGAAGAAATTAATAAAGCAAGCTTAGACTAAACATTCAGAAATGAACAGCATTTTGGAAAAAGAGACTAAGATGGGTTGACAGTCCTAGTTCAGAAGAAATCTATGTTTGAAATATTAAAAATGAAGTTGACTAACAAGCCTATAAATTTAAGTCCCAAGGCAAATCCCTGCACCCAGCCTTCTCCTCCCATGCCTTTCAGGCAGTATTGTCCTCACTGAAGGCAGCAGAAACTTGGCCCCCCGTTCCAGTGCTGAAAATATGAAAGTTTTGTCACACGTTCTACAAAAATCTCAAAGCTTCCTGGTATCTCTGCATCAGGAAAATACGAGAGAACCTAATTTTTCATTGAAAAGGCAACAGTTTTTCTAGAGAAAACTATGAAAATGTGATCTGTTATGAATTACAGAGGTTAAGAAAATACACACCAAGTAGGAAAGCAAATAGTAAGAAAACCTCCAGAATGTTTTAATAACTCACACTTTTAAAGGCAGTATCAGAAACTGGTGTGGCAGAAATTCATGCGTTTTGAGTGTCAGTAGCTGATATAAGAAAAAGAAATTTTCACATCAGTGATGCCCATACTTGATTGAGGCTGAAACTGGTGTAGGAGGGGTTTGTTTGACATTGTGAAAACTTTAAGTTAGAAATATTTTTCTTTAGTTTAAATCCAGCCCATCTCAGTTACAAAGAGAATGACTGGAATGACTGCAAATATTTCTGTTACATACATATACATTAATATATGAGCAAGGCTTATTTTCATGGGTGAAAAATATAAAGGCCAGGCTCCTCCTTGAAGCAGACAATAAAGCAGAATCTGTTGATAAGTCCCAGAGAGAAGAATTAACTCTTTAGTGTTGGGAAGACGAGCCATAATTTAGTCGTAAGATTCTCTACCGAGGTCTCGGCTGTGACCCAAAAGATAGGGAATCAAGAATAGGAAAGACAAAGAAACATGAAAAGCTGGTTTCTTATTCCATTGACTTCTACAGAGCTCTGGCAGAAGGAAGGTCCATAAAAAAGGTGAACTTTGGGCAGAACAGAAACACATGGGAGCAACCCAGTTGTATTTAACCCTATAGGGGAAGGACCACCAGAGATCTCCTGTTTCATCAGGTTTACAGGAGTCTCCTTGGATGCTACAACAGATTGTCATGGGGAGCTTACAGTAGAATGCTACAAATGAGTTTCTCATTGTAGCTGAGCAGCAATACATCAGATATCTTGGGAGTCAGTGCACAGCAAGAGTTCTGGTCAAAAAAAACCCCAAAAAAACCTCTGAGGTATTTTGGCAATATCTGTGCCCCACCGAGTACCAATGCCAAATTCCACTTGCCCTGCAGTCATAAGTTATTACTGCAACACCTCTAATAAATACAGTTGTAGAGTTAAATAAGATACAGTACAATGCTTCAAGGGAGTGGGAATTACAAAAAGGCAGTTCAGCTGGGGATTAACACAGCGAACAGAGGGAATTCATTTAATCTAAAACAAATTAGACTCTCATTTGATTAATTTGCTAGAGGCAAAGCAAAAATCTGTGGAGTAGAACTGTTTAATTTCTCATTCTTGTTCTTAAATCTTAAATAAATTA
This sequence comes from Platyrinchus mystaceus, assembly GCA_035041135.1. NCBI lineage: Eukaryota > Metazoa > Chordata > Aves > Passeriformes > Tyrannidae > Platyrinchus > Platyrinchus mystaceus. Next base: position 104,073,391 of record JAWWLV010000088.1, on the reverse strand, counting down.
ATCATGGACCACTTATGAGTCATGCTAAGGTCAAGTAAGAAAGAGTTGGCCTGGAGCCAAGAAGGATGCTAAATCTGCCCCTGGGACTATATAGGGTCTATAACCATGGCACCACTCGGTCCTGTTGCTGGAACAGAACCAGATCTGAGGAGCCTCTGGTGCAAGGTGATTTTAGGGAAGTTGTTTTCATTTTATCCCCTTCCTTTTGTGGGTGTCATTGTTGGCATATGGAACGTGTTAGAGAAAGCTGCTAATGTACGTGTCCAGCTGTCACTTTTTAACAGTAGACCCTGCTCAGCCATTTAAACCTAATTAACTAAAGAAGCAAACAAGACCTCAGAACCATTAGAGGTGCTGGGTTGTACGGTGGCTGCTGACACATGGTATCCAATAATTTCTAGAACATTTGTGTGCTGTAAACATAAATAAAAAGTCCTTGTTTAAAGACTTTGACTGAAGTCTTAAATAAAGAGAAGACATCAACATTCTACATTGCATTTCAAAATCTGGGGAAATCTATTCCAGGAAAGAATGAGGCATCTGGACTGAAAGTTGTCATGCCAAGTTTCAGCTCAGATTTTAGAAGTTCCTTTATAACCCCCTGAAAACACGAATTACAGTACATTAGAACCTATCCCTAAGCACCAGGCTGGGAACTCAGAACTACAAGATTAATTTGTAGTAAAAATGACATCCAGTTGTAAGAGTTTTCTTTAAAATAAATCTCCCTCTTAAAGGGCTTTAATGGTTAGGGCCCTGCCTTTCCTACTGACTTAATGGGAACTATAGAGTTATATCCCAGATATAAGTCTTTGTTTTTTGCAGCTCCACAAAATTCGTTGTATTATTAGCAAGTACAGATTTTTACTTGCACCATTTGGAAAGAAGCTGTACCCACTAGTTGAAAATCATGATATTCCTCTCTTTGACCCATAAATCAGCATGGATGAAGAACTCTGCTCAGAACTGTGTAACAAGTGCATCTCCTTCATGAGGAGTCAGTGTCAAAAAGCTACTCCTGCCTACTCTCTCCATCTCAGCACTCTTTTGGTGAAAAGGAGGAACTCATCCGCTTGTGAGGTTTCTATAATGTTAACAACTGTTCAGACAGATGAGAACAGCTAACACCCATATCTTTCTCATATCACATTTCAAAAGCTTTTTGGGCAGCCACCAGATTTATATGCATTTCTGGTCACTATTAACTGGGTCTACATTCAAAGTGCTCACCTAGAGTTGAAACAGAGCCAGCAGAAGCACAGCAAACAGCTGTGGCCTTCAGATGTTGATGACTTCATCAGTCTAATTGGTTTCCATTGGTTTTCTTAGCTCTTATTCTAGACAGTCTCCTGCTTGTGCTAATGGGCTGGTCATTCCCCTGCCTTCACAGATGCTCCATTTCACTAGTCCTCTTCTGTCTTTCTCCACTACTTTTTCCTTATAGGCTCTTTTCATAGTCAAGTTCTTTCCCTCTGCCTTTATTTTGATGAGCTCTTCCTCATAAAATCCTACCCCACACTTACAACACTTTCCTATTGACAAGGTCCCCAGCTGACATGTCACACTCAAAATGTCACAGTTGTTGCTGTGTATTCCTTTGTCTGACTTGTCACGCAGTAAGCTCTTTGGACAGGGATTACATGGATTCTGCATTTGCAGAGTATCTGGTCTTTAGGGCAGCCATGGTAGAGGTTCAGCTGAGGCAGTCCTGGAAGAGAGCCCATCTCCCTGGATCCCAAAGCATCCTTTGGGCTGCTGTTTGAGCTTGGATTCTGGCAACAAGACTGAGGCTTTTTCCCAGCTCTGTCCGTCAGACTGCTGATCTGGGAATTTATCTGATTTCAGTATACAGCCTTAAAAAGGCAAGGTCCTAGTGCAGAGATCCTCTCTTGGTACATATCCTAAGATTCAGATTGTGTCTCTCATCACCTAACACATGCATAAAGCAAAACTTGGATTGTGTCTCTCATCACCTAACACATGCATAAAACAAACAAAACAGAATCATCACAAACGGGTGCATTTTAGTACCCTGGTCTCAATCTTCTCCCCTACTGCTATGCCCAAAAAATGCAAGCACTCACATTAAGAACACACAAAACCCACAGATTATGAAATTCAGAGGTATAACAACAATGGCTATAGTTTTGCTTTTAAGGCACAAAATGAAGCCAGTAAATAAGGGTGTTTCTTGAACAAAATTTGTTAGCCTGTAAGTGCCACACAGCATCATTACAGTACTGGGGTCAGAAGCAGCTGTATGGTGTGGAGGGTCAACCTTAGAAGTTAAAAGTTTAAATCATATCGTATTTCAGCGTAATGATTTAAGAGCAAACAGATCTGTTCTCATTAGTGCACTGAAAAATCGTGCCTCCCTGTCTGTATGTCAGAGGAGGCAATTAACAGCAGCATTAAAATGGCATACACACTCCTAACAACACATGCCTCTACTACCTCCCATAACTCATTCACTTTGTTCCCCAGCAACGTCCCAGTCTTCACCTCAAATTTATGCACCGAAAGGGATTGCAGTTTTAGGTGGAAGCAGTCAAACTCCAAAGACAATTCATCTTAGGTTGCTCCCTCACTCATACAGACCACACTCACATTATGAGGAGGATCAGGTTCACTTTCAGTGCCTTGTAAAAAGCGTCTTTATTTTGCTTTCCAAGGGGGAGGGCTGGAAGGAGACATTCTCTGTTCTGACACACAGAACCTCAGGATAAGGAACATTTTGTGAAGCTGAAGATAACTGGGCATGCATCCTTTGCAGTACTGAACTGCTTTCATCCTTGACATTTCTTCCAGCTCTCTTTATTTTACTCTTTTATCTCTGCAAAGCCTGATCAGCTCTCTCTCTGAAAGATTACCTTTCCCTCCTTATCCTAGCAGGCAAAAGTGTCAATCTCTGGGCACAACGGTCTTTGAGTGCGAATCTAAGCAAACTCTTTAGTGGTTGTGACAAAATAAGGGCTCTGTTCAGCCCTCAACTGTAGTGAAATCAGTCTAAAATAAATTTATGTTATCCAAAGTAGGAGACGAAAGAGCCACAGGAGATTTTAGACAACTCCCTTCTTCACGGGGATAGGCTTGCCCATGCTATTCTTAGTCCTATGTGGCTGGGAAAAGTAGAAGATTGAAAGCAAAGACGAACAATTACAACTTCTTACTGAAAATGCTCCTGTCAAAAATAGCTTATATGTTAATTCTGCTCAATATCCTTTGCAGATGTACAGTAATATTTCTATCTGTGCAATAACAGATTTCTCTTGTAATTTCATAGCTTCTAACACTCTGTTTTCCTCTATATCATTAATAAGAATATCCTTCAATGAATGCTTGCATCTTTCTCATCCATATGTTTAAAATCCTCTGTGCTACCAACCAGTTCAGGATACACACTGACTGTATAGTAGCATTGCTCAGGATTTGTTCTGTGTTGTATCACGCATTTATTATAACTGCTCATGCCTTTGAACTTCTGTGTTAGGGTCCTGTGACACGTCCAACACACACCACTCAGACCTCCTGCATATGTTTCATGTTTATGTCACTATATTCATATAAGCTCTGTTATAACTGGACTAAGTAAAGGTTACTGGATCACTCCACTTCTAATCCTTGGTCTTCAGATGCTTTCTGGCTTCTGCAAAATGCTCTGGACGGGATTTTTTTAAAATTCATAGTTTGAAGTTTCTACCCAGGAAAGACCTATTTGCAGATGACTGTTCATTTGATTTGGTACACACAAAGATGAGAGAGAGGGAGAAGAAAAAAAAGAGATATACTTTTCTCCAGTATTAGAAAATCAGAAATTTTATTCCTTTAGTCTATAAAAATAGCAGTTGCATCATGGCATCAAACCAGTCAAAGACAAAATCAGTCAAGAAGGTAAACATCATATAAATAGATTAAGTCTTTTCAAGGTAGTCAGGAAAGAACAACTGAACTTATGTGCACACTCAGCTTTTGCGAATGTAGGCTTTACCTGCAGATTACATCCAGGCTCCAAGATAAAACACAGAAGGGACAATTTTAGCAATACGGGCTGATATCTCATTAATTGTCTGATAAAGTGTTCACTGTATAAGGCCAACTTGGGCTAAACTGAACTGGCACATCCTGTAAAAGGTCAATGTACTCATCTACTGAAAACTGTCCAGTAAGCACATTAAACTGCCTTTAAAGTAAACTGGTTGATGCTAAGAAAGCTGAGCTTTCAGGCTAGGCCATTCCTGAGGCAGTGCAGGCTCCACTGATTTCAGTGGAACACTAGCAAGGACAAACCTGTTTCTCCCTGTGCATCTTTCTTATCAAATGAGAGAACTGCACAGGACAGGGTATTCAGTCACATTCCAGTTCTCAAGCACAGGATCCCAGACTATTTGTCTTCCAGTACCATCATTATACAAAGAGTACACAGCAAGATGCTTGATGGCAGCGGAAGAGAAGAAGGAGGAGGAGAAGAAGTAGGAGACGGTGGAGGAGGTAGAGGAAGCAGCAGAGGTGGAAGAGTAGTGGAAAGAAGCAGTTAAGCTACTTCGGGTATGATAATTAAGAGTTTCTCTGTCATCCTGGAGCAACAGTCCCAAAATGACCACCTTGACTTTGTCATTGCCCAATTTTAGGCATTAATATTAAGTCATTATGCAAACAGTATCCATATTTCAGTTGAAAATACTTATTACCAGCACTGCCATGACAGCAGTGATTACACATAGAGTTTAAAGTAGCAATTACAAAATATATCACAGATATATGGGAAGAAGTTCTCAGTTTTAATAATGCTTGTCCCTGTCTTAAATTAGGGCCAATGTTTTCAAACACGTGGTGGTGTTTGACTATGAGGAAGCTGCTTTCATTTGTCTCCCAGGCAACAAAAACTCCTTCATACCCCAATAAATAACTACAACTTAGGAGTATCATTTGATAAAGATAAATCTGACCTAAAGCAGTCAAGCCCCTATATAAATCACATGAATTATTAGTAAAAAAATATCTCAAAGTTTGTGAGCTCAGTGTTGTTTGCTGGAAATAAAACTGCCAGCATATTATACGTAATTTGTTTTACTGATTTAAAACATAACACATTACGAATACTAGCAATAGGAAATATAATTTATTCCTTACAGTTATTTAGTGATGTAATTATTTAGATATTCCTCCATTCTCCAGAGAGGGTAGATACAGAGACAGCTGCAATCAACAGATCGTTTTGTTGTTATTGAGAAAAATGTGTGACTACACCAAGTTCTACAGTCATACAATTATCACCACCATCAAGTGTAAAGAGAAAATATGAAAAGCCAAATCTGCACCCAGAAAAGGAAATAACCAAGTTAAGATTTGGTTTGGCTCTCTGACTTCCATACCAGTGACAATGGCACTTGGTGTGACGATTTGTTTGAAGCTTCTCTTTTCTCTTGTTATTAGCACAGTCATTTAAGTATTCTTCTTTGCATGTTTTATTACTTATTTCTGTAACTCTGTGAGAGAAAGAAATAAGATAGCTGTGATCACTCTCAGGCAAACCAAATGGTAAGGACTAGCACTCTCTCTCGACGGAGTGTGGGGCACCAGCAAGTGCTCCCAGCAGGCAAAACATCTTCCCTGCAAATGCCACTTCTCCACTTCGCAAAAAGCAATGGAGGCAGAACAGAAGGAGATGCAAGTCGCATTATATGTTATTGTCACCCTCGCTCCTTTGCATCCTGCCTCTCCCCAACACCCCAAAGAATGGAGCGTAAGGCTTTCAGTGATAACTAACTGGTTTGTATCACTGGATCCTCATTGTTTTGGTTTGTTCCTGCTATTACACTTATGCTGATAATGGCAAGCTGATGACAAAATTTTTGGCAGAGCACCCCATAAATAAAGAACACTGTAAATGCATTATTTTTAATATGTTGCATTGCCCTGGAGAGACACCATGCCACAGTGTCAGAAGTAACTTAATAGTGTGTGTGGGCTTGCAAAATAAATGCCCCCAAAAAGTTTTTCCTCCCTTCAGGCAGCTACTCTGGCAAGTGAATAAATAATCACATCATTTGGTGTCCCAGACTCTGGAAATTCAGTGTAACTATCATGATGTTTACTGGCCTCCTGGCATCTGGAATAAAACTCTGCAATCCAAGAACAGGCACACTGGTGCCCAAAAGCAATTTTCTTATATGTATGGTTTTTTAACTTCCATCCTTCAAGTTTATTTTTGCATCTGAAATAAAACTAGATTTGAGTCTCACAAACTCCCAACTAATTCCTAAACTTTTCATAATTTCCTTTGATGCTTTCATTGTAGGTACTCCCCAGTGTGTAAAGTCTATTCCTTTTGCTATAAGGCTATTGATTTTCATAAACAGAAGGCTTCCTTGCAATCCCCCCAACACATCTTTACTAGGTTACAGTGTAGCAATTTGGCAATCTGCTTCTTTATTTCATTTTAAAGTGAGTAATACCTCTGTCACAACTTTGTAGAACTTTGCTAGAACTTGCATGGTTCCCCCATTTAAAACAAAAGGACAGGGAAGGGAGGAAAAGAGAGAAAAAGGAAAAGAAACAAAGTTTCAGTTTGAACAGATGCAAAGCAAAGATCAAAAATTTTCCAGTCGGTGGATGTTAAGGAGAAATATGCCAAATACATTTCACAAGCCAGTTAAGCCTCTACTGGCACCTAATCACTGCCAGATGTTTAGAAGCTACACCAAGAACATCGCAAAACGCTGGCAAAAAATAAACAAATAACCCAGGGGGAAACACAAGTCTTCTTCTCGGGGCGCCGGCGAGGGGGAAGATAAAAGTGGGTCCCGAGAGAAAACGTGCCGGGGAGCGCACTCATGACGGGACACACGCACACTCACACACGGACACCCTCTCCCGGACCGGCACTGACCGACACAAACCGAGCCGCGGCGGCACCGCAGCCCCCGGTGCGCGGGGTCGGGGCTCGCCCGCAGCCGGGCCGGCCCCACGCGTGTCCCGGGGTCGCGGTGAGACCCGCGCTCTGCCCCTCCTGGCACCGGCTACCCGTGCCCTGCCGGCGCCCTGCCCGCCACCTGCCTGCACGGTGTCCTGACAGCGTGCGGCTTACCCCGCTGGCCCCCTCCCCACTGACCGCCCTGCCTGCACCCTGCCCGAAATCCCCCCGTGCTGCAGACTGTCCACATGCTGCCCCGTCCGCACGCTGCCCACACGCCGTCCCGCCCGCGCCCCACAGGTCCTGTCCGCACCGTACAGACCCTGCTCGCACCCTGCCCGCCGCCTGCTCCCCTCCCGCACACTCCTCCTGGATGCTGCCGCTCCCCCCTGCGCTGCCCGTTCCCTCCCTGCCGGTGCCCGGTGCGCGGTGCCCGCGGCGCACGTGTGCTGGAGCGGGCGCCCTGCTCCCGTCCCTACCTTTCATCTTGGCGCCGGGGCGGGTCTCATAGGACGGACGGGGCGCGGCGGGGTCTGCCGCCGGGAGCGGCGGGCGGCGGAGCGCTCCCTGCTACTGCCGGGCCATGCCGGGGTCCGGGCGCGGCCCCGCTGCGCAGCCCCGGCCGCTGCCGCTCCGCTCGCCGTCGCTGCTCGGCCGCCGGCGGCACCGCGCTCTCGCCGCCAGCCCCGCGGAGCCCGGCTCGGCCCCGCCTCCCTCCCTCCGCCCCGGGGAAGGGGCCGCGGCGGGGGCGGGCTCGGGGTCCCGCCGGTGGATGGGGCTGGGGGAGGGAGGTCGCACCCCGTCCCGCCGCGTCCCGCGGTACCGCGGGGTTCCCGGGTTATGGGACCGTGGGCAGCAGGGGCTGCCCGTGGGGAGCAGCTCGGGACGGGACTCACGGGGCACCCGCCAGTGGCTGGGGAGCTTGGGAGGGAGAATGGTGCAGGCACCTAGGGGTTTCCTCGTGAGCGTGGCCCCTCCAGGCTGCTACCCTCACACTGCCATATGCCGACCGCGGAATCCTGAAGCAGTAGGTGCGTATCTGTCGGCTGGGAAGAGAAGGAAGGATGTGCAAAGTTCACCCTGGTGCTGAATGAAGGGCCATGAGTAGTCCTGTTGGATTCAATGGGACTGCATGCAGTACACACGCTGGAGAACGTGTGTCTATATATTTGTGGGATTAGGGATATACAGGCCAGTCATCTTTTATTTTTCTAGTTCTGGATGTTGCCAGAAATAACGGATCATTTCCCGGCTTCTGTTCTCATGAAAGGTGCATTTTGATTTTCTGCAAAGCTACCTGGTTTTAGGCTACTGAAGACAGTGATAAGTGTTTGTGATCCAGCTTTGAGTATTAACATCAGTGTTGATGAAGCAGAATTAGTGCAACGTGCAGTGGTTTGTTCTGGGGATGAACAAAGTAGTGAAGGCATCAGGGAGTCTTTCCTAATGCAAAGAGGAGATGCACATGATTTTGCCTTTGCAATTAGAGATTTTGCAGTCTGTTGAATGTAGGGATGCCCAAAGAAATGATTATACTACATGGTCTCTTCAGAGGTTCTATGGCTTCAAAAAGGACCATAGCATACTGACTCAGAAAGCGTTGGAAGCTTATTGGTTACAATCTTGCCTCAGCAAGGAACGGAGGATTAAATCCACAAAAATTAGTCATTCTAGAACAAAAATCATAGAACAGATTTAGGAATCTGAATTACTTTGGTTGGTCTGATGACTTGACATCTACTTGATGTGTGTGTTTCACTGATGTGGAGGCAGTACCTTTAGTTAGGGGTTGACAAAAACGCTGGAATACCAGCTGCAGTTGCCATTTGTTGCTTTAAAGAAGGGCTCAGATATCAGAGAGACTCAACTCAGCTTTTAGTTTATGCTCTAGTAGTTGACTGGAATATTGTGAGTAAAACACTTAAATCTGAATACAGTCATCAGGTAATTACAGACACCCTGTAGTGTTGTGTTGGATTAGGACCACAGCTCTTGCAGTGTTGATAAGGCAGACTTGTGCTTGCTCACTGGAGTGATTTATTTTGGATCCCAAGCTAATTTACAATTTTTATTTTGAAGAATCAATATAATTCAAGTTTTGAAGCCAGAAGGTATCTAGACTCTGTTTTAAAGCCCGTATGTTTGCAAGAAGAAATCTTTCCATCACTTCTCTTGGAATGGGATGAAACCAATAATGAAGCTCCACTTCTCCTTAGGAAAAGCACTGTTTGAAAACATGGTGTAGAAGAAATGCTTGAAAAAAGAAGAAGAAGAAAGAAGAATACTGCTTTAAGCCTGTGTCATCAGGGGATGTGCAAGGAACAGAACTGTGCAGGAATTTAGAAAATTCCTCAAAAGTAGTAACTTATAACATTTTTTTAATTTTTCATACAGTAATATTAGTGAACAGCAATCAAAATTGCAGAGACTGATGAGACAATTGCTTCATCTGTGGAAAATATGTTCCTTACTAATTGAAAGAAAAATAATTAGTATTTTGAATTCATACAGAGTTTTTGGTTGATTCATTAGGCCTGGGATCTACCTCCATTCTTGTGACTTGAAAATATTTATTAATTTGTGGACAGAGTGGGACACTTCATATTCCTAAAGTAAGCTTCTATATTGGCTTTTAATCTTGTAATGTGTATTCCACATCGGGCTTCTTATACATATGTTAGGAATGTATAAGAATATCTGTGTAAAAATGTGAATATATTTAAATTGCTGATGATCTTCTGCTACTACAAATTTCATCCCTAGCTACTATGCAGATACCACAGCATACTTGATTTCAGGCAACAAGTGTGGCATCCCTTCTGTGCCTGGGTTGCACACAGATGTTGACTCTGAACAACCAAATCAGGTGCTACTTTCAGACTCCTCCTCTTATTTCTGCTTACGTGTGAGCTACCCATGAAGTTGGACCTCCCAGACCTTAAACTTTACCTCCATTTCTTATTACACAGAGATCAAAGGATATTCCTGCTAACTAGGTAAACTGCTGAATACACACATAATTAGAATCATAGAATCAACCAGGTTGGAAAAGACCTCCGAGATCATCAAGTCCAACCCTTGATCCAACACCGCCATGGTTACTAGACCATGGCACTAAGTGCCACATCCAGTCTCATCTTAAAAACCTCCAGGTATGGTGAATCCACCACCTCCCTGGGCAGCCCATTCCAATGTTTGATTACTCTCTCTGTAAAAAATTTCTTCCTTCTTAGGGTTCAGTACGGTATAAAATACAGGTTTGTATTATGCTGGGCAACATAACACTCTGTTGCCTAGTCCTGGCCCTTTACAAGCTTTAACTTTTTAGACACTGTTTTCTATTTTTCAAGTTTCATTTAAAACTGTGGTGAAATTTGCCAAACACAATTACACTGACTTTCTGGTGAAAACCACTTATCTTCTCAAAAAAAGTTTCAAGCATATTTTCATATTCTTTTATTTTTAGGAAACTGTATACAGCATTCTAGGGAAATTATTTTCACATAAATGCTTCATTTTAGGGGCTTTTTTGTTACTCTAGTTCAGGACATAAATTATGAGGCCTATTTTTTCATCCAACAATAATAATATAACAACAGCTTACTGCCACAACAGGCTGACTGTCACAAAGTGATCACATGTTGCAGCCAGATTCAGACTAAGAGAAGGTCTAGAGGATCTAAACAAATCATCCTTCTTTAGAAATGTTTACATATTGCCTTAATATGGCTTGTTTATATGGAACTATTACAATTTATTCATCAAATGCTGAAATAAGTTACCCAAGTGAGTGCTTTGTTGTTGCTGTGGTATAGTGTCACTTTAGGCACTTACTAACCATGTGTGAGTTGCTTATTTTTTTCCTTGCTACAGTCTTTTCTTGAATATCAAGGAAGTTCATTTATAATGGTTCACATTCACTTTTACTCTGCAAAATGCGTTCAAATTCAGCAGTAATCCAAAAGAGAGAGAGGCAAATTTAATCTTCCTGTAAATAATAAAGAGTGAATAGTGCAGGCTGTGCTGAAGTGATTTAAACCCAGAGGTAATGTGCTCAGTTCCTGTTTCTTTTGATTCTACTTCACAACGGACCATTGCCCTTGCCTGGCTCCTTCCCAGAGCTTAACCTACAAAATTTGAGCTCTTTGGCAAGTCTTGGAGATGCTGGAAGCCTTGGTCCATGCACATGGAGGTATGTGTGGCATTCTCTTTTGATCAACGGCCTTCTCATAGCCTGAGTCCATGTGCAATACAATGGGCAAGAATTAAATTTAAAAAAAAAATCTGAAAGAGAATTGCATACGTCACTGAGGAGAACTGCATGTGACACAGGAACCATGTGTGGAAGATCATTTGTCTGAAGTAAGTGCCATTTGGGTTCAATACAAAATGTGCATTTGAAAAGTAAGAGTTGAGTATTATAACATATTTTAAGGATAAATCTTTTTCTGCGCAACAATTTCATATTGTTGTTAATGACCATTTTGGACCTGTGCCCAGAGTGAAGACATTATCCTTGTATCTGGCTAATGAGTTTGTAAATGATCCTGAACAAATGGTGAAGTTATTTATTAATAATTTTGTTAAATCTGCAGATGAGCCTTTTCTTAATCTGGGTAATTAGCATCGTAATTTGAAAGTATTTAGTTATCTTGACTTGTCTCTGGCAAGTGAGGTGGGTTTTTGTTTCTCCTTTCCTATTTTTTGATTAACTGTGAGACTGAAGGAGATTCTGTAAGCAGCAAAACACCTGGCTATCTTTTTAGTATGCCAGAATTACTCAGAGATACAGACTTGTTCCTAGCTATGGTTTGGATGTTGATCATGGAAAGGCTAATGTGCAAGTTCTCTTGTCTTTCAATTGCTGTGACCTTTTTCTTTTAGAAACTGGATTTCTTGGAAGGAAAACACAAGCCAGCTCTAGAATAGGCTAGACAGTCACATAGCATTAAATTTAAAGAAAAACAAAACGCTGAAATGCAATCAGAAGTACAGCTATTATGATTACCTGCAGATGATATTTAGGGATCGCTCTTTCATATTTTTGATATTTTATAAAACACATAATTGTGGGGCTTATTAATATTTTGAATGAAGAGTGACTATTTGCGGTTCAGAAAGTTTGGGAAATTTTATTCTGGCAATTTACAGACCAATTTCCTTGCACAGTATTTTGTCAAAATTGCCTAAAACAATTGTAGCTGTTGTGTCTGCTGAATATCCAAACTGATGAAATATTTGACATTTGTGCTCCAAAATTTCCATAGTGAAAAGTAATTCCATTACTGCTAGAGTGCTTAAATGTTGAAGACAGAAGGACCAAGACCAAATAATTAGTGCCAATTTTATTAGGATCTCTGCAGAAGCAGATTTTTATACATTAGTAATAACATTTGTTTGTTCATAGTGTGTGTTTCTTTCAGCACACACAGAAAAATAATTCAGATTTCCTCGGGAATAGATTCTTATTTCCTCAGTTCTAACCAGGTCAGCTCTTCATCTGGAATTTATCAAATACTGACCAGGGTTTTATTCATGTTGATAGAAGGCAACAAAGTTCTCTCTATGTTTTGAGACTGTCCAAATGCCAGTGATGTTCATCTTCTGGTTATCTTCAGTAGGAGCAAGCAAGCAGGAACCTAGAATTGGCCTGTGTCAGCCCAGAGGAAAATAATTCTGCTGTTGTTACATGCCACACATCTGGCGTTCAGGGACAGCTGGGTGTGTTCTGCGTGCTCCTGTCTGGCTGTGAAACTTCTCCCAGAGGTAAAGTGGTGCACAGAAGTGTCTCCATAAGGCCGCCTGGCACTAGAGGAAGCGGAAGCCAGTGTAATCTACTTACAGACATCAACATAGCTTGTTTCAGCTGTGTCCACTCCCCAGTTTTGCTGGTTATGTCAATACAGACCCACACAGGAAGTCCAAATGCATCATACAATCATAGAATCATGGAATGGCCTGGGATGGGAGGGACTTTAAAGATCATCTAGTTTCAATCCCCCTGCCATGGACAGGAACACCTTCCACCAGGTGAGGTTGCTCAGAGCTCCATCCAATCTGGCCTTAAACACTTCCAGGGATGGGGCATCCACAATTTCTCTGGCAAACTTGTTCCACTGCCACACTACTTTCACAGTAAAGAATTTTTTTCCTTATATCTAATATAAACCTATTGTCTTTCAGTTTGAACACATTCCCCCTTGTCCTGTTACTACATGCTACATTGTAAAAAGTCCCTCTCCATCTTTCTTGTAGGCTCCCTTCAGGTACTGGAATATCATATATGGTCTTCTTGACCTCTTGCCTGGCAGTGCAGATCTCAGAGTGAAACAGAGACTAAGTGAATATGGCTTGTATATTGCTTGGTCACAGGAGAGGAGCACAGCAAGAAAAGCAAATAAAAATAGAGTGAATCCTCCCTACATTAACTTAACATGATTGCAATATATTTTGGCTCCTCAGCCTGTGAGTTCCACCCATTAGGACTCCCTGACGCTTCAACAAGTGGGTGTAAGTAGGTCCAGGGGAATCTTAAATTACAGCTCTTCAGCTCTGAATTTTTACTCAAAAAGTGAGAAAAAAACCCTTTGAAAATCAGGGAACATTATGACTGCAATTGTAAAGTATTTTGCTCACTGTGGAGAACACATCTGTAAATTATGTAAATTAATGTTAATGGAGAATGTTGAACCTTTGAAGTTTTGCTTGTTAGGCCATACTGACAATAAAAGCTATCCACTCTAATAAGTGTTTTTAGTAGTGTTTACGGGGATTACATTGGTCTTGCTTTTTACAGGAAGTGGACTTCAAGAGGAACAAATGAACCAAAAGATAGGTAGTGATAAATAGTTCCTCATATTGCTTCAGAGACCATATTATCAACAATTGCTTCTGATGCAGTGTTTCTGTCTTCTTTCAGGAAGATTACAGGGCATTAGACATTCACTGAAAATATTAATGAAGGCTTTGGAGAGATCCCATGTCTTTTTCGTTTTGTCAGATATGCATAAATAATTGTGGTCAAAGAACTGAGGTGGTGAAACTGAGCGCTCACAAGCTAGGAATGCCAGGAGAAAGATTTCCCATGGGACCTCAACTTCCCTGCATATGTTTGGACACATGTATTCCTACTGATAAAAGGTATCAATACAGATGTTAGTTTACAATAGTGCATTAATTTTTTCTCCAGTAACTCCATTTATTTGGTACAGAGAAGGGACTGAACTAATTCAGTGGGTACCCATTCAATATTTTGTCTCCTGTTAATTGTTCCTCTAAGCCCAATCAATGAAACAGTCACGCTTTTCTCTGGAGATTTCCTTTATGCCTGTCATCAGGGTAACATATGTTTCACAAATGTTAATTAAACTTTGCAAATGACAAGAAGTATTATTACCTCCATTTTATAGGACTGAGCCACAGTAAGATAAAAGTTGTCCTCTCCTCACAAGTGAAACACTTGAAGTGGCTATGATTTCTCTGGGTACCCAGTGTTACAGTTGATGTTTACATTATACACCCAAGGACATCTTCCACTTTCCACTTTGTCTCACTAAAAGTCCTAGTGACAGCCCCACGAGGCTCAGCTACACATGATGCTGCCTTTGACCTTTCTCTCCCTGCTTTCCCTGTGTATGACTCTGCAAAGAGCAACGCTGGCATACTCTGAGTGAAATCTCACTGTGGATGATTGGCAGATCCAGACAAGAGATGTGCTGCTGATAGCAGAAACCCTGCAATCCAGCTACAGTCATGCATTATGTTTTACATGCTTGAAGGCTAGATCTCACTGACTTCCATAGCAGGGGGCAGTGCTCAGCCCTTCTGCAAATTATACCATAGGTTTCCTATCAGGATTATTGAGAAAAACATGGGTAGCAATAAACTAGGATGAGCTGGATGTTGGTGAGTTGCTAGGATGGGTTGAGGCCAACTGGTGGCAGCTCAGCCCCCACCCAGTTGCTTGCTCACTTTCCCCAAGAGGGATTGGAGAGAGAATTGGCAAAAATGAGAAACACTTGTGGGTCAAGATGAAGGCAGTTTAATAAGTGCATGGGAAAAAAATCCCAACTGATGCAAAGGCAATCACTCATCACCTCCCACGAGCAGAGCGATGCCCAGCCCGTCTTCAAGCAGCAGCTGTGACAAAAAAGTCCCTGCTTTATTGATGAGCATGATGTATATGATGTGGAGTATCTCTGAGCAGTTTGGATCAGCTGTCCCCTCCCAACCTTTTGCCTACTCCCAGCCTACTCACTGGGGCAGAAAAGCTAGAAGCAGAGAAGGCCTTGATGCTGTGCAAGCACTGCTCAGGAACTGCAAAAACAGTGGTGTGTTATCAGCACTATTTTGGTCACAAATATAAAGCACTACATCATTCACGCTACTGTGAAGAAAATGACCTCCACCCCAACCAGACCCAGCTCCCATCACATAGGCACTGCCTGCTAGAGTCAGTCTTGTTCTCTAGCACTGAAGCTACCAGCTTTGAAAACAGGAATTTCTTTTTCCTCTGCCTCTTCTCTGACCTTTACTACAAGTGAGGCAGAACTCTTAAAAGACTTAGTTTTCTTCACTGTACAAATCTGTAGTTGACATCTTGCTTCTGTGCTGTGCAGACTTTCACTGGAAAAGAGAAAAGGCTATTCCAGGCACAAAGATCATTTACCCACCTGATTTCAGGACTGTGCTGCAAGGCCTGGGAAATGAGACTTTTTAAAGGAAAACATTTACAAGCTATTGACATAGACAACAATATATACATTTTCCCCTAGGTTCTTTCTTGGAAATGACTGAAAATTTTCCAAAAAAATTATCAAAAGAAGTCCAAACAAAATCAGCCAGAGGCATCCAGCCAGCAGGAGAAATTAGAGCTAGAATAACTGAACTCTGGCAAAGCTGTAAGGTCCTTATAATGGAAAGTATTGGGTAACTTTAAGGAAAGGCCAAAACCAGTTGAGGAATGAAGGAAGAATGATCATGGTGGCCAGTGATTTTAATCTTCCATCTGTCATGCAGATCTTTCCTGTGGAGGGAAGATATAACCCAAAATGTGTTTGGAGAGGACAAAATGTGGAGAGGACACAAGGGAACAAGATGATTTTCATCTTTCTTCTATTACTCCAGGCTGTCAGGTCTTCTAAAAACCCTACAAAGCTTTTTCCCACAACAGAAAAGTCAGTTTTCTCTACTTGAGATACTTATGAGAAATCACATACATGCATCCATACCTGTCCAAGATCCACATAAAATTGCCTGGAAGCCCAGCTGAGCAAGGACTTACAGCCCTCAGCTGGTGCTTTCTGGCTCAGCATTAGCCACTTAGACCTCCCCAGGCAGAATATAGACCATCCTTTTCTCACTTGAAAGATCACTGCTCAGCACACAGCTGGTTTGCAGAGTCCTGTGTGAAGGATATTCCAAGCATTTCAGTTTAAAGTTCAGCAAATGCCGATACTAGCCCATTTCAGTGCAGGTGCTACAGCAGAGTATTGGGATTGGAAAAAACCTCCCTTGTGCTCTAGCAACAACACATCTGCTGTAGCTGATAGAGCACAGCGAGGTCGCTGGCTCTGCCTCCCAGAGAGGGAAAAACACAGAGACCAAGAGCAAAGCTCCGCATTATTTACCAGCTCTGTTGTTCCTCAGGGGCTGTTGAAATGGAGAGGAAAGGATTCCATCACACATTTATAAAATAACACTTTGAAGTGCAGAGCTTTCATGGTGTCATTTGTAGTGCTGTTTTCTTCATGGAAAGAGACCAGGTATGCTTGTCAACAGAGCAATTTTTGGTCAAGCCTGTCAAAATCAGCATGAACTGCACAAAAAGTATATACATACATAGGTTTATTCAAACTTTTTCTTATTATCTGAAGTTCTCTGGGGATTCTTGGACAAGGGAGAACTGCAAGAGCAGGGAGAACTGTGAAGCACAGAGAGGCAGTAGACACCATGTTCAGTCCCTGTGGCATATGCAAGACAAGCCAAAAATACTTCCCAGGGGAAGGAAAACAAAGTAAGGCATCAGAGGCACCACCTGACCACTGTTCCTCGGGGATGTTCATAGGTTTAACTATGAAAGGGTTTGGTTCTTCCGTTGCCATCTATTTTTTTTTTTTTGAACTTAGGAGTGTTACTGGTTTTGCATTGTGTTAGACTTCAGAAAGTACACTTTAAAATCAGTAACAGACAGCTGATCTGCTCATCATGGTTTTTTTCCCCTTGAGATACTTGCTTGTGTAATGAAGTCCTTTTTTTTTTTATTTAATAAATAGATGTTGTCAAGGTACTTGCACAGAAAGGAATATCCAAATATATGCAGAAGTATCAGAGAACAAAATTGACTTGGATAGCAAAATTATAACACGGAGTCACTTACGTTGAGGGAACTTCAGGAGATCTCTGGTCCAGCCTGCTGTTCCAAGTAGGGTCAGCTGTGAGACCAGACCGGCTTGCTCAGTGTTTTGCCCATTTGCTCTTGAAAACCTCCAAGGACAGAGACTGCACAGTCTCCCTGAGCAACGTGTGCCCCTGCCTGGATGTACCCAGGCTGAAAAAGTTTCTTATATCTTGTCTGAACCTCTGTTGTTTCAACTCATGCTTGTTGTCTCTCATCTGCACAATTTGCACTACTACGAAGAGCCCAGCTCCATCTTCTCCCTCACCTCCCTGTGGGAAGCTGCTATTACCTGCCTACCTGCTGGGATGCACTGCTGGCTCATGTTCATCTCACCGTCCTCCTCAGCCACATGGCCCTCCTGCGGAGATGCTCCCTGTACTCCCAGTCACCAGCCTATCCCATTGCAGTAGATTAGTCCATTCTAGGAGCAGAAAATTGTACTTGGTCTTCAATTTCAAAACATTTCTATTGGCCCATCCTGCGTAGATCCAGGACTGCTTCCGAGCACAGTGAATACACTTCCCAGTTTGGTTTTATCTGCAGACTTAATGAAAGCACACCCTAACTCTTCTCCTTCAGGTCAGTAATAAAGATATAAGATAAGATAGATCTCACTTGTTACTCGTCTCCAGACAAGGTGGCAGGAATCATTAACCACTACCCTTTGAATCTGATAATCAGATGGATGCCCTTCATCCATCTAATAGTCCAGTCCTCTTGACCAAAACAACCCATGTTGAATACAGATATATTGTGGGAAACAGCATCAGAATTAGTCCTAAAATTCAGGTAAGTGACATCCGCTGCACCCTCATCCTCATGTTCAGTCATTTCATCACAAGACATTGAGGCCGGCCAGACATTGTTTACCCTTTGTTTCCAGTTACCACCTTCTGCTTCATCTGCCCAGAAGCCAATAAGACTTGCTCAAGGATTTTCTCAGAGAACAAAATGAGACTTACTGGCATGCAGTTTCCCAGACTGTCCTCACCCTTTTGTAGATGGGTGCAACAGTTGTCTTTCTTCAGTCACCAGCAACCTCTCCTGATCTTCATGACCTTCCAGAGATGATAAAGATGACTTGCAAAGATGTATTACAATGATATAAACCTTGGGGACCCTTGGACAAACGCTATCCAGTTCCATGAACTTGTATATATCAAGGCTTCCTAAGGAACCACTGACTCAATTCCTTGTCTCTTCTTTTAGTTTCCCTCTCCCTGATCATTGCTGCTAGGCATAAAGGTCTGAGAGACCTTATTGGTGAAGACCAAGGCAAAGAAGTCATTGCTCAGCCTTGCATCTGCTGACACTGCTACATACAGCAGCGAGTCCAGATTGGAGAGTACAAGGTTCTCCTGACAGCGGTCTTCTCTCCCTTGACCTTTCCATACAAGTCCTAAAAAGAATCTGGCAATACAATATGTATGCTGTACTAAAGGCAGGATGTTGGCCGTGGAGCTGTACACTTTCTGTTCACCCCTGCAAGCCTCTATCAACCCAGCCAAAGAGTTTAGCTTTGTATTATTGTCTTTTATTTTACATATTGATGGTGTTTGTGTTTGCAATTAAAGAAAGCTGGAACTTGTAAGCCATATTCATGCCCCGTTGGCCCAGATGCTATTGCTTTCACAGAACTAAAACACAGAATGCAAAATTTTGCTGGTGGTTGATGTGGCCCCTTGGTCTCACAGGAAAAGGGAGGGAAAAGTTTTGAGTCATTCGTCAATAACCACAGGGAAATATAGTCCCATCCACACTCATTTCCAGAGAGGAATTTGGGGTTTGGATGATACAGAAGAGGAATTACTGTGGGGAAAGGACTTCCCAGGCTCTGCTGGTAGAAGGACCTTCCAAAGTGCAGATGATTTTTATAGTCTCTGTAATTCTTCTAACTCTGTGTTTCTCATTTTATGAGTGTGAGCTGTCTCCATTTCCCTGCCCTTTCCCGTTGGGCCCATTTGTCTTTGTGTAACCCTGATTCAGCAGCAGCTCGGTGCCTCACAGGATGAGTGTGAGAACTGGCTGCATTTGCTGGCTACAGGAACTAATATTACCTTGCCTGAGAGGCACTGAGCTGCTGCCAACAAATAGAGTCAGCTAGCAGAGCATTGTTGGTAACTGTAGCCACCTCTCATTTCCCTCTCCCTCAAGGAATGAGCTCCTTGTGATTAAGAGTGTTTTCTGGTTACTCTTCATTATGCCTCAGACCTTTTTGCAGCCTTGGGGTAAAGAAAAGGGACATGGAAGTGCAGCCTCCAATTTCAGAAAAAGTATTCCACATAGAATCAAAAAATCATAGAATGGTTTGGGTGGAAAGGACAGGACCTTAAAGATCATCTTGTTCAAACCCCCCTGACAGGGACACCTTTAAGTAGACCAGGCTGTTCAACTTGGCCTTGAATATTTCCAGGGATGAGACACGCACAGCTTCTCTGGGCAACCTCTTCCAGTGCCTCACCACCCTCACTGTAAAGAATTTTTTCCTATTATCTAACCTAAATCTTACCTCTGTCAGTTTAAAGCCATTCCATTTGTCCTATCATGACATGCCCATGTAAGAAGTCTCTCTCCAGCAATTCTGTAGCTCCCCTTTAGGCACAGGAAGGCTCCTGAAAGGCCTTCCTGGAGCCTTCTCTTCTCCAGGCTGAACAACCCCAACTCAGCCCCTGTCCTCACAGGAGTGGTGCTTCAGCCCTCCGATCATCTTTATCACCTTCCACTAGTGCCTGTGATGAATTACTGGAGCTAAGCTAAATCACAAACACGAGTTTTACATAAGTTATTTAGGGGAATACGTAGTCTAAACCCCTCATTATGTCTTCTCAGAATGTATTCCAGTCACAATTCAACTTTAAATCCATGAAATATGAAAATCCTCTGCACTGATAGCAGGTACACTACAAAGTCCTGTGTTACTTAGCATGGCCATGATCCAACTTCTTTCATCTAGTTAGAAACAGACTACTCCTATGAGCCCTCCATTTTCTGCACTTTGAATCTTTTTTGCTTATTTTGGTAGTTGCCCCAGAAAAACAATCACTGGAGGAGGTGATAATGCAGGAGATTAATTCATCCACTGACATAGCTATGTGGGCATCTGATCACCAGACGAGAAATCTTGAAATGGTTTTCTTATATGCTGTGGTCAAAATGTGAAGAATGCAGCATTGGGATATGATCTGCTCCTCTAACCAAATAGGCTGAAGCATTTTATACCATTGGAAGCCTTTTTCAGGGTGGTGGCAGTTCTCATAATGGGTTGCTCTCACCAAAGGGTGACTTCGAATTGGAAGAGCCTTGTGAAAACAAGACTGCAACTAAGAACTGCAGAGAATGAATGGGAAACCTCAAAGTTCATAACCTGTATGTGTCCAGGTGAACCCTATACAGTGAATTGTTTTGTGTCATTTTAAACACAGGGAATTGGTGGAGTAACCATCTCTGGAGGTATTTAAAAGGTATGTAGATGTGGCACCTGGGGACATGGTTTAGTGGCAGACTTGGCATTGCTGGATTAATGGTAGGACTCGATGATCTTAGAGTCCTGGAGTCCTTTTCTAACTTAAATTATTCTAAAAAAAATAAATTCTAAATTATAGATAAAAATCCCTATTGCTATTTCATTGGCAACTTTATGCTGGTCGTGCAAAACACTGTTACAAATTATATATTCAGGTGTATTCACTTAGTTGCAGACCCTGATGTTACCAAATCTGCTGAATTACTTCAGAGCTGCTCTCTCCTCTTGTTGTTGCTGATGGTCTGTAATTGTGGGTTTTGTGGTAACTGAGCATCTTTAGCTGTCCTATAAACTGTCACTAACCAATGTCTGATCTCACGGCACTCAAGCCTGGACAGATGTGCAGACATCGTGGGGTTGGGGAGCTTGAGGATCGCAGGTGAAGAGCCTCGTTCATGGTCCGATGTGCTAAGCCTTCTGCAGGAATTAATTGGTCATGCAGACAGTACTTTTGCTAATGTTTTACTTGGCAGGAGTGAACTGAAATGGTTTGTATATAATTACACAGCTTTACTTTGACTTGTGCTTCTTGATTATGCTGATGGGCAGCATTTTTGGCTATTAAGAAATCTGTATATAGTCTTACACCGTACATGGTGATGATATACGAATTGATATTGGAACAATGACTGAATTCCTTCATGGTTTATTAATACCACTCTGAATTTAAACAGTTTTGATTAAATGTTCACTAGGGCTCATGCTATTTTATAACATGTGGTGCTTTTTGAAAAGAGGAATTTTCTTCTAACTTGTTTGTGTAAGTATCAGTCCTGATCAAGAGGGAATTTATGTGTCCAGGAAATTTCACTGTTGAAAATTTGGTTTTATTCTGAATTAAAAGATAAATGACATTTGAATAAATTTTTCCTACACTCCATGGTGCAAAATTTTTTTAAAAAATATGATCTATTTAGAAAACTGTAAATTTAGGGTTGGAGTTTGAAATATTTAAGATTTTTAATTGTTTTCTGTATTTAATATTTTATGCTTTTACATGTTTATATTGATATTTCTTTCTGCCATTTTTAGTGCTTTGAAATCAGTTTATTACTTCAGTGGGCCCACATTTTATGATATGATTTTAGATAATCATTAAGTATGGCTTTATTACACATTAAAGTGTTTTGTCTTCTCAGTGTAGCTGTCCCCAGTTTCTGTTGTGTTGAAACAATTTATTGGACAGTTCAGTTCCAATACAAACAGGAAATACTTGGATGGGAGTGACATACCAGGTCTTTGCAAAAAAACAGGAGACACTGTGATCAAGGAAAGAGGTTTCATTCAGTGATAGAAAGCAGTGCACAGTAATGATTTCAAAAGATATTAACACCTAGTAAGGGAATAAAATATTTCAACTATGATGTTAGTTTTTAATATGTTGTGCTATGTTGTCATCTGCTAACTGCATTAGTGTATAACATGCCATAAGTTATACAAATTATTTTAAAATTAATACAAGACAAACAGGAACATAATTTCAGAATGTCAAAATGAAGTTTCATAGTGTATGCTCAATTTTATTTT
This sequence comes from Platyrinchus mystaceus, assembly GCA_035041135.1. NCBI lineage: Eukaryota > Metazoa > Chordata > Aves > Passeriformes > Tyrannidae > Platyrinchus > Platyrinchus mystaceus. The sequence continues at coordinate 104,051,029 of JAWWLV010000088.1, read as the reverse complement.
CTTGAAATAGTCAACATTTGTGCTGAAAGCCTTTGGGGCTGGAGTTGATTTGTATCAACATACTTTAAAATGTTTATATTTTGATGAAAAGGGCCCTATTGCATTGGAAAATACTTTGATGAAAAAGTCAGCCAGTGTTTCAAGTGCTGTTCTAAGACAGCAGTTTATTAGAATGGGTGTATGAAGGACATATGCAGCTATGGATGTAAATATTGCTGCTTGTTTCCTGGGAAGTGGACTGAGCTGCCATTAAAATCAATGGGAAAGATGCCATTTACTTTTCATCTCTTATAGATGCAGGTATTGTTTTGTTTTTTAAAAGCTATTATATATCTGCTTGAATTTCAACTGCTCTTTGAATATGTTCTTTTTAGAGCAGTTTTACTGCTTTTGCTCTTTCTGATGGTGCTAGCTCTAAAGAACCTGGTAAGGTGGCATCTTTACAGATATCATTTACTTTAAGCTTTTGCATTCAACAGCTTGGGAGACCAGAAGCTGTCACTGAAATTTTGGCCTTTCTGAAGTCAATGGGACGTGAGCCACTGGTTTCAGCAGAGTCAGGATTTCACTGCATGTTGAGAGGATTACCTTTTTTGTGTGTGTGTTTCATTGGCAGAAAGGAAAACCGTGCAAATCCAATACAGTTAAACAAACATATGATGGGTTTGGATGCCTCTTTGTATGCCATTAGAGGCAAATTGTGCTGGAACCTGCCTGTGCTCGTTGCAAACAGGTGGTTGAGTGATCACTGATTTGTAACAACACACAAAGTTTTTTGAAAGCTGCAATTTCCCATACGTCTGTAAGAAATAATGTTATAACACTACCAGTGATGTAGCAAAGATCAAGGAAAAGCTTTATAGAGGGGAAGGTGACTTTATTTGTAAAATGGAGTAAATGTCACCTATACTCTTGTGCCCATATGCTGACGAGTGTTGGGAGGGGTATTTGCATACCCAAATTGATGCATTCAGACATTCAGATATGAGTACCCAGGTAACCTCGTTGGGACTCCGTGGCAGGCAGGAAAAGGGATGGCACCTGTAATGTCCTCCTCCTGTGTCTTGGTTCCTTCTTAGATTGGTGACAATGACCTGGGTTCATATGTCCCTCTTTCATACCATCTCGAAATTGAGAGTCATTAGTTACTCAGCCTGGCCCACCCATGTCTCCCAGTCTGGGTGTCCTGGAAAGCTGCACACAGACCAGCTGGGTTCTTCAAGGCCTGCCAGTCCAGGTCCTGTCAGCAGATGTTGTGCTTATATACCTTCCCCTGCTGCTTCTGTGAGTTGTTGTCCACCCTGACCTTTACACTCCTCTCTTAATTCCTGTCCTAATGTTTCTACTCCAGTTCTTTACATATTGATGCAAAATTCAACAGACTTTCTTCATTTGCAACTTTTTGCAAGGTCTATACAAATTTGAATTACTTGTGAATAAATACAGCCCCCCCTTTCACTTATTTGACTTTGAAAGTGGCTCTGTTCTGATGCTAAGAATAACTTTCACTCTCAGGAAAAGATCTATCTTAAAATGGGTACTTTGTCAAGACTGCAAAACTTCACTGTATAATTCCTATGTTTATATATATTTTTTGTATTACATCATATTGGGAGGCCTCAACGAGACATATTTTTATGAGTTTGTGCTAAAAAGAGTAATCTCTTTCAGCTTAACTGCTTGGCTCTGTGATTAAGAGACATCCATTTGATGAGGCCTCTGGTGCTAAGCCCACTAAGATGAGTAAAAGGCGTTACTTTCTGTCAAACTGCAAAGATCTCACACTTTAAAAAAAGATATAGTAAAGACGTATCTTAAATCTATTTTCTAATTGCTAGTGTAGCTTTTGCCTTTTATAGACTGTTGCATGTGAAGAACTGTGTGAAGCTGACCAAATTAAAACCAAAGCAGATAGCATTCTATTGCAGAAATGAAGGCTTTAAAGTGAAATAAAAGAACAACCTTCCCCCCACAAAAAACAGTCCAAAAGCAAGATTTTGATTGGTTCTACACATATTTTTGTCATTAAGCTTTGTGGCATATTCTAAACTTTTGCTGCACTGTTATGCATGTTAAGCCACTGATTCCCACATGGTGAGCTAATGGCAAAGAAAACACTTGTGTCACCACAGTCAAGGAAAAGCCTTCTGTCTTCAGCAGAGACATAGAAGATTTCAATGCTCTCTCAGGCACATTCGCCTACATGAAGATGACACCATACAGTGTCATTTCTGCACCCTTCTGCCCTGACTTAGGACACCTACATGAGCTCCTTTCAGTCACAAGAGCAGAAAATAATACAGAATGTAATGAAACCACATTAAAGAAAAAAAAAGGGGGAAAGCCAGCTAAGATCTTTAATTTTAGATAGCTGGGCAGAGTAAGCTGGGTAGATTTGGAATAAATGAGTCAAAACCACAGATGGTCATGAAAAAGAAGAAGAAAAGTTGTTGATAGTACAGCAGAGTTGCATTAGCTGAGCACGTGTGTGTGTGCATTCAAACATCAGGATCCCCAGCACAAGAGCCTTTACCCCGGTACAGAGTCCATTCACATACGCTGGAGCTTCACTGCTGCTGTGCCTGCCCCTGGCTCCACTCTTTGAAGGCAACAGGCTCCATGGACTTCTTTTTTTTTTATAAACAGGGACAAAAAATTGTAATTGTTATAGATTAATTAGTGATGCTCGAGATAGCCAAATTATAATTAAAGAATACATTTATTAGCAAACAACAGAAACAGAACAGTATGACA
>JAWWLV010000088.1:104029844-104048175 GCA_035041135.1 Platyrinchus mystaceus | reverse complement strand
CGGCCGCAAAGGTTCCCTGGTTTAAATCCAAACAGGATTTTCCCCTTACAGTCTCTACGATACGCCTATATAAAAAAATAGTTCTTTCGTTAGTATTCTTCTTAGTTCTTGTTCATTTCTTCTTCTGTTATCAGTCAGTGTCTGCTTCTCCTGGCTCTTCACTCAAAAGGATGTTGATTGTTGTGCAGACAGTCTCTTTGAGAGATTAAATCTGTTACATTTGAAAGGCTAAGCTGTTAAAGAAATGGTTATGTTGCAACTACAATCAGTTACTCAACCTATTACAGTAATTGCTAATGTATATGCCAAACTGTTCTCATCCTTTGAGTGGCTTCAATGATAATTTTTGGGTGCTATATATCAATTAGGAGTTTGATATATAAACAATTAACTAATTTATTTATTTTAATTTAAGCTTGATTATCCTACAGTTTTGCTTACTCAGCTGTGTACATCCTGGGCCTGAAGAGGCGCAGAGATCAAGACAGCTGCTCTGTAGAAGATCTTTTGTATTTCCTTCTGCCTGGCCCCTACAATTTCCTTCAGAGGTGGGAGAGAAGGGATGAAGGGAGCTGCAGCAGCACAAGTCCTTGGCCATTGCATGTCTCTTTTGCGCTCAAACGAGGGGCAGTTCACTGTATAACATCAGACAGGTACCAACTCCTGGAGGAGAATCCAAGAGGGATGTGATTCCCTCCTAACCATAATATATTTGCAGCTACAGAGATGCCCAGAGCTGTTTCATCAAAGCTATCCTACCTCCTCGTGGTGGAAGGGCCAGTCATTCTGTAGACCTATGTCTTTAGAGAAAGGAGCATTAAAATGAGCACTAGTTTGCACAACCTCTGTGTCTATTTTGATGTTCTGTGAAGTCCTTTCACCATGTGAGCACAAAGCTCCATTTATTGGTGATAGTTGTGTCTTCACTAAATGTGTTGGTCAGTGTTATCAGTCCTCCTTACTGAAGTACCACCTAATGAGCTGGGGGAGGAAAACAGAGGTAGAAGGATCACCTTGCCAAGACAGTTTTCACTACAGTCAAATACTAAAAGCTAGGCTCCAAAACCAGATTGATTAGTTTTATTTTCTCCTGTTTTGCCTGCTTGCTTCTTTGCATCTGTGGGAATATGTGTGCATTCCTGTGTTTTTTTTCGGTGGTGTTGGGTTTTTTTGCAATTGTTTTGCAGTCTCTCTTCTGATGTCTTGGAGACCACACACTAAGGAACACTGGGTGTAGACTAATTGTAAGACTTTCTTAGTAGCATGAATTTAAACTTGAAATAATTTCTGCTCTTTTTTTCCCCACAAGCCGTATCAAAATGCCAACAGGCAGAGATACGTTTTTCATATGGGAGCATACTCATCTTGCATCATCCAGTGCCCTCACATGCTGGAAGTGTAAACCTATTAGAGTATGGGACAAGCCAACAAGTTACTTTGAAGTAAATTAAGGTCTGCAACCTGGTGATAACTGCAGTTCCCTTCCATTTTCGCTCCATGTGGAGTAGTTTACCTGCAGTCACAACTGGGTAACCTGCCTCATGCTGGCTGCAAGGTAGGAGCTCACGCCAAGGTACTGCACAGTAAGGTCATGGCTTTGAGAATTTTTTTCTGATTTTTAAGGCTCACCCCAGTGGAGACAAGATAGCTGAAACACAGGCAAATAAGTAATAAAATGTCATGGGTAAAAAAAAATAAGAAATATGCACTTCATTTTAAATATCTGTGCTATGCTCCTTCGAAGAAAAGTAAATGAACACACCACAGAAATAATGCTTCATGTTACTTTTAGATGTGGGATATTTCTTAACATTGTTAGATGGACACAAAGCCAGATGGCTTCATTTTGAATTGTTATATGGTGTTCTTTTTCCACTGTGCCTTACAAAAAATGTCTTAGGAAGCAAAAGCAAAAAAATCCTTCCTTATATTACGTAACTGTTAATTCAGCCTCAAAAAAGGAAAAGAAAAAAAAAAAGAAGCCATTTGGGATCCCATTGAAATATTATTGGATTATTGCTGAATATTTATTGCTTAAGACAAACATTGGATTAAATGACAACTATTATAATGGCACCTTTGTGGCCAGTATATGCATTCATGAGAAAATGGTTATTATTCCCTGCAAAGCAGCTGAACTTTTCAAAAAGGCAAAAAAATTGTACAGTTTTTTTTTCAGAGGCTGTTCATGTTTTCAGAAAACTCCCACTGCTGGACGTGCCCAGGAGTTCTGGATGATTCCGAACATCTCCTGCTACCGGTGCTTTCCCAGCAGTCCCCAGTGCCCAGAGCACAGCCCAAACAGAGTCCATCAGGAACAGAGCTGTAGGGTGGGAGATGATGAAAATGAAGCAGAGAGGAGCTGTGCAACATGTAGTGTGATGGTGACAGGGCCGGGAATAAACTTAGACCTCCTGACTCCCTACCTTGTGATCTCCCCACTGGACGTCTTCCTGTTTTCCTTTGAAAATGTTGACAGCTTACTGGAGAGGAAAATCTACAAACATTACACATTCCACTGTCAAAAAAGGGGCTTTGTTATTTGATATAGGAACTCTTTTAATTATTGAGGTAACTTCACAGCATGAGGTCACAAAGGGCAAATTTGTTAGCAGCATTTATGAGTGATCTCTCCATGGGCAGCACACAAGTCCAGAAGAACTGGCTTGACATGATGGAGTTTTTTATGCAGTTCCATTCAAGAATATTTTAATAACAAGCATCATAACTTCTTTGACTGGAAATAGAGAAATTGGTAGTGATCCAGTGAGACAACTGACCTGATTTTTTCATGCATCACTTGAATCAACACCAAAAACTGTTCCAGCTCCAGTTTCTTTGGATTTTAGTTTCAGATAAAAACAGATGTACACAAATCCAAAGAGACAGTTTTTCCCTGTAGGAGCCAAAAATTTAAACAAAACTTCATCCACCTCCACCATACTGACTGTACTTCAATAGTTTGCGTTTTCAGAAAAATACAAACTGGTTATTAGCAGGACCTTTTAGACATCTGGACAGCTAATTTAAATACTTTCATTAGTCACAGCACATTTTTGTTGTTTCTTATGAATATTTCTATTAAAATTGTTCACAATAAGCCAGCTTTGTCTCTTCTTTATAATGGGAATATTAAAGGGGTTAGAACCAAAATATGTCACAGACTAAAGCTCTCCCCTCCATGTACAGTAAACACACAGGAAAAAGAAAAAAGTATCCCACCTTGTAAAAATAAACCATGAAAACTTAATTGTTCTTGGTCTGAAGTCAGAGGTGAAGTTCTGTCACCTTTTTGTCTCCTTATGCTTGATGGTACAAGGCATGTTGGATTCAGCACTGGGACTAAGAGAGAACCCGGAAAGCGTTCTTCTTAGAAAGCCTCAAACATCAGCCTACATCTAACAAGCCAAAGCACACATTTTTGGAATTTTGCATCAGACTCAGAATTTGGTCTGTGCCTGACTAAGGCTCAGTGGTTTAGAGGGAGCATCATGCTGGGGTAACTCTGGAGTCACTGGAACTTGTATGATCTCTGCACCTCCTTTCAAGTGGGTCATACAGTGACTGTGATATAACAGTGGCTGTGTTAGAAAAGGTTGTATTTTTTTCGTGGCTATGTTAACCAACAGCTATGGTAAGCACTGCCAAGGCAAATGAAAACAGCGACTACAATGATGACATCATAGATGTCAGCTCTTTAAGAATTCCACAAAGGGAAGTATGGATTGTATCTTCATGCTGGTGATGGAACAAACTCAACACACAAACTAGCTTGTTATGTTGATTCAAAAAGTGAGAGATGGACATTTGATCCAGCACCCTTCACCTTATTGTCCGCGATATTCAATATATGCATGTGGATATGCAATCCTTGGAGCTGAGCCTGCACTTCAGATACCCCACATCATCTGCCTTGTCCTGATTATTCATAGCTTCTCTGCAGGGCTCAGAGGTTTGAAGGCTTGGAGCTCCCAGGCACCACGGACCATGCAGACTGCTATGCCTGTGTTGCTACATCATCCAAAATCTGTCATCCAGAATCCTGAGCTCTTCAGAGCTTGATAGTGTGCCAGGTTGCTAGGTCCTGGCTTGTCTTGCCAGAGAAAACCCTTCTCTACATGCACTTGTCTTAGGTGTCACCACTACATTATAGTCAAGATCAGTGGGGTGATTGGAGCTTGAGTCCCTGTATTATCCCAGCCTGCCCTGCAAGGGTCTCAGAAGAGGAGCTGTGGGCCACACTCAGCCTGCCGTCTCCAGGCTTTTAGACTATGTTTCATGACTTCTTGTTTCCTTAAAAATAGAGGATACTGGGATTTGGCAGCTTCAGGTTGTAGGTGGTCCAAAGGACTGATGAAGCTCTTGAACTTTGACATCACAGTGGCACTGGTGTCCTTCTTAAGCTCTATAATAGCAGGTCTGAATGTGGCCCATATGTCCTTTCCTAGCAATATGATCTGCAAGGATAGACTTTTATAATCAACCTTATACCTTCCCAAAGAAGGTATCAGGGCTGCACATGAGCTGAAGAGTGTCAGCTTTAAAGAGCTAACCCTTGTAAACCTTCATAGTCCTTGCGGATGTTTGTGTGAACATAATACTGCACCTTCAGAAGGGGGGATTTTTTCTGCCTTTACTGATCTGAACATGCGAAATACTTTGGATCTTCTATATCATATAGCAGGGTCAAGCATTTTAATTTATAGAGGGTCACAGTTGCTACTCCCCTTAAACACCCATGGAATTTTTCAATATCCTTGAAGTAAATCCCTTTTGCAAAACAGTAAATGCTAGTATGAGAGTATGTCAAACATAGATTTGTTCCGAGATTATTTACTTACAATTAGACAACTGTGCTGGCTCTCAGAGAGACTAGTCAGCAAAATCAACATTATTTGAAAGAGCAGCGGGATGGCCAGTGTTTTAGAATCCAAGGAATGTGGTTTTCATAAATTCCACAGCCTGGTGAGATGCCACAGAAGTAGCTAATTTGTTCTTTAAAGTTTTTGTGGGGGCCTATTTTACGTATATTTACATTTTAAAGGGTTTCCATTTTGTGAGGAAAAAGCTTTCCATTTTAAAGCTAGTGAGATGGACATTTTCCGATTAAGAACAAAGTATTTTCCATCCTTTTTTTTTTCCTTTGACATATATCTATGTATACACACAGCTCTTGGGCAGGGCAGGACAGGGAATCAGCTACTAGCAGCTGTGAGGAGTGAAATTACTGAACAAGAAATTACAGTCTGTTTGCAGCTCCAACCTGCTTCATAACATCATTAGTATTTTTGCATGTTGCAGTTCAGATTCTTCTTTGAAACTGCTGTTTCTGAATAAGCATTCCCTATAAATCCTTGCTGTGTCATTTTCTCATTCCTGAGCTGAAAACAAAAGGTAGAGCCTATACTTATGTGCAGTGAGGCAGTTTTTATGCTGACATTCTTCATGGTGTATGTTTTCAATAAAATCTTAATTATCTTCTTCACTAAACTGGCATGTTTCTCTTTGTGTACACAGTGTAGTTCAGCACATACTTTTAAAGCAAGGCAGGGACAGCAGAGAAGCTGCAAAGCCCACTTGGGAGTTCAAAAATGGGTGTTTGGACATCTTTTACGCACACACTGAGGGGCTGGTTTTTGGTTTAGCGCAACCCAACAGAACGAGTGCAAAGCAGACGTGGAGAGCTGTTTTCCAGTGCCAGACAAAGCAGCAGGCAGCAAAGTGGAGAGCTGCTGGGGCAGAGAATCTGTGTGGAAAAATGACTTGACCTGGGTGCCTCCCTTGCCTGGGTCACAGCTCAGGATACACAGGCTCACTGCTGCTTCTGCCACAGCCTCCATGCTGGAAGTTTTGGCAGGGGCAACCCTCCCTGGGACACCCAGTGAGACCCCTGTCCCTGCCCACCTCTGGCTGCACAGGGGTATCCACTCTGCTATCCCCTTGCTCCCCACAGCAGCCCTGCTCCCCCTGCCTCCTCTTTGAGACTAACCCTGGCCTCTCTTTTTTGTGGCCACCTTGCAAAGCCCTCAGGACCTCTGCTCATCTAACCATACCACCATTCTTTAATTTTCTCTACAGAATAAGGACTCTGAGAGGCTCCAAATATCAGCAATATTCTGGGCATTGCCACTATTTTTCACCTGAATTAAAAATAGTCCTTGAAATCCCTGAAATCTGTTTACAATATTGCAATGAGTTTAACCTGGTCTTTTCAAAATTTGCCTGACACTTAAAATCTGACTTCAAGATCTCTTCAGTATTTCTGGTTTTCTGGACCCATAACAATCAGTGAGGACTTGGCTCCAAATGGAGGAAAGCAAATAAATGAAGTATCAGCTAGCAATGGTTCACATCAGGTGTGTCAGGTAAGGAAGCACAAAAGGGAGAGGAAATCAGATTTTTTTTTTATACTTGTTACAAGGTGCTTTTCAAGCTAATCCTAAAGGGAAAAAGTGTCAGTAAAAAAGATAGCAGATTTTCTTACAGATTTACACATTTGTATTTACTTGATAAGCTAGGTAAGGTCTTGCTAAAACATTAAAGACATTTTTTGCACTCAGTGTTCGCATAATGATGTAGAAACACATGCCAGGAATAGTCTCAAGTGAAACAGTGAACTAGGAAACCAGGCTCCTGTTAGGGCAGATAATTAGAATATCTGAAGAGTGACAAAATTCCAGTGCCAAAACAGTTTCAGTTCACATCATGAAGAAGGTTGCAGGGAGATGGAATATAGCAAAGACCTAAAAAAATGTCTGCTAGTTTCTGTTAAAATGTTTGCAAAGAGCCATGCACTATGAACTTTGCTTCACAGCCATACTCCCTTCCCCACCTAATTAGTTTGTGCCTCCACTACTTTATTATCTTTGCTTCAGAATTTACAAGTAGCCATTGTCTACCATCAGAAGCACATGAAGTTTTAGCTGCAGCAAACCTAAACCACACATAAGAACCAGACCAGCACCAGCACTGGCTCTAGACTGGGGGGGGGGGGGGGGCAGGGTGTGTCAACACTGCAGCTTGAGATCTACTCATTCAAGCTGCCTATATTTTGTACATGGACATCTCAGGGTACAATAACCATCAGGACTTATTTTCCCTTCGAGACAGGAGAAGCCTGCTAATGCAGATCTCTTCTTTACACTTGGTTGTGTTAGGGAAGGGGGAGGAGGAGGCATCTGGCAGCAAGGAGCAGAAAAGCAGGAAAGAACAGTGTTTTGCTTTGCTCCATCAAGTAGCCCTGCCCTGGTCCATTGGTTGTGCAATTTAAAATTGCCTGTCAGCAACATTATTTATGGCAATGCACAGGCTGAGTCTCAGAATCAGGAAGCCAAATCCAGCTTCCCTGATGTCATTCTCCACGATTTTTAGCCTTATTTCCTAAGAAACTTATTTCTACGTGATTTGCAGCATGTTTGTACAACAATCTGTGTCTCTGCTTTTCTCAAGAACTTTGCAACGCAATTCACCCATTTCAATCAGATTTAGCGGAAAGGCACAGGGCTAGAAACTGTTCAGTTCCCAAACATTTGATTGAACCATTTGTCCACGTAGAAAAACAAAAGCCAAGAGTGGCATCTGTTCCTCAAGGGAATGCAGACAGAGCTCAGCCTTTGGTCGGTCTGGAAGTGGCCATCTGACCCATCCCCACGTGCACATTATCTGGCTGGCCGGCATGCAGCACATGCCAGCCAGACACAGCTTGTGCTGCCCAGAAGATTTAAGGGCACTGAAGCACATTGGAGAGGGGTATCCATATTGTAATGGTGGGAAGCATGAAGTATGTGAGATGAACTGAAGGCATGGGGCAGAATGGCATGTTCGTGAAGACACAAAGAAGAATTGGGATGATTCACCAAGAGGCATAGAGGCTATGGGGAACAAATGAACAAATCTGTGGTGAGACACTTCCAGCCCTCAGAGAGCATATTAGCCATTGCAGGTCTCCTGGGCTCAGCAGGACCTTGCTCACATCCAGCTGAAGTATGAGACTAGTGGCAATACCTTGAGGGCAGAACTGAGCAGGCTTCATGATATTTTTTGTATTTCAAGCACCGGAAATAAACCAGATGATGCATAAATTCACAGATCATAGTTTAAGAAGATTTAGGAAACAGGACTTTTGACTTCATAAAACAAAAGACATAAAATAGAAAGGCTCCAGGGATATGCTAATAGCAGTGATGATTGCATTCCTAATAATAAACCAAGGGGCTCTGATTTAATCTATGGAATGACCAGACACAAAAGGAATTCAAGTGGAATTTTCTGCCTGCAGAGCAGTGGAGAGAGCATGCAGGAAAAACAGCAAAGGAAGAAAAAGGTGTGGTATGCAAGCATGGGCTAAAAAGTATTGTGGAATTTACCTAGAGACTCAGAGAGGGGCACACTTAATTAGAAAGGACTCCTATCTTAGTTCTGTCCCAAAATGTCTCTCATTTGCCATTAGCAGCTCAGCAGGCATGGTATGATACAGTTACTCATTAGGTAAAGGAATTTCAAACCTTTGCCCTAAGAGGAGGCTAAGCTTGTCACTCAAACTCAATCCTGCAACTTTTGATGAGCCTGAGCAATAATTAAACAAGGATCACAGAGCTGGGCTTTATTTCTTCTTTGTTGTGAGTGCTCAAGGTTTGAAATGGAGAGTTTGCTCCTGGTCATAAGTGCTGTGTTACACTGCAGCTGTCCTGCACACACCATCCTCCTGCCTGCTCCATTGGGCTTAGGTAGGCTAGTCTTATCTGCCTAAACTTATTTCCCCCATGAAATGCATCAAGTATGGCCTCTCCTAACAAAATCATTAGCTGAGAGTGCAATAACCATATTTTATATCCTAGGCAGAGGGGAAGATGAGGACAATGAGTTTACATAGGTTTGTGGCCATGTCTGCATGAAAGATTAATCTTTTTTATCATCATACTGGTGTTGCTGTAGTTTTTGTGGTTTAAGGGTACTATTCTTTTATTAGACTGAAGGACTTAATTGGAAAAATGAACAAAGCTTTTAGATTTGTGTCCTTTTTTTTTTCAACTATGGCAGCTAGGCTAATAAAAGATATTTCCTCCCTCTACACAAACCTTACCTTTCGATTAAATCTATGCAAAATAAATACCGCACTGATTTACGGCACATTCACCATTATCTCTGTGTGCCACTCTTTTCAATAATTAATAAATAAAAATATCAAGTTAATGTACATCAAAAGCATTTAGAATAAAATCTTCAAATTAAACAGGAACATATGTAGCTCACATATCTTTATTTGAATAAAGTATATGGAAAAACTAACAAAGCTTACTGTTTCAGCTGATCTGTTTTCCTCAGAAAACTTTGCTGAGTAAGACACTGAAATGTTAAACTTTGTTTCTCTTTCCATTTCTGTTGCTTAAGGAATTTTCTACAATACTGTGGAGTGTGTGTGTTGGGAAAATAACACCACTTTAACATTTTTTTGTAAGTCACTTTGATTCTCTTTTGTTATGCCAGAGATTTACTGTTTCTTTTGACATCATAGCGGCTGTTTTTGAAAGGACTGCCTGGGACTGCAGCAAAGGAATATTGCTCTCTTCCATCTGCATGTACAGAACAAAAAGCTGACAGACACCAAGTATTTTGACGATTGTTTGGTGGATAACAAGGAACTAGCAAAATCTTACAAAATTCTCATGAAGAGACTGGGGAAAAAAAAAAAAAGCAGCAGAAAAGTTATCCAGAAAAAGCACCACTTAGTTTGTGACCAAACCAAAGAGCAGCATCTCAGGTTTCGTTGGGAGGCCACTGTCTGGGATCAGGTGCTCCTCCGGGATGTAGTCTGCATGCCAAGTTTTCCCCCCAAGACTTGTCTGTGAGACTGTCTTTGCTTTCCTCGCTGGAAATACCTCTCAGCCCATACAAGGACTGAACTTACCACAGCTGCTTTTTTCAAGGATCCTTTAGAGTGCAGGAGGACTATTTCCCCTAAGAAAGCAAGCTGTTTGTCAGCAGGCAAGCCACCCCTCTGCAGACACCTGCCCTTTTACAGCAGGGCTACTTTTGCGCAACTCTGTGGTTTCAGATGATTTCCACAGAAATTTCTATCAGGAGATTCCCCAGACACTGGACTAATAATGTTCTTTGCTCAGCATAATGAAATCCAAGCCTGAGCCTGGAGAACAGGTACTTTCAATCTCTAAATGCTCCCTTTTGTACAACTAGTTACAGAGGCATTGGATTGAAGTCCCTTAGACTTCCCTGCAAGGTTGCTCTAGCTAAAGGAGACACACTGAAAAAAAATGGAAAAGCAGATCCTAGTTTTTGGAAAAGCAGCTCAAAAGCCTTCAGAAAAAAATGTATTGCCTCCATGATCTAAACTGACAGAAAGCAAGCACATTCAGAAAATATGATGAGGAAAGCACTGAAGCAGGTGGTCTTAAACTTGGAGTTATGGAAAATGTGACAATGAGCAGAAATACCTTTATTTTGGGCACATTAGGCAATATCAATTTTCCTGTCCTGACTAACCAGGAAGAAGCTAAAATTAAGTATGAGCTGGGTGTACTAAGCAGTTATTGCTGTATTACAGCCAATAATCCAGGGAAAGCAGAGCAGGCAACGTCTCTGTAAATACTCTGGATTACTTTAAGAAGAAACTAGACAGTGAATGTCTCTGTTCTTCTCCAATTTAGGCTTGAATCACAGAATCAACTAGATTGGAGAAGACCTCTGAGATCACTGAGTCCAACCTATGACCCAACACTACCTTGTCAATACTACCATGGCACTAAGTACTTGTTACATTATCAGATAGGAGGAGGCATTTACTTTGAATAGGCACTTGATGGTCCTTTCTCAGATTTGTTGTGCTTGGTGTTTTGCCTGTGTAGGATCAAATAAAATTTAAAAAAGCGTAACAAAATGCACCATATACCAAGTGCTTTCAAGGAATAAAAAGCATCTACCTTACTGCGATCATATTGGCAATATGCAGACACTGCAGTGTGTTATCATCAACGGGAAAGCATTTAGAAGCAGGATGGCGAACAAAGCATATTGTTTTATGAAAGAAAACAGAAGACCTAGGCGAGGCTGAGAGGAGCTGGCCTGTATAATGGCATTGGGTAGGAACTCCTCAGCCCTTGTCAAGACAGACTGCTCCTTCACAGGTGGGAGCATAGCACAGTCTTTCACCAGTGGGTAATACCACTATTGCAGCCCAACGCTATTCAGTTCCACGCTGCCACCTTGACTCAAAGCATTTTATAAGGGCCAGAAAAGGTAGAGAATCTCACAAACACTTCTCCCAGCCCCAGGATTTTCCAGGGAATCTCTCTCCATGGGCAGTCCCATCTTTGCCATACCAACATGACCAGCACAGCCTGCTTTGGCGTGGATAGGTTAGCTGCAGCTGTTTGATATGAATAATCCTGCCAGTGAAACTGCAAGATGATTTATAGAGAACATTTGAGGGAAACTTTTGATTTTGTGGGGACATCTTGCAAAATCTGCAGTGACAAACACAGCCACATAACTGGTTTCCTGATAGAATTGCCTCTGGTTTCATATGCAAATAGGGTTTTTGTATAAGCACAAAATGGGAGCTGTCTGGCAATAAATTTCTTTCATTTTACCATCAGTTTCTTGGCTACTTGGAACACAATGAATAAGAAATGGAAGAGCAAGGCCTTAGAGAACAAAGTTGAAATGTAAGAAATAGAAAAATTATGTGCTAAGGATATAGATTTGGAAAATGTCCACATTTAAGTGGACTTTTCACATGATATGGATAAATGTTGTGAGTTGCTGACAAAATTCAATTTTTCTGTTTTATCCACAACATGAAAAATCCTTTTTCTATTTCTACAGTAAGTCCAAACACAAGACTTGCAAATGATATTTAACTGCAATCAAACATAAGTTGCATAAAGTTTATTGGTTTGTTTTTCTTTTTTGTGCAAAGAGCAACTGCCTTAAGTGCATATAATAGAATGAGTAAAACTTCTTGGCTGCTTTCACTCCTATACATGTCTCTTTAATATTGACTAGTGCTGAAACAAGTAGATTATAAACCTTTATTCTCTAAACTGCTTCCTGCTCTTACAACATGTATAAGTCGAGATGCATGAGGGATAAGACAGCACTTTATATGATTATTTCAGTCCTAGATAATGTTTGCTGGATTGTCAGAAGAGGATCTTTCTAATGAGGTTACACATGTGAAGATTTTTCTGCTACAAAAAGTCAATGCATACTGGTTTCTCACAGCCTTTGGGCAGAAATAAAAGCATTTTGTTGAAGAAGTCTCTGTCAAAATGTCTCTATACTTATTTCTCTAAATAAAAAAAAAAGAAATTTCATTTATTAACTCTGAGACTAGAACAGGAAGGAAGCTGTTCCTTTAGCTGAAAGGAAGGCAAAGAGAACTTCCCCATATGAAATTAAAAACAGGAGTGAATAAAGACAGTAGCTATCAGCAAAATTCGGCACATATCTTTCATGTCTAAAACCACTTCTGTTCTTAAAGAAAACCGGAAATGGGTTTTGGACACAATCTGATAGTTAAAGCAACTATTTTCTAGTGCTTCTATGTCACAGGGCAGGACTTTTTATTATAATTTCTTTGGTAGTTGTTCCATTCTCAGTTACATGGGAGGGTGTACACTTCTTCAGTGTTTGCATATGTAAGAACTGAAGCCTGACTTAAACACCACAATACTTGTCATGTGTAGCAAGAACAGAGATTAGCTGTGATTTCTATGGACTAAATCTGTTGTTAACCCAATGACCTGTAAGAAAAGTAGGGAGCTTCCGCAACTTACTTACGTGGTAGCATCTCTTTTATTAATCCACTGTGCCCTTTCCTAAGCAGCTCTTTTAACATAAACATTTCAGGTAGATGGGGAATTGTGTTGTATTTTTTTGTCAATAATGTTCCCATAAATTATGGGACGGATTTGATCTTATCAAGGTCTCAAGTCATGGAAATTTACACCTGCAAGAAGCCATTGCAGTAAACGATTAAACTACTAATGGGAAAGCATAGAAGCCATGAGATGGCAACAAAGGACTGTGGCAAAGTTTATTACATGATTTTATTGAAACAGTGAGATCTGAGTGCCCTATAGTTCCACAGTACTATGACATCTTTTGAGAAGATAGGGATCATTCGTCCATTTGAAGCTTCCACATTTCTAACGTGAGAAAATGTTTCAGTGGTATAATTAATATCTTGGCGGTATGCAGGCTAAAATAAAGGGTTTTCCCTTATACCCTTTTTCTCTGGGTGTCTTATGCAGCTCTTACCTAAACCCCAGATACTTGGGACCTTGGGGATGCTTGTCCTAGTTGCTTATCTGTGTGGTTTCAGCAGGATATAGATAGCAGCTTTCAGTTGCAGTGTGTTGCCTCAGCTGGTGGCTAAAAGCAATGCCTAAACATTAGTCTCAAGCCTTTTTCCTTGATGTGCTAAAGATTCTTAGACGGAAAGATTTTCCTAAGAGATCTCAGAAGGACAAACTGCTGCTGGGAAAGAGTTTTCATTAATAAGTGCCTGGGTTTTTCAGTACTACCAATGATCACTTAGAGAAACTATGCACAGAAAAATCTAAGCCTTTACTCCCTCTTGGAGCCATTGACACTTAGCACAGTTAGAGCTGTAGAGGAATCTATCACAAAAAAAATTATATGCAAATGCTGTCAGTGGATTCCTTAAGTGTACTTACCTTCTTTAACCAGGCACTGTTGGATTTGGTGACTTATGTTTTGACTGAAGGAAATGGTGAATAATGGCAGAACGTGAGCTCCCATCAATCATAGTTTAGAGGAGGCTGATCAATTTGCATTTACTTAATCTGAAAATATAAAATGTTTTTAACTCTCTTTCAGTTTTATATCTTTCTACCGTAGGACTGACAGAAATCAAAAGTTCTTCGTTTCCCGATTATCTTAATTGCATCGGATTGCATTTAATGTCCCAGCTGTGACACAATTTGTCTGAGAAATACTTTATATAGGATGAACAAGCCATATAGTCTGACTACAGGTATGACCATATTCCATGAGAATGACAACATCACTTCAGACTCTTCACTCACACTTCAGACCTAAGCAAGCCGTAACAAAGCAACTGTCCTCTTGCAGAACACAGAACAACAAAGTTTTCTGAAAAAGTAACAGTTTCATGTGTCCTTATTTGTTCAGCCAGGCACAATACTTATTCCCAGACTGAAGAAATAGGTAGTAAATGGCAATTATCATGTTTTCATTTTGGATAGGTTCATCTGGTTTAATCTCTTATGTATGGATATATGTACATGCCCCCAATATTCCAGACAAAGCTTAATGGAATAATGATGCCACCTTGGCTATTAATAGAATGAGTTCAGCTGATTAGTCAAGCTTAACCTACTTTTTTTCTGACAAGGTCTTCAAGTTTACTTCTGTTTAAACAAGAACAGAAAGCTTCTCACTGATGTTTATTAAGTACAAACCCTTATTTTTCTGTAATGGCAGTGTAAAGAAAAAAATAGGTCAGAGGTGACAAATGAACATTTTAAAGCATACTTTGCAGAATAAGTGACCCCTCTCTGGTTTGCTTCCTCAGATGTAGTGAAAATATCCAATACACTTAATAATAAGAGGCAATGCAGCGTCAAATTTCTTGGTTGCGAGTGAGCAAGAAGTATTATTTTATGCATTTATACGTAAAAGAATAGATATTATTCAGTCCAAAAGATTTAATAATTGAAGGATCTGCATTACTATCAGGAAGCTATGAGTTGCAATTCTGTATAGTAAACTTAATTAAATTGATTCTGAAGAAACCTAAACTCTAAATGTTAGTCCAGGTCAGATGCACACAAGGCCTGTAAGAAATCAACCCCCTTTTACTTACTAAATTAAATGTACTGGCCAGAGACTTTGTTTTCTATCAGTTTTCCTAAGACTCTTTCTCAGCTGTATCCTTCTCCCTCAGACAGTGACAGCTAAGGAGACAATTAAGCCCTTAATGGAGGAATGTCACTGAGGCACGAGAGGACAGGAGCCCTTTCATTTGGTAATGCATAACAGTGGCCAGCAGAACACAGTTCCCCTGGAGCTATGGCTCTTAAAAAACTGCAGATGAATTCCTGTGCAGCTCCTACAGCTGTTCTTCATCTCTCTTGGTCTCATCACTCAATTAGTGAGAGATTTTGTGGTGAGTATCATGATGTGCTCCATCACTCCATGCTTTACCATATGTGTTTTAGCTTTCAACCATGCACGTATCCTCAGTGCCAGTCCCCTGGTTGTGTGGGCTGTGTAGGTTGTGCAGGCATGTCAGGGTTGGGTGGATAGGGCAGATGGCTTGCTGATGCACATCAGTGCCTAACATCATTGTGGAAACAGAGCACATCCTGGATCCAGAGACTGGAAGGGAAAATACCTCTGATAACTTACATATTGTCCGAGCATCCTTGACTGCAATGAAAACGTTACTTATCAATCTGAAAAGACTCCATAATGACCCAGTTCTCTTTCAGCTACAGCTCTGAACTGTCAGACTGATGCTTATCTGTCCTGACTTGTAATAACAACCAGCCTGGTAGGGTGGCATTGAGGAGCATGGGGGACCAGCTTTCAGGTCTGGTGGTATGGGGAGGAGGGCAGGGGAGGCGATGTCTGTCCTGTCAACCACAGACAACTCAGCTCCTGGGAGAAGCTTGCTCGAGGCAGTTTCTAACATCTGGTTTGAGAAACAGCTGTGATTTGCTGATCTACATAATTGAGATATCTCCTTGGAATTAACTGTCTCCAGAGGAAACTCAGCATCTGAGTAAATAAGATAAGCAGGAAGGATGTGGTATTGAGATACATTGAAGTCAGGTCTGCCATCTCTTTGTCTGTGTGCTAAACATCTTTCTTGGGTACCTTGCATCTTCACAGGGGATTTATAACAGGCATTGTCAGTACTGCAGCCTCCTGGGATCACCGTGTGGAAGTCAGTAGCTCATGACTAATCCTGTGTCTCTGGCTATAGTGTGTGAGCTGACAGACATGCATCCATCTCTGTCAGTGCAGAGTTCTTGCCCAGGAAGTGTTCGAAATCCTATGTCCTGTTTCTGTCTTCGAAAACCAAAATCTCCCTTTGGACTCTATTCCAGTCCAACAGTGCCAGGATATTATATTTAGGCTATTTTTTTTTTACTTTGGCCTCTGCACTACCCCTCACTGTTCTGCTCTCTCCTCAGTTGCCAGCCCCTATGGTGATGGTCCAGCATTTCTCTCCACACTCCTGCAGCAAATGCTCAATTTCCCTTGGCAAGCCTGTTCTTGAAAAAGCCTATTTACCCTCTCCTCTAATCTATATCTATTTTCTATGAAACTCCATGGGAAAGCTTTTTATATGTATACCTAATAAATGGCTCTCCCATCCCAAATGTTGCTTTGGCTAGAGAGTTGGAAAGGAGAGACAAAGGAGGCAGGGATCAGGAGAAAAAAAGGAAATGATAATGGAAATATTTTACATTCCACCAATTGCTCGAAACTGTGCCTATCATTTCACAATTAAAAATGGGATTCAGCTGCTTTTTCCCAGAGCATCGTGAAATGACAGGCATAGTTTCTGCAGTTTAGAGAAAGCTAAGACATTTCTAAAATATATCATATAGCAAAGGCAGCTAAACTTTTTGCCAAGATAATTTCCTGTGGCAGTTAATTTCTTATTAAAAAGCAAACACATCACTTCTAATTGTCTTGAGTCCATGCCTCTCACATAGATGAAAACTGGTTTTTAACTGTATGTGCCAAAGTCATAACTTTTCAGGAAAATGCAACAATTAAAAATAATATAATTGAAAACACATGCAAACAAAGCACAACTCACAAAAAGCAGAGGAGAAAAGTGCCTGTTTTATGAAAACAGGTTATTATCTCAGCCACAAGTAAATTTTCCAGGTTAATCATCTCTCTCAAACACACCCAGTTTTGCTATCTGACCAGCTACCACATTTTACACTCATGTGGCCATACTTAGTGCTTCATGTTTTCTACTGCTTGCTCCCTCAATCACACATGATGATTATAAATGTGATCTCCTCTGCTCACCGGTGCACGAGGCTGAGCCAGACCTTGGGCTCTCGCTTGTGCTCTACATGGGGCCCCAACCCTGCAAGAGATTTGAGGTGATAAACCTCCAACTTCTGCTAGGTAGGGCCAGGGCAGGCAGCTGCAGCAGACAATCCTGGGAACTTGTTAGCTCTGGGGTCAGACTTGTGCTTGAGTATGAATTGGATTGTCCACACTGCCTTCAAGAATTTTCAAGCTCTGGCTGATGTCCAAAGCAGGGTAGTAGGCTGAGAACCAGAAAAGCCTAGGAACAAGGGAGGAACTGGCCTTTTCCTTCAGCCGGTGTAGAAACCAGGGTTTTGAGGCACAATTAACATATTAAAATCCTAATTTTGGTGTGCCAGAATAAATGTGGCCAAAGACATTCTGTTTCCAGATTCACAAATTTGAGGTGGTTAGTAAATACAAAAATCAGAGTCTTTGTTATAATGCCTGGCTAACCATCTACCTCCCTAATTTAACATACCCACTTGGAGAAAACAGAACCTAATCCTCATATACTTTAAAATTTCTGGGTTTGTGTGGGAATTTTTAATTGTCAGGTAGAAAAAAGTTATATCTCAAGTTATGGCTCATTAAGTCCATATATTCCACAGATGGAAGGTGCAGAAGACAATAACCACAAAGACACAAAACTACCATATGCAAAACTTCCTTATTGTAACTATGCATAAAGACAATATTGCCAAGTTGTTGAAGTGTGTTATTGCAACTTGTACAAAGGGAAATATTCCTTATTTCTCAACTAGCATTCCTAAATACCTTATTATTTAAATAGGGTTATTTTAGTGGCAGGCACATAACTTCTTTATAAACACCTCTCAAGACAATGATGACTTACATTTATATGCAAAGATGCATCTATTTCTCACTGATTCTGTATCACTACATAAAAAAGAACAGGAAAATCTTAGCTCAGTATTTAACAAAAAGGCCAGCATTTCAACTGGGATCACCTCTGTGCTGTGAGAGACATAGGCATATTAGACTGTGGTATTTAGGGGGAAAGTGCACAGTTAATTGCTACCAGCACTCTGACATGTCTTAGGTCTAAAGCTAAGAGCTTTCATACTGAAACTGGCAGGAGCTCCAGCTTAAAACTGCAGAAAAATATTGCTGCTATGGACTAGATCCTTAGAGTTATACCAGCTGTGCTTCTGGCCCAAGTGTGTGTCTTTTTTTAATTTAAAACCCAGCCAATACTTATGTAAATTATGTGGGCTGATCTCAGTTTCATTTTGGGAAATGG
>JAWWLV010000088.1:104018299-104029744 GCA_035041135.1 Platyrinchus mystaceus | reverse complement strand
GTCTTTTTTTAATTTAAAACCCAGCCAATACTTATGTAAATTATGTGGGCTGATCTCAGTTTCATTTTGGGAAATGGACAAACTGTGGTGAAACAGCTTTTCTCCAGTGGCTGAAGCCTGCAGGGCCCTATAGACTATCCTAAGTTTTTCCTCTACAAGTAATGCTTTTAAATGCTCTTAACTTCAGCAGACCTTCCATAGAGAAAGCTGAGAAGAATATCTCCTGCTGATATCTATAGCTAATTGAGTATTCACTCATTTAATTTTTGTGAGGATGCTATTACTAGCCCTTTCTGAATAGCTCTGCTGGTGGTCATTTAGGTATATGTATTTACTGCAAGCTGAGCTGCATTCTTTTTGGACTCCTGTTGACTCAGCAGAGTCTGTACATTTAGTTGAAGTCTTGTTCATGCAGAGCGAAGTCAACATGAATATTTCCAGGGGCTCAGATGGGCTTTAATGGGCCCTAGCCCAGGACAAGAGTTTACAGCGTTGGGAGCCAGAAAAAACTGAGTGAGATCATCTGGTCCAATCTCTAGTTAATCACAGGATATGCAAGTTTTATCCAGATATGACAGGATTGAAATAACTTTTTTTCTTTTTTGCCTTAGGAATTAGAAAGCACGTGCCACGGAAAGGGGAAATGGAGGTCCCTTCCTCACCGTGTGGTGCCCTGGCTGCTGGAACCTGATTAGGAGAGATGTTCCCAGATGATTCCAGGTCTGTTGCAAGGCATTGAGTCACAGCCGACTGGGCAGCATAGCACCCTCTTCCTTCCCAAATCCTGAAGGAAGCCTGGGATTGTCAAACTGTGGCATGAAATTTAATCGATGTTTCCCATCAAACTCACGAAGAAAGGTGGTAAGCAGAAGTCAGGCTGACACACTTTAGAGCCAGAAAAGACTGCAAATGCCAGACAGCCTAATCCTCTCATGATGTGTGTGCATGTATAGTACAATGTCAAAAAGAAATATAGTTGCACTAGGTTAAATCAAAAATAGATCCAGACCAGTAGTACTTCTAAAAGGAGCAGATGCTTACAAGAAATACAAAAAGCAGGGCAATATAAAATCATCTGTCTCATAATCAGTGGTTTAGGAATTTTTTGAACTGGAGGTTGGACCTGGACCAGTATACTGCAATAAACTGGTGGAACTGCCTAATCATTTTTTTTAACCCCTTGAGTTTACTCCCAGAATCTGGATCAATCCCCTTTTTCTTTTAATGTACTTAATGTTGTTTTAAGAACTGTGTGAGGGTAAATTCACTTCCTTCTCATAAGCTGTCTCAATATTTTCCTCATAGCTATGAGGAAACCTCTTCTTCAAGGCTGGATTTTTCCAACTCTAACTTCCCGGTGCTAGATCTTATCATGCCTTTGTCAGCATGCTTGAAACTGAGGATGGAAACCAGATTTTTCCCCTTCCCTTCCTCTGTTGTATTGTATCCATTTTTAAGTAACAGCCATGCAGCTTTTTAAAACCCTGATCCACAGGACCAATCACGTGATTTACTTAAGTACGTAAGTAATCCCATTGACTTCCATGGGACTACTCTCAGGTTAAAAGTCAAATGCATGGTTAAGTGCTTTGCTTGAATAGTATTTAAGTTCTTTCTAATTTCTTATTTACTTTCATTCCCTGCTCATGATACTTGATCTGTACAATGTGTTGGAAGCACAGTGTTTCAAGTAAATTGTTCAGCATGGGATCACATAGGTTACAACACAGCAATTTCCATTGCAGCTTTTGTCTGGCATAGAAGAAATTCTGACTGATGGATACCAAGGGCTTTTTTGATGTCATTTTCTCTGAGGAACTAATGCTCTTCATTCCTGCTAATTCCCTCTGCTGTCTAGTTTATTTGTTCAGCAGTGCCCTAAACAAGAAAGGTTTCCTTCAAACAATAGGCTGCTTTGCACTCTGTGTGTGTGTGGTTTACTGAATCCAGACCTAGGGAAAATGTTCTGGTCTTCAGCTGGTATGAATCAGAGCTGTCTGCAGAGACAAGGGAGTTTTGCTTATTTACATCAGCTAACGATCTGACCTGTTGTCCGCTTTGTTAATATATAAATGCAGGTATGTGTGCAGTTAAACATGTAAGACCTGGGCAGAGGAATAAGCTTTCCACCATCTGCTCTTGGGATATGAGTTATAATATTAGAGGCACAAGGGCAAAAGGCTGAAATGAGAGCTCATTTCTTCCTGAGGTCAGGTATAGAAATACATAATGTGGCATTGTCTCTCAGTATCAATAGCAAATTACTTTTGAATAACGTTTGCAATTTAATTACATCTGTACCAGGGACCTTTGAAAGCTTTCTAGCACTTACAGTGTTTCAAATGAACCTGCATCATTTGAGAATTTTTAGTATTAGTCACTGGGCCATTCCTGTGTCCTACATATACGTGACCAAGAATTCTGGCTCCTTTTGCAAATGATGTGAAGACTTTCAGATCAGCCAAGCTAGGAAGTGAAGTACTGCCCAGCTCATGGTTCCAATTATTTTCTGAAGGCTTCTATATCTGGTCTGTTCACCAGATGCAGAGCCAAAGCCCTGCTGTAAGGTGCTCAGAATATACAGTGAGACTACTCCTTAACATACAGTACTACCCCAATAGTCCAGAGCCTTGTCAATAGTCCAGAATAAAACCTTTTTTCATTAAATTTTCTATTAGTAATTTGCATATACAGACTATATTGTACACAACAGAGACCCAGTTCTTAAACAGACTAAACAAAATTCAACTTGAATGAACAGATCATTATGTTTTTCTGCCTAATTTCCAATTGGAGATGAGGTAAATATTTTTATATCTTCAAATTTTATAAAAAGTTCGATGTAGAAGTAAAACAATAGCCTTGATTTGCATAAGGGACAGCTTAGTTTTCCACAGCTCAGGAAAGGCAGGGCTCCACTTTGCCTTAAGAGCAAAGAGGTCATTGTTCCAGCAATTTCTGGAATAACATTTTGATGCAATTGCTTAGTCAGACAAGCAAAGCCATAAAGCCCCCTCATATTACTGAAAGACAGTGAAGTATCTCACTTTATCATTTTTATGAGAAAAAAATTACCTCCCAGCTAAATGCATAAATAAGAGCCTACCCCAAATATCCTTCCAGCAGGTGAATTTTCATGGACTTCTTGGTCTGGAGACAGCCTTTTGTCCATTGTGCTAAATACCCACGAGTCTATCTTCTAACATTTTTTTTTTACATAGTTTGTCTGCAGGAACAAAATAAAAAACATCAGAATCCCTTCAAACCACTGTCCAGAAAGTGGGATGTGTGATACTGTGCTGGGCACTAATTACTATGTAGCTGATCCAAAGCCTAAGTGAAAAACTAGCATGACTTCGAAGTGTTGAGAGTCTAATCCTAAGTAAATTATTGTGCTCCATAGGGGTTTGCTGTCATCTTTTATGAGTTTAACACTTTGATTCAAGGTTTCAAAAAGATGATGATTTATATGTGGTAGCTGCCACCTCAACTGATTGCAGATTGGGCTAGAAAATGGTAGGCAGGATTTTTTACAGTTTGAAATAATTTCTATATCGGTTGTGCTTTAAGTACGAATGATCAGACCCTGCCAACTTCTGCGCGTGATAGATATTGCACAAGACCATATTTAGCAGCCTATCCAAGTATCTGTCCCATTTTGATCTGTATCATACACATTACAGAATCACAGAATAACAGAATGGTTTGGGTTGGAAGGGATCTTCAAAGTTCATCTAGTCAAACCTCTCTGCCACAATAAGGTGTCCCTAGAGCTTTCTCCAGTCTGAACAATCCAACTCTCTCAGCCTGTTCTCATAGGAGAGGTGTTCCATTGCTCTAATAATTTTTGTGGTCCTCCTCTGGATCTGCTCTAACAGGTCCGTGACTATTTTTTTGTACTTTTTGTATTGGAGTGCCCAAAGCTGAATAAACATGAAAATCATAGAACTGTTGTGGTTGGCAGGGAACTCTTGATATCATCTAGTTAAACCCCTCTGCTCAAAGAGTGTCAGCTAGAGCAGGTTTCTCAGGACCATGTCCAGCCAGATTTTGCATAGTTCCACATATGTAGCCTCCACAACCTCTCTGGGCAATCAATGTCTAACCCTACTCACAGTAACAAAGCATTTTCCTGTGTTCAGGTGGAATCTCATGTATTTTGTGCCCATTGCCTCTTGTCACTGGGAACCACTAAAAAGAGCTTTCTACCCTCATCTTCATTCCCTCCCATCATATATACATATATATATACACACACACACACTGATAAGATTTTACCGAGCCTTCTCTTCTCCAGGCTGATGAGTACCATCTCTTTTGACCTCTCCTTATAAAAGCTGCTCTTTAGTCCCTTAGGTATCTTTGTAGCCCTGTGCTAGACTTACTGCATCATGTCCATGTCTCTTTTACTGGGGAGCCCAAAACTGGACCCAGAACTCTAGGTGTGGCTTCACCAGTGCTGAATTGCAAGGAATGATCACTTCACTTGACCCGATGGCAATCCTCTTCTTAATGCAGCTCAGGATGCCGGTGGCAAACACAAACAAACCAGGTGTTCCTGAAAACTGCATATCACATCTATGAGGTTCATTTGTCCCAGCTTTAGAGAAGTACACTTAGGTTAGTCTGCTGTATTCACTTGCTTATCAAGGGAGAAAAACAGGGTATTCCAAAGTGCCACTCATCTAACTCTGAGGTCAAGGTCTACAGTAGGACAGTTAAATTTCAGCTTAGTCTGCAGCTCTTCTTTAGCTACAAAGAAAACCTAAATCACCTGCTAGCTGAGGTACACATACTCACTGTGCACACTCAAATCTGGACTGATGAATTTCACAGTTCTTTTCTTAGTGCTTAGTATTTCACAGTACCTGCAAAGTATTAAGCAACTTGTAGAGTGGGCAAATCCCCCAGTCTTTCCCAGAATGGCTTCATACCAGAGTAGAAGGAAATGGGAGAAAGAAGAAAGGATTTCATATAGTTGTCCAGTTCAGCCACGTGTGCATCTTTGTGGGTTTCCTACCTTATTGTTGTTTGCAATAATTAATTAGCTGTTGGTAGAGGATATGGATATGGATTCGGATTCAGATTCAGGTTAATATATTTCCAGTTGGAAACATTGTTCCTGTCAGAGTCTCTCCTGACATTTTGTACTTTGTGGTCTTTCTTATCTCACCTTCATTTTCCTTTCTGCCTTTTTGCCTCATTTCTAATTCTCATTTGCTCTGAACTCAGTTTTTCTTTTTTTATTCTCCTCCCATTTGTCAGATCTCTGTAACTAATGTTGTTTTTTCACAGTGCTTTAAAAACTTTGAATACTGAGGCAGATGCATGGGGCAGGGTACCAGTTATATAAAAGGACAGCTGTAAAAACATGTGCAATGGCAATTAAGCAAGAACTCCAAGAAGCATGAAGTCATTAATTCTAATTGCAATATGGGTCTTCTTAGAAATTGTTCTTAATATTTGAAATGGAGAAAAAGTCAGCTTCAGGCAGCATTCCAGCTTTACTTTCTCCACTTCTGTGCTACTACAAGCAACTACAAGTGTGTGTCTGATTATCAGCTACATTGAGGAAGCTTTATGTTCAGACCTACTGCTTTGGGCTTGCTGTCCCATAGGCACTGGAGCAGGTTCCAATTTAAACGCAGCAAAAACAAGAGGTCAAGTTTATTATTCCCCAACAAAGCAATTTCCAGTTTCTTCATCAACTCTTATAAAGGCCCATCCTGAATCAATTCCTTTTGATGACAGCAGTTTAGGGCAGTTATCAGCATCTTCAAGAGTGGTTCAGAAACTCACAAACTGATAATTCAGACATCTCAATTTCATTAAACTCCAGAGTTGTTTCCAATAATCGGCCACTCTTTTAACTAAGTGATACAGAGCTGAATGACAAAGATATGCTTAAGAAAACCAGATGAATACACACAAGAAACCCTGTTCCTTTCAGTTGCAGGCTGAAAGCTGATATATTACATGCCTGCATGCAATAAAAATTTTTTGTTTTAATGTTCCTAGGGAAGCTTGAAACTAAATCCTTGCAAAACATCTGGTCCAAAACTTCAGCATTTTAATATTAAATGCTTCCTGAAATATGTTTGTGTAACTGTACCATGCAGGTTTGCTTCATAGCTTTATAATAAATTGTTCCTTACTCATTTTGTTATGCTTGCATTGACTTTGATATCTCCTGCTGATAACATAACATAACATCAGTAATAGTGCTACTCCAAGTTCAATAGTTAGCTGATATCCTAAGCACGAATTCTGAAGACAACTGCATAATTTTAGGTTTCAGCTTCATATTGTCTTTAATACAATTCTAAAGTTTTAATTCTCTGTTCCTTAAAACTAATTAAATTTCTTTATGTTACAATTTTGTTTCCCCATATATAGTGTTCAGTATCAAAATAGGTCCCTTCTGCAATGCCTCTGGATAAGGTGCGAAAAAAATTTGCATGACCCTGTGAACAACAGTTGTCACATTGCTGCTGGGACTGGTATTTAAAATTTCATGTGAAAGCCCTGGAGGACTTTGGAAAAAAAAATTTCAGCAGTGAAGTGAAAGATTTTTTTCCACACCCAATAGTCATGCTTAGTGTCCCTGGATAGACAAGCAAAAGGAAATCAGAAAAGGCTCATACATTTTAAAGCCTGCTAAGCCTTGTGAAGATGGTCTCGCTGTCTCCAAAAACTGTAGCTTAATAGTTCCAACTAAAGCCACATTAAATCTCAGTGTGATGCTCTAAGGCTGGATTCTGTCTTCTGCTGGCTTCATGTCCGTGCTGAGCACAGTGCAGAGTCCTGACCTGGCATTGTCTGACCCTCCTCCAGACAGAGTAATTGTGTCAGCCTGACTCTGAGCTTCAGGGCTCATGAACTTTGGGATCCTGTCATGCTAACACAGCTGTGCTACTTTCGGGGCCTGAGCTGGTATTTTTGCAAGATGTGTAACTCAGACTAACTGTAGCTATTCAACTTAATGTAGCCTCAGCTCCTTCATCTGAGGCCTTCCACCACAGCTGAGAGCATCTCTCCCTCCAGGCTAAGGTTCCTAACTTCATCTAGTCAGGTAGAGCTCAAAGGCAGACTGCATTTGAAATACAGGAGAAAGTAGAAACCTTCAGGGGCTCCTGAAGTACTGGAAAGGATTAAAACCAAAACAAAACAAAATAAAAAACCTTTACAAACAAAAGTTCAATTCTATAGCCTTAAGCCCCGTACTAAGTGCTAGCAAAGCTTTGTGCATGCTTTAGATTAGCCATGTAATTACACCATAAACCCCCACTAGGATTTAATTTCAATTGAAAGCAGTGGAACTAATACTGCACTTCCAAATAAAGCTAATTATGATTTTGTAAAATGGGGGACTATTTAATACACGTATCAAGAGATTTAGTGTCAATATGTAGCACTTTACATGACTCATAGAGTCTATAAATATGTACAGGTATTTTCAGCCTGATCATTACATGACCAGCCTAGCTCAGAAAGAAATGTGTAGGAAATGTGTAGCATAGTAGGAAACAACTCTTCCAAACAGCAAATAATTGTGTAAATATATAACTGGAACAAAATCCTACAGCCAATGTATAACACAGGAAATTCCATTTCAGTGTATTTCTTGATGCTTAATCCTGCCAGGTGGAACGGATCAACAAAGAGGGAGAAGCCACAGTACATGGCAAAAAAATGTTACACATTCATGGAGGTCATCCAACGGGACCTAAGGAAAATCCACAAAGCAGATACAACTCTCGTTGCTCAAGTTCAGCTAAGTTCAAGCTCAATGTCTATATATCTTGTTACAATTATTTACTTTTCAATTTATCAGTATCTTACAAAAAGCTTTTTTTAACTGAAATGCTTTTCCAAGCTATTTCCCTATTTTTTTCAATATATACATATTCATTTCAATTAAAATACAGTAGAAGTGAAATAACAGTTGGGGTGGGAAATAAGACACTTACTACAATTTGCTCACAAGACCTTCTTCAGACTGTCTCCAGCATGATTCAATATTAGAAGAGTACCTTATTAATTTCAACAGCATCAGTGGGCACTGAATCATCTGCTTGTATTAGGGTGTGAAAAATTGAACATGTCAGCACAATGTCATGACATGGCATACTATAGCTGATTGAAGCACTCAAATTCAGAGGAAAATAAAATATTAGGAGGAAACTGTTGAACATGGCAGCTGAGATGTAAATTGGAGATCTCGACAATAGGTCACTGCAAATCAGATTTGGAATATTAAAAGAAAAGAGAGTGGATATTTGATATGAAACCTGAAGGTATTATGTGTGAGACTTTTGTTTAATTAAATTCAAAATGGAAATGAGAGAGGAAAAGATTTTTAGAGTAAGCGCAACTAACAACTGCCTTTCAGGAACAAGAGTGTTTGGTTCTTAAGTGCACATCAAAGGTTAAGTTAAGCTCAAGATTAACTTTAACAGACATATTGGCTCTATCAGTTTTGTCCTCAGGTTCCTTTGACCTCTTTTTCAGTCATTAGATATATATGAAGTAAACATGAGAGCAAAAAAACTAGTATTTTGTGGTTTTGGAAAAAGAAATAGATATATACAGTAATGCCTATTTTCATGTGGTTACATAATGGTTATAGTAAGTGTGAGGAGTAACATCTACGACGATGCAACACCCTTTGCAATGTTCAAAATCAACTGAATTGAGAAAAGGAGCCCAACACACACCAGAACTCCATGTCTCAGCATTAGCTTAAGGACTGACTTTGCAAGATGCAAGTATGTGCTCAAACAGAGAACCCCCAGAGACTTGAGAAGGTTGACAAGTCCGAAAATAAGCAGTGGGATCTGTGCCAGAGGCATCCTCCAACCTCTCCCCATTGGGGTAGGAGTGCTGCTCTCTCTCCCTGCAAGGCTGAAGCCACCTGCTCGCTCACAGATTCCTGTGAACTATGGGTGACGTGTTGAAGCTGCCCTTTTTGCTCTGGATTGAGTAAAGCTTTCTCTGTATAGGGTCAGGTTCAGAAAGTCCAGCAGTAACTTTTGCTAGTAAATTAATAGTAGCAAAGATAAATGTCAAAAATGAGTGGACAAACCCTTGCAGTGAAAGATTAAACTTTGTACAGGTCAGATGTATTCTGCACAGATCTCAGACATATTTACCAGACATGGAATAACTGAAGAAAATAACATTAACAGGCTAAACTCCCCAAACATTGGCAAGTACGATGATATACAAAATACCAAAAATTTCTTATCTCATTTCAGAATCTACTCATATGCCAGCCTGCATCTGGATTCCTGATTTTTTTTTCCAACTCCTGTACCTTCAGAAGATATACAAAGAAGGCTCTTATATAATTCAGGGGTTTTTATAGCAAACTAAAACCATGCGGAAGAGATTAAATGTTGGAAGCTATTTTTAACCAAACTAATGGTATCAATTTCACTAATACCATAAGCTGCAGGTGTCTCCTAAGGTAAAATGTAAGACAATGGAAGAGCTAGTAAGACAAAGGCTACTGACTACAGAAAAATAGCAGTTCCAAATTACATTAAATTAAGCAATTTTGCCCAATACTCCCCCTGGTGGTTTTGCCCATAGGGATGAGCATGATGTTCCATAAATGCAAAATCCTCCAGCCTAATGATAAAACGTCCCGTTAATAGGATTAAATACCTCTCATCACATAAGTAGAACATGGCAAAATCCCTGACACTCCCAGGAATTAGATCAGAGTGCAGCCCAGCCCCTTCCTGACACAGGGAGCAATTTTGCAGAAGAGGCATTTCAGTATTAATGGTAAATATACTGGGTTTTTTACTTTTCTTTGGTAATGGGGTTTTGTATTTCTTTGCAAGGTTAATTGGTCTTTCGCTATAAATGTAAAGGTACAATATACAGGTAGCTATAGAAGTAAATCCAGGCTATAAACAAATCTAGGCTTTTAATTTACATATGCACTTGTGGCTGATAACTGCATCTCCAGTAAGGCTATATTGGCTAATAAGAAGGCACTTAAATACTGTGTTCATTTAATCAGATGAGAACTATAAAGTGCAGTTGCATGGTTTCTAAAAAATAAATCTTTCTCCTCTGCTTTTAGGAGGGAAATAAAGCAAATAACATTTCCATACTTTGTTGGAATTTCTTTCAACTGCTGATCTGTTTGTTTACAAAACTGATTTAATTGCCAATTTCTTGGCACACTTATTATTACATCTCATATATTAAGTGTTGTTTTGAAGCACAACGAAAGGAATTGCATGTTTGGACATAGGGAAGGAAATAACGTTCCAGAAACGTTCCTTTTTAAAATTGACAATACTGTTTAGCATGGATGGATTTATGATATAAACTAAGGACACAGTGTGAGATCAGTAACTAGTGTTTTTCACGAGGTAGGAAAGGGACAGACTGAACTGCATAAGCTTTTGGTTTTATATATACACGTCCTGATTCTGTTAACCACTGTGCAAACTCAGTGGAATTCATCTAATTAATCTAAATAGATAATTACAAATGAGGTCAAGCTTCTTACTCGTGTGTTTTCACTAAGAGTAGCATTTAGATGCACGCTAAAAATATTAGAAACCATAGTTAAAGAGAAAAATAACAGGAACTTGTATAACACTTAGCAAACATTGCACGTAGGTATTTGAACATCATGACAATGTTTACATTTAACTGCACTGACCTGCTTCTTTAACAGAAAGAGCATGAAGTCCTCTTGGATATTTATAATATATGTGCTATGGCTGAATGGTCATCACTGTGCACCAACAAAGCAGGAGGAAATGAGTGTCCGGGAAAACCTGAAGCGTACGTATCCTTCTGTTTCTGGCGTGTGCTGGAGGGCCCTGGGCCCAGGTCCCCAGCTGGGTAGTGCATTTTGACTTCCACACTCACTGGCATCAAGAGGTTCCACTTTCATGTGTGAAGCTTAGAAACCATAATAGAGCTGACTGCGTGCACCCACACATCCACAGTGGGGAGATAAGAACAAGAATGAGAATGTAAAGGGATTAACAGATAAGCAGCCCCTTACAAAAAAAAAGAAAAAAAGAAAAAAAGAAAAAAAGAAAACCAAGGTGTTTACAGGATTTTAATAGGTTATTTGGTCCCTCATAGATCATTAGAATATAAACTGAACTCAAAATTCAACAGATTTTGAATTATTTTGTTTGTTTAAATAATCTTTGAAAATGTTTACAATTATATACTTTGCTGAAAGGTGGCTTTTACAAATAATTTGAATTAAATTATTTAATTTAGAAAATAGCAGTTATTCTGCATAGACACATCTCTAATCATGGCTTTATTTTGTGGATAGAAACCCCAAGAGGATCAGCTATTACATATTTTTTTGTTTCAGTCTATATTAGTCATATCTCTGTAACAAACAAACAAAAATTTAGGCATGAGAAAGAAAGATATAAAGGAAGAAATGACTGA
>JAWWLV010000088.1:103989782-104003210 GCA_035041135.1 Platyrinchus mystaceus | reverse complement strand
GAAAGCCGCGCTTTGGCGGGCTCGGAGCAGCAGCGGCGGGCGGGAGCAGGACCAGGACCAGGACCAGGACCAGGACCGCGACCGCCGTGCAGCCGGAGCCCAGCCCGTCCCGTCCCGCTGGGAGCCTCTCGCCCGACATGCCCACCGAGGGGGAGCCGCTGAGCGCCTCCGCCGCCAGCCCGGGGCTCGGCGAGCCGCAGTACCTGCAGCAGGTACGGCACATCCTGCAGCACGGCCACCGGAGGGAGGATCGCACCGGCACCGGCACCCTCTCCGTGTTCGGCATGCAGGCGCGGTACAGCCTGAGAGGTGGGCACCGCCGGCAGCCGCGGCCCCTGCCACGGCTCCCTGCCCTTTGCTCCCTGTCCCCTGCTTCCTGTGTCCCCGGCCTCCTGCCCGTACCCCCTGCTCCCTGTCCCCGACCCCTTGCCCCTGCTCACTGTCCCCTGCTCCCCGTCCCTGCCCGCCGGGGTGGGTGTTGGAGATGTCACACGCCATCTTGTACCCCGGGACCGACCCGCTCCCGCCCGCCGAGGGATCTGAGTACGACAATTACACATCCTCTGCCAACTCCTCGCTGCATATCCAAACCTCTGAATGTCAAATGCCTTGAGAAAAGCTTAAGTCTGTTCACCCTTCGCGAATGGCTGGTCTCCGATGACGCTCTCAAACTCTCTTCCAGATCAGTTTCCACTGCTAACAACGAAGAGGGTATTCTGGAGGGGAGTACTGGAGGAGTTGCTGTGGTTCATCAAGGTTCGGTGTTTGGGTGTCTCTGTGCTTGCTGTGCCTGAGAGTGGGATAAATGGAACGAACTAGTGTGGAGTGGATTAAGGGATTTGGGGTAACTGCAGGTGCTTCTGTTCCTGTGAGAGAAGTGCAACCACCTAATATTTTGACGACCCGTGGAAGGCCATTATCTTCAAAACATCCTGCCTTTTAGTGCAGACTGTTGCTAACAGTGCCCTCAGAAGAGTTTTTCTTCCATTTCTTTTTAAGGGATAGAGTCTGAAATAGTGAAGGCTTTTTCTGATTTGACCATACTCCACAGTTATAAAACTTAATACAGTGTGTTTTCTTAGTGTTTGAATAAGAAATAATAATATGAAATAGATAGTAGGCAGTTTAGTGATCTGCTTTTTAATATTGAAATAGCTTTTATTGATTTGAACAGAAAGAAGCAGTGCAGAACCATGGGTGAAGTGAGATTGATGTAAACACTAGGCTTTTCAGTAGCAAAAAAAAATGAGATCTAATAGAGCTAATAGCTGTAGGTAGAATAATAGAATTCAACTATAGATAATACATTACAATATAAGTGTTCCTTTATATGTTGTGACATTGTGCAGGTATGGGAAAGTCTACCTAACCATTTGCTACAGAGCAGGACTCACATACACATTCATTTTTTAAAAGCTTTGTTTGATTTTTTTTTCAAATGTAAAAGACTAGACACTCCCCAGAACAGCATAATTTCCATGTTGAATTTTTGAGTGTGCTGATTTGGACATGTTGCAGGATTCAGTGACGTTTCTCTGGGTCATTTCCACATTTTTGTCATTTTAAGAAAAGGATTTTTAATACCTTAAGCTCATTATAGGTGGCTTTGCAAAGACAGTGCTTAGGCCATACATTTGACATTTCATCCATCTGTAAAGTAACATCTTGTTCTCTGCAAATGTGCTTATGAAATGACATACCACAGTTGACCTTGAGGCTGTACTGTTTGTGCATTCACAAAGTTAGGAGATTTCTGTGTTAAACAACAGCAGCATGGCTGTTCCTCAAACTTCATCCCAGTATGTTGCTCTCAAGCTTTATTCTGTCCATGTGCAAGAACCTCATCCAGTACATTAATTAGATCGTTCATCCTTTGTAAGCGGAGAAGTACTGTAGACTAGAAAAGCTTAAAGCAGCTGTTTCAGATAATGTCCTCAGTGTTGGAATTAGGAGGCAGAATTCTTACTGTCTGTGTTTTGTAGGGTTCTACAAATGCCAAAGAGCTCTCTGCAAAAGGTGTGAAGATTTGGGATGCTAATGGGTCACGTGAGTTCCTGGATAAGCAGGGTTTCAGCACCAGAGAGGAGGGGGATTTGGGACCAGTGTATGGTTTCCAGTGGAGGCACTTTGGAGCAGAATACAAAGATATGCACACAGGTAATCACATGCAAATACAGTCTTGATCACTTAGTGAGACAACTGTGATACAAAACTCAGTTTTGTTAAGGCACCAACTGTGAACTGATAGCCAGAATAAATAGTGTTTGAGAGAGTTAGTTTAACTTTTTCTTTTCTTACTCATTCTAATTATCCTGAAATATGTAGCTTTGTATATTGTAGTTCTACATTTGTAGAACTGATGGATCATAAGGCATACACTGTTATTCTTTTATCTAGAGCAGATATGGTCACTGATAGCTGGAAGGATGTGTGGCTGTTGCAGTCCAGAAACCCAAACTAGCTCCATTTGATAGCCATGGAACACAGGCTGCCAATGCGGGGTCCAATTTCCATGATACTGTTGTACTGGAAAGAATTGGCAGTGCACTACATTCACTGGAGATGGGAAGAGAAAGATTTTTCTGTTCTGCAACAAGTTATGGTGTGATGCAGTATCTGTTGGTATTATTTTCCATTGAACTGGTTCATTAAACTTACTCTGAAGTGTGTAGCTGGCTCTTTTCTAAGTCACTGAAGGAGAAGTTCTAGAAAACATTTTGAGGACTGCCCTTATCTGGTACGATTTTAAACTCGGATTAACAGCATGGTTAGTTATCTTTGTGGATTTTTTTGTCAATACAGCCTCAAAAGGAAGCTCACATTAGTTGCAGATATTAACTTGGTATTGGCATGTTGACCACTAGTTTTATGCTAACACAAATGGTGCAAATTGTGAACTGACATGTCTGAAAACTTAGTGAAAAGTTTCAGAGTTCCTGAACTTAGAAGGTCTGAGGCAAAACATAGGGTGGAAAAAATGAACAAGATAAATTCCCATGGGTTTCATTACTAATGGATTTCCTTAAGTTGCACTACTAATGGATAGGTAATTAGCTTCAGGAACTAACATAACCATTTGACAAGGCTTCTGGCATGGTATTGCTGGCAGAAGGATTCCCTGAGCTACTAATTGTGTCACAGAAGGACCACAGAATATTCTGAGTTGGAAGGGATCCACAAGGATTATCAAGTCCAACTCTTAAGTGAATGGCCCTTATGGGAATCGTGTATTACTACCTTGCTTGCCAGCTTGGGTCTCCCTGTAGCCTAATTTGGTGTTGCTGCAATAAGTTATCAGAAAAAAGTAGTTACCAGTCATGCTGATTCACTGGCGTGAGTCAGAACAATGATTAAGAACTAATGACTCTTTTATTCTGAAGTCCATTCTGATGGTCAGTTAATTTCTGTAAATTTCTCATATAAGTGGAATTGAGCATAAAATTCAGCCTGCGAGTATCATTTGGTGAAATGTATTAGCCTGTGCTATACATGATTAAAATTCCCTCCTGGCTTTAAATGCTATGGAAATTTAGTTTTCATACATGACCTTATGAGTGCTAGATGGGTGTTTTTATTCATCTGTCAAAAACTTTCTACTTTTCAGTAGGTAAAGAGTGCTGGTATCCCTCAATGCTGGTCTGGGCATAATTTTATTTTTTTTTTAATAAGAAGGAGCACTGTAACATGCAAATTTAACATCTAGAAAGGCATTTTAATCCGGAAGTGCAATAAATGATTTAGTTTAAATACTGTGAATAACAAGGTGGTAATATCCTGTCCATTCCAGAACTGCTCTTTTCCTATTGAGGTAACAGGTCATCATGAAGGATAAAATATCATTCTTTGTTCAACTATTTTTTTTGTATTGCAGCTTTTGTTTCTTGGGATTTAGTGATTATGCAGACTTCTTAGTTGATCTTAAAGAATGTCAAGTTGTTAAGAATGGAATAAAGTGTTCTAAATAAGAATGGCCCTATGTCAGTGGGTGCTAAAGGTAGTCAAAGCACACGAAAGAGATGGGGGGACATGTCAAAATACCATCATGAAAATTTCACAAGCTTAAGAGCGCCCTAAGAAACACCAAGAATAGCCTATATTTAGAGTGTGCCAACTAATTAATATCACTTTCAAAGTTGCAGTAAAATTTTCAGAGGTTGTCATTTCAGTATTACTTTTCAGTGGGATGTGGGCTGTGTGTTAAAAAATATCATGAGTAGAATCTGGTTTAGATCTTATTTGGTATCTTTCTCCAGATTACTCCAACCAAGGAGTTGATCAGTTGCAAAAAGTGATTGAAACGATCAAAACCAATCCAGATGACAGAAGAATCATTATGTGTGCTTGGAATCCAAAAGGTATGGAATAGCAGAACTTAAGGGAATGCAGTTGTACATTATCTTGCTGTATGCTAAATTATGTTCTGTTCCTGTGTCCACAGTCAGTTCCATTTGGTGTCCCTATTTATTCTTTATAAAACTATCAGAAATACAGTAAAAGTGACGAGTTTGATTCTCTTTCTACTTAAGTCTCATGCTCAGACCTCAAAAATATTGAAACATTTCTTCAGAGTTTTATTTTACAGGTTAAAGTAAACTAAACAAAACCCTTAAAACTGGAGAACAAAAATATTATTTATGTTGTAATCATTGAACATAGGTTGTCTAGATATCCATCCATTCTGTAGGGATATTTCTAAACAAGAGCTGGTGCAAGAGAATGTTTAACTTCACCAGTGGAGGATCTGTGCTCCAAAAAATCCACTAGTGTGTGAAAGGGGCTGCCACATGCTGTTACTGTTATTTTTAAGGTTAAGCATTCTCAGATATCAGAAGATACCTGGTTAAAGTTTTTCCTGCCAAGCTGCAATTGTGCTGTCTGCACTTTTTAAGTGGAGTAAGATAAAGCAGTTGGAAGTCACTTTAGGGTACATGCTTAATTTTACTCCTAATGTCTTCCTTTAGGGAAATCAACTGTCTTACCGAGATGAGTAGCAGTAAACTGCAGTGAAGCATTATGGCATAAATCTGTTAAATGGAATATCTGTTTATGACTTTCTGGTCATGCAGCCCAGGAGACAGCTTGTCATGACTTGGACTTAATTGCTTGGGCAGCAGGTGCTTATAAACAAGAGAAACAAGCAACAGAATGACAATGCTGTTGGCTCTCTACTGTATCCCATTATATGCTTGTTTAGGTTTTGCATCTTCTACATTCATAACACACTAATGCTGCTACTGTTTTTTTCTGTACTGCAATTCCTAGATATTTCTCTGATGGCTTTGCCTCCATGCCATGCCCTTTGCCAGTTTTATGTTCTAAATGGTGAATTGTCTTGCCAACTCTATCAGAGGTCTGGAGATATGGGACTAGGAGTGCCTTTCAATATTGCCAGCTACTCACTGCTCACGTACATGATTGCCCATGTCACAGGGCTAAAGGTAGGTTATTTAATCATTTTACTTAATCTGAGAAATGAAGGACTAAAAGACAGGAGTCTTCGTGTCATGTCCAAGAATGAACATACTGTTAGATATCTTGCTGAAATATGTGTAAAAAATGGACCTGTGAATGTGATGTGAATTGCCTCTGGTTTGTATGGGCAGTGAGGATCAGAAATGTAAGAATTCTTAAAGGTTAAACAGACAGAAAATCCTCCAGGTCATGATCATGTCAAAACTGGCCTGTTCACTAGTCTGCTTCTTAGAAATCTGAACAGAGCACTTGTCCTTATGGGATAGTAACATACAAGTGGTTAAATTTTGTAAGATGTGTTTATTGGAAGCGAACAGTAGCTCAGAAGTTGCTGTCAAGGTTTGAATTTGAATTTCTGCCCTCCTAACTTCCAGCTATAATTTCAGCTAGGTATTTCTGTGAGTTCCTACTGTAGATGATTATACAGAGTGGTAGTATGTGCTCAGATAGCTCCTGCCCTGACTTCAGAGATATATTTTTTAATTTGACAGAGAAATTAAAAATGCTCAACAATTGAAGAATTGAATTCTTTAGGGCATGTAAGAATTACACTAGTAAGGCTATTTGTGTTTGATCTTCCTGCTACCAGCAACGTGAAGGGGAGCTTAAAATAAGGAAATAGGGAAGGATCAGTCTTCACAGCAATTGCAAACAAAGAAATTAGTCCAGGGTATAGTCCATGTTAGTCCAAGGTAAAGTCCATAAGGCAGCTGTTGTCTCTCAGCCATTTCGTCTCACAGCTTTGATGGTTTTCAGTGTAATATATCCAGGGGCTTATCTACATTAGGCTTATCTACTGGTCAGAGGCCAGTAAAATAGCTGGTAAAACTTACCTGAGTTAAATTAGATTCCTCAGGGGCTGCGAAATCACAGAACTTGCAGTCTTGCAAACACATCTGGATGCATGATAAGTGCTTTGTGACTGACACCTCCACTCCTGCAAAGTACAATGTTTAGTAGAGGCTAAGGCAGCTGCTCTGAAACCGGCTTTGGCAAGTCATACTTATTAGAAGTAAAGTGTGAAAGCTGGATGTCACTGCCATGTCTGTTTCTATCTTAGTGAGCAGATCTGTAGTGCTCCATTCAATACCAAAGCTATTATCCTAGCAGGATTTCGAAGATAAATTTTTTTGGTAGGCTAGTGAAAATTTCATTATGTTTTTCTTTAATTATGCTGTAGTCAGGGAAGCTAATGTTCTTTAAAGTTTTCAAGGATTTCTTGGCAATACAATCCAGTACAAAAGCTACAGTTCCACCCTAGATGTAAGATGCTAGGAATCAATACTGTAAGCATTGTAATGTTTTGCTTTCTTGTAACCTGACTGTTTGAAACCCACATGTATTCTTCATTCTTTTCAGCCTGGAGAGTTCATACACACTTTAGGAGATGCTCACATATATCTGAATCATGTGGAAGCTCTTAAAGTTCAAGTAAGTACTTACCATGTATTCTTGTATTGTTTTATCTTCCACAGTGCTTGTTCAATGCAGAATTATCTTGGTATTATAAATATCCTTTTGCAAATATTAACTTGTGTGGCTTTTCTTCTCATTTCTACCCTAATAATTATTAATATCCGAATAAATGTAGTATTTAACTCACGTTGCAAACAGAAGTACAGTACAAACGTGATTGAAATGTACATTAGTGTACTACTTTAAAACCAAGGTGGAGATCCAGAATCTGTACTCCTACTTTTGGCTTCATCATGCCAAAACCTTAGAAAATCATTCTGCCTAATCCAGGTAAACACGAAATAAAATGTCTTTGTAGTATAGCAGAAAAGGATAACTTACCAATTCACAGAGTTAGTCAGTATTACTGTTTGGCTGAAAAAGGCTGTGTTTTCTTCAGTAATTTGTTGCAGTAGGAGGAAATCAGAATTTGATTTGATTTGACTTAGTTAGGATTGACTGTCCTCACTATTCGTATGGTTCAAAACCATTCAGAGAACTAGTTATTGGTTTGAACCCAAATGGTCCTGTGAGAAACTGCAGCACATTTGATGCACATCTGGGTCAGAGTTTCCAATTTAGTTTCCTCTGGAAGGAATATGATCTGTAACCACCAGAATTGCTTTGCCAACTGGAAGTGCTTGCAGTGCATTCGGATGATCAGGGAATTCACTTGAAAATTATGCTACTGTCCCTATGAAAATACTGAAGTAGATTCCACCTAACAATATTAAAATTTTCTTCCCTTTTTTTTTTTTCTTAGTATAAGTCTTC
The DNA here is from genome assembly GCA_035041135.1 of Platyrinchus mystaceus. Taxonomy (NCBI): domain Eukaryota; kingdom Metazoa; phylum Chordata; class Aves; order Passeriformes; family Tyrannidae; genus Platyrinchus; species Platyrinchus mystaceus. The sequence goes on along the minus strand of JAWWLV010000088.1, from coordinate 103,995,509 downwards.
TTTGTGGGGAGGGAAAGGCTACATAGTATAATCTGAATTGACACTGAGAACACAAAATCTCTCCTTTCAAGTATTAAGCTTTATACAGTAAGCTTGCTTTTATTTCAGCTTCAGAGGGAGCCAAGACCTTTCCCCAAACTCAGAATTCTTCGTAAGGTTGAAGATATCAGTGACTTTAAGGCAGAAGACTTTCAGATTGAAGATTATAATCCTCATCCGCCTATTAAAATGGAAATGGCTGTTTAATGCTATAAACCAGCATTAAATATTTATGTGGAAATGTACCTAAGCTACTTAGTTTCTCTAAAGTGATTCGGATTTTATATACTTCAAAAGTTATCTACTTTATTATTAAAAAGAAATAGATACTAGGAGACTAGAACTGCCTTCAGTACTAAGCTGTAGTTGTACAGAACAGGTGATTATGCCTGATGTACTGTGCAGACATTAACACAGCCCTAAGTTGTTAGTGAGCTAGTTTTTCACGTGTTTCAGTTACCAGTGGCCACTTCTATTACCATTCAGTTACTACGAGCATTTGCTTACGTGCATGATATAAAAGAGGATTTCTTCAGGGTTGGAGAGTCTGTTAAGTATATTCTAAAGGATATGTGTTTAATAAAGTTCTTTTTAAAAAAAATCTGGAAGGGATGATGCATATTTAATTTTGTTGTGTTGGTTTATGTTTAGTAGTAAAAAAGAGTTGAAAAGCAAAGGATCTTGGAAGGTGAGATCTAGTAAAAAAAAACAAACTCAAACTTCCCATGGTCTTTATAGATGAACCATCAGGAAGACAAAAGATCTTAATGGAACCTTGCCTGAAATGCAGTCTCTGCATAACATCTCTGTAACAGCAATTTTTTTTATTCCTCAACCCTACATGAACGATTAATTTGATATAAATCAAACAGAGCTGTAGTTAAACAGAAGTAACCAGATAGCATTAGTAATCAGCTGTCTGTCATCATTTAAAACCAGATCCCACAACATGTGGACTAAGTTTGCAGCTTGGAGCAGTAAAAGCTAGAGATTGTAGTATTTATAGGAATGGAGTTTATTAATTTAATCTTGGCAGAATTCAGCTTTTATCTCTCCTCATCCTTGCAACTTTTGCATTAACTTCAGTTCTTATATAATTCCTCTTCAGCAATTAAGTGTGAATAGATCTATGGTTATAATTCAGACACAGCATATTCAGTACACATTCGAACACGTGGAGAAATGCATAGTAATTTTTTGATTACATTTTAAAGGTAGTAAACTTGTAAATATTGGAAAAGTGTCCAATTTCAGATAATTCCAAGAATGATAATCGGTGTGCTTTAATTACATTCATTCAGTTATGTCACATGCTTCTCCTAATAAATTCCATCTCAGCTCTACTAGTCTTATGTTTTAAAGTCACCTAGTTCAGACAGTCCAGGTGTCATCTGCATTAATGATACGTCCCAGCTGTAGGTTGTCAGCCACTTCTTACCATGTGCATACTTTTGTAAGCTAAAGGTTCTTGAGTGTTTTTACAGCCTTCTAAAGTACAAAAAACCAGTTTAAGTTGCAAATTCACTTAACAGTTCTGCCTACACTTAGCAAGTTAAGTTCCGTTTGCTGGAAACCACTTTATGTAACACTGCAGATAAGGTGGAATCTGCAGGACGTTTTAGCAAGTGTAGCCAGAGAGGATGTGAAATAAAATGTTGGCCTCAGGGCTTGACTAGTGGGGAATTAGCAGTCTCAGTGAGGATAACCAGGACAGGAATACCTAGCCAAGAGAAGAATTCAGAATGGGAGTCATTTATTTCCTTTCATAACTTACAGAGGAGTGAGGGGTATGGACATACATAGCATACCTGAACAGACCAATATATATCCCTCTGGAAGAGCTATTACTTTTTAGTATAAGAATTAGCTACAACTTCACTGTTTTCCTTTGTCAGCACAATTTACTACCAATAGCAGTTGTTGAAGTGAAGCTTGTACCTTGAAGACCAAGAAGGTTTACGGTGCTCAAAAGATGAGAAAGACATAAAAAGCAGACTTCACACAGCACACTTTAATGTGAATAAAAGTGAAGATACATTTTAAAATTCATAGGTATGAGACTTCTATGAGATTTCATGCAAAAAAATGAATATTCAAAGAATTTGAATGTATAGGCTTAAACAGGAGGTACGTGAGGAATTTTGATTTGCAGAATGTGAACACTTCACTGCTGCATAGATGACTAGTATGACTGCAGGCCATATTCAGAGCAGTATTTTACACAAAACGTGGGACATGGCTAGATCATTTTGGGAAGCTGTGAAAGGGATCTGTAGGCCTACTGAGAGAAGGGGTTGTTCTTGGACTTATTTCCTGATGAATAAGCTGTCCCAGAAGCTCACAGTTCCTCAGACTCCCCTGATGATGACTTAGAACTCTGCAGGTGGCATTAGAAGTCAGTTCCTTACCAGCTCTGCATATCCACAGTATTTCTGAGTCTGTGGCATTTGCCCTGTTGACTGCTACACTCATTCTGCCCCACCATTTGGACTTTTCCTGTCTTCTGTAATTCCTCCTCCAGATGCATCTTTGTATCATTTCTCCACTTTCCAAGGGCAATTCAATAACTTGGAGATTGTAATGAAATTTCTTACGTTGGTCAAATACCAGCTTCTACTTTCTACTTCCTTAGACAAGTTTTCTTTACCCATATTATTTCTGACATGTTTTGATAGGTTGCAAAACTGGCTTACTGCGATACCACAAAGAATATTAGTTATCTGATTATGACAGATGAAGGGTCAGAGAAGAAAGAACGGCTTCTGAGTTTTGAGACAAACATTTGTCTGATCAGCCATCAAAATCAATAGTCTGTTAACAAGCCTGACTTGGTGAGTTTGCCACCATAGTGACTGGTGTCTGTGAAGTGTCTGAGTATGGAATGCAGCCCAGGTTTCAAGTGCCTTTATCAAAACCACAAATGGTTCACTTTCATCTGCTTGAAGTCTAACCCACACTTCTACCTTTGCTTTGTAGACTACAGGAAGGTGGGCTTGTGGAGTAGCAACACAAATTTATGCTGTGACCACCATATTTTTTAACAAAACAAATAGCAATCACTATAATCAGTTGCTACTGCATTTTTTTTTTTTATAACTAACCTGTTTTCAAGCCTTTCAGATACTTGGGTATGTCCATACTAGAGATGACAGTGCCACACCAAGACATCCAAAGCCCTTTGGTCAGCCCCACAGCATGACATGAAACAAAGAATATTACAGCAGTGCATGCAAGCTTATGCTCAGAAATCACAGGCATGATAGCTGAAGAAACTAATCAGACTGGCTTGAATGGGGGGGAGAGAAAGATTTTCTCGTTGCTGCTGCATTTTGAAGAGCCTTACTCTGGGACTTTTTGGCCATCAGCAGCACAGACAAGTTTTCATTCATGCTTCCCAGCCTGCAGCTGTCAGTTTGGAGATAACTCAAGGCCTTGGCTTGTAGAAGCTGTTTAAATATCACTCTGTTGTGGCAGTGTAAGGGAAAAAATGAAAAGTTAAGACCTGAAGTCTCCCAAATTAACATATTCCAAGAGCTGCTGGCAACTCATATAAAAACATTTGTACAGTATCCCTCCTGTGTGTCTCTGTAAGTCCAAATTATTTTAATTACTCCATTTAAATGACAGATCACATAAGAATTTGGTTGAAGTGAACTTCAGGGATGTTGCCAATATTAAAAATCAGCTTATACTTGTAATGTTAAGAGCACTACACCTGACACAATTAAGTGAGGTACACTGAAAAAAAAATCAACATGTGCCAAAGGGCATAGTCATCCTGGAATGAGTTTGGAAAATACTGTCCCTTAACTGGATGTTGAATTGCGTAAGTGAAAGTGAAGTGAAAATGTCGACTCAAAATGGCTGTTCCATTCCAGGCCAAGGACATGGGTTTAACGTGCACGAAAGCACGCTGGGTTTGTAGTGAAACCATTATGTAATGAATGCTCACACAAAGTGATCTGGCTGCTCTGCCAGATAATTGCCTCACAGATTGCCTCAAAATCTTTTTAACGTTTAGACTCCTTTAGGAGCCAACTCACACCCCTTTGGTCACCTAACCGTGTCCACTGGCAGGAACTTGGGGAACTCTGGGGTTAGGAGTCAGCATGCTCAGAACTGCACAGCTTTGGGATGTGCTTGCCTTGGTGAATGAGCAGCTATTCCCATTTTGAGACAGCTAAAGTGAATATGGCAGTGATTCTGCTGTAGGAAATCATTCCTCCTGGAGACTACTCTAGCCAGATGAGAGATGGACTTGTAGAGGAGATATACTTGGATGAGAGTCAGGATTCAGTTGCTAGCTGTGCTAGAGATTTCCTGTCTGGAACTTGGCTAAACTGTTCAGTCAGTTAAGGCCTCATATTAATTTCCCATGTTTCTAGTACAGATAATTGTATTCCCCTTATTCATGGTGGAATTCTGTAGATAAATACATTAAATGCTTATGTGGTTCTTAGATGTTATGGTGAAAAGAAGAGAAAGGTTATACAAACCATCAAGCAAAGCCAGTATTCAGGACCAACCTTTAATTTGTAAAGCAAGGCTATGCTAATGGGTAATTCAAACCCATCCTAATAGATATTAATTATAAAATACCCCCCCTCTGCAAATTAGGTGTCCTGTCTACCGGTAGACAACAGCTGAGAGTGAGAGGTACAATTAAATATGTTGATAGCAGGGCTTGGCATGAGAAACTGGCAGCAGAGAAATTATGCTAATGTCATCACTGTTGTTTCCAGTTGCTGCACAGAACCGAGAATTTGTTAAGTCACATTGTTTAGCTCTGTAAATTTGGTGTCAGTACTCAGAAAAAGGATGGATGCAAATAAAAAACAATTTACTTTGGGCTGGAGACTGGTATGCTAAAAGGTACCAGCCTGTCTGTTGACACCTCACTATTTATGATATATCTGGGAGTTGGTTCTGGTCTTTGGACTCATTAAAAATATTTCATGCAAAATGTACTTAATTATAGCTGATGGCAGTTACTTAAGTACTAATTCTAGCAATGAGTTTCCTTGGGGAAAAGAACAGGTTTCAACCTTTTAAAATAGCTGTGTATGTACCAGACAAATTCCTCCTTAGGGGAGGCAGGGCACTGAGTGCACTGACAGACCTTGCCATGACCAATCTCACCCGGGGCTCACTCCCTCTGTCCACGGGCCTTAGTTTCTTCCAGGGTTGCATAGCAGGTTGTATTGGCTCTGGCTGAGCTGGAGTTCATTTCCCCCACAGTAGCCCTCACAGCGCTGTGCTTTGCATTGGTAGCTAGAAGGGAGTTGATAACACACTGGTGTTTTGGCTACTGTTGAGCAGGGCAGGCACAGCATCAGCACTGTAACATTCCTTCCTCCATCGAGGGCAAGATCCTGGGAGGAGACACAAATTGGCCAGCTGACCCAAACTGACCAAAGGAATATTCCATACCATATGATGTCAGCTCAGATATAAAAGCTAAGGGAAGGAGCAGGAAGGCAGGCATTATTGTCTCCAATGGCTGCCTGCTGAGCAGGCATCACGGTTGCTTGGGAGAGGCTGACCATCACTGTCCATGGGAAGTAGAGAATAAACCGTGTTATCTCTTGCTTCGCTTTTGCACGCACAAGCTTTCTCCTGGCTTCTGCTTCAATAAACTGCCTTATCCCAACCCATGAGTAGTTTTCTACCTTACTCTCTCCCCTTTCC
>JAWWLV010000088.1:103967449-103989682 GCA_035041135.1 Platyrinchus mystaceus | reverse complement strand
AAGTAGGCCAGCTGACCCAAACTGACCAAAGGGATATTCCATACCATATGATGTCAGCTCAGATATAAAAGCTAAGGGAAGGAGCAGGAAGGCAGGCATTCCTTGTCTCCAATGGCTGCCTGCTGAGGAACCATCACGGTTTCTTGGGAGTGGCCGACCATCACTGCCCATGGGAAGTAGAGAATAAACCGTGTTATCTTTTGCTTCGCTTTTGCATGCGCAAGCCTTCTCCTGGCTTCTGCTTCAATAAACTGCCTTATCCCAACCCATGAGTAGTTTTCTACCTTACTCTCTCCCCTTTCCAGCTGGGAAAGGGAGTGATAGCGTGGCTGGGTGGGTACCTGGCATCCAGCCAAGGTCAACCCACCACACAGGTGTACCTGATTCCAGCTGTGCTACAGCTGTGGATGTGTCTGGCCATGGACCCAACATGCCAACCTGGCCATGTCTGACCATGGTTCCCCTCACTGCCTGGCCTCCACCCATACCTGTCCTTATCCCCAGGGAGGTGCCCAGTGCTTGGGGCTGGGGCTACCCCACTGCCCCCTCTCACCCCCACTCTTGAATGGAGTTGGGATGAACTTGGCTGGGAGACCTCTGCCCTGCTGTCCCCATGGGGATCCCTGGCAGTTCCCAGTCCCTGGGAGCTGCTGGCCTCTATGGCATCTTGCCTGCCAGGTATCTCAGGCTGCCTCACGCCCTCAGCCAGCACTGCAGAGCCAGGCCCATGGCTGCACAAGACCTTGCTCTACAAACCTGGCCTGGCTCTGGGCTCTGACCCTCCACTGTGATTTAACCCTAACCAGACACAAGGCACCACCACAGGCAATCACTCACTCCCCCGCCAGCAGGATGGGGGAGGGAATCGGAAGAGTAAAAGCCAGAAAACTCATGGTTTGAGGTAAAGACAGTTTAATAGGGAATGCAAAAGCCGCATACTCAAGGAAAACAAAACAAGGAATTAATTCACTGCTTCCCATGGACAGGTGGGTGTTCAGCCATCTCCAGGAGAGCAGGGCCCCATCACACATAACACTTACTTGGGAAGACAAACGCCATCACTCCAAATGTCCCCCCCTTCCTCCTTCTTCTGCCCACTTTATGTACTGAGCATGATGTCATATGGTGTGGAATATCCCTTTGGTCAGTTTGAGTCACCTGTCCCAGCTATGTCTCCTCTCAACCTCCCATGCAACCCCTACCTCCTCACCACAGTGGCAGTACAAGAAGCAGAAAAGGCCTTGGCTCTGTGTAAGCCCTGCTCAGCAATAACAAAAGCATCTCTATATTATCAACACTGTGTTCAGCACAGATCCAAAACACAGCTCCATACTAACCACTGGAAAGAAGATTAATTCTACCCAGCCAAAACCAGCACACCCTCCTACAGCACTGACCCCTGCCTAAACGCCTCAGATGGGAACTTCGGGACTCTTCAGGGTCCATCTGAGAATCCCCCCTTTGATCCCCACCCATAAGCCTGCCAGGCCTCTGGGGGTACTCAGGGTCTGCCTGAGCACCCCACTTGGCTCCAACAATCCCTGTCATGCCCCTTTCCCATTTCTGTCTCCCTGCCCTGGCTCTGTGTCCCCTGAAATGCCTCCTACACCCACATCCATTAAATCACTCTTCAGCAAGTCTCATCAGAGCCCAGTTGTCTGTTGGGTGGGAGGACACATCCCTCTGCGGAGTAGTTTCTGTCAGGGCAATGAGGGCAGGATTGGCCCTGTTGGCCCTGTCCAGCCTCACTGGCAGCCTTCCCCCATCACACCTCCCCTTAGACCCATCTCAGCTCAGTGCATGGACCCCAGTCCCTGCCCAAACTACTCCCAGGTGTGAGCATCTTCTATCATATGGCACTTGTGCCAAGCCATGGACCCCACTGATCTGGACCCTGAAGCATAGACTGACTGTCCATCTTGACCTGAGTGTGACTCCATCACCATGGACAGGCTGGCAGTCACTGGCATGTGTCTGGCCCTGGTCCCTGTCCTCAGAGTGGTCTCTTCACAATGGCCTCCTCTGGTAACCTTCTCAGTTGAATGTGACTGTTGCTCTCAGACTGCCCTGCCAGCTGTGCTGTCGGCTCGTGGCTCCCCAGCCCTCCCTGCACCCCTGACAGTGCCCCTGGTGCCACTGAGAGGATGACTTGCAACTTAGTAATAGCATTATTCTCTGAGATTTTAACATCTACAGTTGAGTTAGGACAGCACAAATAAACTTGATACAAGAAGAGGAGCCTGGAACCTCTCCACTCCAAAACGCAGTCCTTCACATAGCCACTGCAAGGTCATGTCTACACATGCACTACTGTGCTGAGCAAAACACTCGCTGAAGCACCAAGCCCACAGAGCAAAATGAAAACGGGAGCTGGATAATTATCCTTGGGCTACAGGGGATATCAGCTTCAGCAGCCCTGCAGTTCTCTACAGACCACACTGTTCAGCCTACACCAGTCTGCACAGATGTTATCCAAGCTGTCTCATGGAGCTTCAGTTTTCTTCACAGAGCAAGCAGCATGGACTTAGTCTTTGTACCTTGCTTTTTTTGCTTTTCATATGGGCAATCACAATCACAGATGCATTCTTTTGCATTTCTCACTGATGTAAGAATATGAAATTTTAGCAACTACTTTCATAATAATAATTTTTTAAAATCAGGTATTTCCAGGTTGTTCACAGAAACTGTGTGTGAGAAGAATGAACCAGGTAGATAAGGTGGAGTGAAGCAACCTTGGTAGGGAATAACTGAAGTAGAGATCAAGTAATTTTCAGCTGTAGTATTTAATTTCATTGAGAAATGTCAAGGAGTTCTGGCACCTGCTCCAAAGGTCATGCAGTAGATGCATTAAACAAATAGTAATTAGGAAAAAGCCCAAAGCACTTATACATACACTCACATGTTCTGTCGTTGCTGCACCAGTTCCTAGAAGTGCTAAGGCCTGCAAGGAAATAAACATTCAAGACTTGCTTCTGGGTTTTTTTTGTTTGTTTTGTTTTGTTTTTTGGGGTTTTTTTTGTTGTTTTTTTAAATTGCCAGTGGAGCTACTCAGTAGCACAAAGGATGGAATAACAGTTGCTGCAGCATACTGTTTTTTACTTATTTTATAGAAAATGTAAAATATGTTCTAAAACTTTTTATTGATTTTTTTTTTCTCTTCTTTGTCTGCTCTAAAAGCAATGTAAAGAATTATATAACAAGGTGTGTGGAGTAATAAAGAAATTCACATACTGTACATCTGGGGTTATAACAGTGCTACTAAATATAGTGTGTTTGGAGCACAAATTCTGAACCAAACTTCCAATTTCACTGGAAACCATACATTTAAAAAAAGTCCGTTCCCATTTCATACTAAATGTCAGCTGCCTTCCTCATGTAGGCATTTCAATACTTTTAAGTATTTTTTTAAGAAAGAAACTATTTTTTTAAACTTAAGGGAATACAGGTGCAGAATGTGTACCAAGATCATGTAGCAAATACATTTAATGCTATTCTGAATCACTAGTTCGATCTGAACTCTGAATATGTGAAGGAACAGTATCAACATTACACTACCATACTGACTGGGGTCACTGCAGTATTATTGAAATAAAATATTAAATCTCCAAGCTTTGAAATGGTTGCATATCCCATCTGGAAATGCATATCCTCATCTGGAAAAGTTGGCTTCTTAATCCATGAGGGTTTACACTCAGCTGGTTTAGTGACCCACTCTATTGCTTCCTTTACTTCCAGTTTTTGCTTTGCATTCAGCATCCGGGGATAAGGAAAATAAGAATCAAATACAATGAAGGATTCTACTGACTTTTTTTCTGTCAAACTGCAAAATTTATATGAGGTGGTAGAAACTCAGGAAATAGAAAGCAAATGAAAAGCTGGAATTGCCATTATGTCTGTATTGTACTTTTGGCCACTCTTGTGCAGAGTTGCAATGACTATATCAATATCCAGACTAGGTTTGAACCAAGCAGATCAAGACCTGTAGGAAGCACAGGACGGTATTCTGTGGGAATATTTTGACAGCATATACTTGAGTAAAGCACCCTCAAACATGGGCATGGCTGCCTGAAATTTTCAGCAGAAAAGCCTCTTGACAAAAAAATGCAGTACTTTAAATAAGATGAGTTTCTGAAGCAGCACTTCTCTCCCACACAAGGGAGAAGTTTTCTTACTATAAAAAAATGAAACATCTGAAAATTACATGATAGTTCCTCTGCAGGCTCTTATAGTCCTTGCCATTCTGTATTCACTTCTGTATTCACAGAGTTCTTCAGCATTCCCAGCATTTGGCACCCCATGAAAGCTTTGTGCTGCACTGCAGCAGGTCAGTGTAGCAACTGTGGTGGGACAGTGAACACATGGGGCAAAGAATTTGGCCATGGTAGTCAACAAAGTAACATTTCCAAATGAAACACGTGACTTCCATCTAATTATTCCTTTTCTTCCGAATATTTTAGTTTGAATAACATCTTTTCCAGCTTATTTTTGACCAAATATTGGTGAAAAATACCAATAGGCTTTCCTCTGGAAGCCTCCTTGGATATAAAAGACAATTTAAGTCTTCTAGAAGACAATCCTGGTAGCGGGGTTCCCCTGCATACTCAAATTTTTGGCACAGTAATACAAAATATAGTTCTCAGTAATACATCTACTTTGGTCATATCCAATACTACTCCTTGTTGTTATATCAACATTTATTTCCATCATTATTCCAGATTTGAAGAAGGAAGAAAAAAACATTTGTCAATAAATGCTTATAATGAGAGATATTTCATCTAATGGTTTTAAATAGAAAATAACATAGTACAGTAGCAAAAAGTGATATTCACAGTTATTTCATCTGGGTCAGTCATTTGTCATATAAATCTGCATCTATAAATATCATCCTGTAGATATGCACCCACCTTTACTTTCAACCCATATACATACTTGGAACAAGATATGGATCACTTCTGAATGATTAATGGGGCAGTAAACTGGAATCCATAAACTAGAATTTACAATTTTAGCACCACTGCCTTACAGAAAGAACTTTCTTATTACTTCTCCTCCCTTGTGAATAAGCTTCATCCTACTCTGAAAATAAAACAGCAATGGTTTTTCATAAATCAATGGAAACACGTTTATTTTCATTTGCGATCAGCCCTCAGCTTTGCCACACCATTACTGCTTTCCTGCAATGCAGCATTATGCAGTAGGAAAAAGGAGGAGTGTCTGGGAGAGATACAGAAGCAAAGTCATTGTTGCCTATATCATAGACTTGGACGAGTTAGACTAGGCCTAGTTCATCTGTTCAAAGCACAAAACACAGAACAATAACAACACTAAATACATTGTGCAGCCTCAAGGCCTATGTGTGTAACTCCAAGCAAAGTTACATCAATTAATTATATATCTCCAAATAACTCTACCACACTGCATCTCAAATAATATTAATTTACAGATAATTATAATAAGCTTTTTATTTCTTTCTCAGAAGTAGCTAGGAAAAAAAAATCAGAAAACAAGATCAGATATATCCATAACATCCAGCTGAACCAAACCCCTCAACCCAGCCGACTATAACGTATGACAAATTTTTCTTATCCAGGTATGAACATCCCCTGAACTTGGCAACACTATTTCTAGGTAAACCAAAAGAAACATCCCAGCTGTATTAACTTAATCTGACACCAATAAACTGTCACAGAAAGTCAAGGACAAACACTCTCTGGCAACAAGGATGCTGTTTACAAAGGAAGCCAAGGGTCCTCTGCTGCTAACAGTTTCAGAGTATCCCTCAAAGTGTAGGCAACCAGAAGTTCTAGAATAAACAAGCATTTCTTAAATTTTGAGGTTCGTGTAGACTCTGAAGGAGATATCCTCATTTCTCATCCATGAAGTTACTGCAGGTTAAGGGCACTGTGTTTCTCAACATAGCTATCCAAGCACAAATTTTATGTGTTTCCATTAACTCTCTTAATGATCAGACTTCTGGTTAATTCATATCACTTTCCTGAGAATCCCCATGTGCATAAGCTCCTTGCTTAAGCCAACACAGCTGCAACCATGCAAACTCACTGTTACGCACAATATACCACTAAAGAGACTTTTCATCTTACTTCCTTGGGTATATCCTCAGTCATAAACCAGAGTGTAACACTCTGCCTTACTGGAAAAATGGCTGAAATGGTATTGGGCCCACTTTTTTACTTCCCCAAATGGATCTGCTGTTACATTTTCAGCCAGCCCAGCTAAACTTCTAAGTGTTTAGGAGCAAGCAGTGAGAATTCATCATCATCTGTTAGCATTCCCCACTTCACATAACATTTAAAATCCTACCATTACAGGATTGATCATTCAAACCTGTTTTAACTGCTGGTCTGAACAGCCCAGCCAGGAACAGGACCTTGTATAAGACAGATATCCATACTTCACCATTTGCTGTTCTGAAGCAGATGAGGACGGTTACAAGTCAGGCTGTGTTTTAGTCAACAGTGTATTATTTTGTTAAATAGAGCACCAAAGAATTTTCTTTGGGAAAACTGAAGGATTGGAAGTGGTTTGACTTCTTTTTTTTTTTTTTTTCTCTAAAGCCATCAATTTAGTCAAATAGATCAACTTTGCCAAATAAGCCCTCCCCTCTTCTCCCTAGCAATTTCATTGCAGGAAAACTGCAAACCAGATAAATCCTTGGAAGAAGCAGAGAACAGCACAATCTCCTTGCTAACCCAATGCTAAGAGTTACATGGCAAAAAGTGACCAGTGTAGCACAAACAGTGTTTGACATCACACTCCTAGGACACACGAGAAGATGTTAGCAAACAGGCTTCATCTCACACAGTCCCCCTCCCTGGGAGATGCAAAGTAATGGTTTTCATCAGGTACAGATGTATTTAAGCTCACACCTTTCTTTTTTCCCATGCAGGCCATTTCGAACTATTTTTGTAGGGGAACAAGAATAAATATCAAATCACACTGAACCGTATCAAATTACTTCTCCCCACACTCCAGATTTCATCTCTACAGTTGTCCCTCCAGCCTGTCTTAGTCTCAAAGGCTGATGATGTATTCCTTAGTGAGTTACTCCCATCAAAACTGATGAGACAACTCCAGGACTATGAAAATGGAAGGTACCAAATTCCAGATTTGAAGGAAAGATGACTTACCATAAGCTTCCTCTTCTGTTGGCAAAACAGTAATATATCTGAATCCGTGCAGAATAGCAATTGCTTGGCATCCTGCTTCAAGGATGACATATAAAATAAAAAAACCCCATGGCATAATAAAACAGCATGATGAAAAAAAAGGTTAAGTAATGCTAGTCAGCTGAGGAATGCCTGTCAATCTTTCCCTATTTCTCTGAAGCAAGCAGGGAGTTGAGACAGCAGATATTTTAAATCTTCACAGCCCCCTCCCTCATCAACTTGTGTTGCACTGCCAAACATGTGTTTGCCTAATTTCATGGCTGTGAGTAGTTGATAATTAGCACTTTTCAGCTTCCTTTTAAACTCTATCCAAGCAGGAGTAAAATATTAAACAAGAAAGCCAAGTCTCACTTTTCAGCTGTCAAGTTAAAACAGAGAAGCACCCCTGTTCTCATGCCTCCTGCTCTCAGGAAAGGGAAAACTAAGTTATTTTAGAACAGGCTTTTTCAGATCTAATACTGAACAGAATTCCCCCCAAATGACTGATCACTTCAGCAAACAGATCAGCACAAAAAGCCAAAGCATTTTCTAGCAGCCAATGGTAGCACAGACAATTCAATTACTGATTTTTTTAGTAAGGAGTTGTTTTTGTAAGAAAACTCCAAACAATTAAAAAAACTAAAACAAACTCCCAGTTATCCAGACTTAAGGAAAAGCAGCTTCTTGGCCAAATCATAAACAAAGACCTACAGATTAAAGCACGGTCTTTAAGTACACAGCTTCCTGTAGCTGTAGACATCAGTTCCCACTGCCAGCTATGGTGCTAGAGCCAGGCAAGACAAGCTGTCCAGCTACCTCAGAGGAGGGACTAGTTTACATCTCTGCACGAAGGCAGACACATGAAAAGGGTATACTGGGAGGGAAGGACATCTCTGATCAGAAAGCAACACTCCCCACAGGGAAACAGCTTCTGTCTAAAATGTTTGGAATAGGATTCCACCATACGAAGAATTTTAAATCACAGAACAAAAGGCCAGTTTCTGCCTGTCACCACTTAAAAGGTTACCTGGCTTCAGGTGTGGAGAGATAGTGATCGTGGGTTTGTAGGATTCTGTAATGCACAAGGACATTAAAGCTTTGTCCTCTAAATGTCTCTACTTTACTACAGATTACCCCAAATACTAAAAAAATTTCCACTAAGAAGCACAGCTATGATTAATAAAATGTATATGAGTGAATATATATCAAGCTATCACAAATTACTATCAGCGATCAATGGTATCAAGCGATAGTATGGTATCAATCAATAATCAGTACTGTAGTACAACCAATGACAGCAGCAGCCAAGTATCTACATATTATTTCAGAGTGCTACAGCCTATCATGAATGAAGCAAACTTACCAATGATATAACAGCAGATATATTTATGAGTCCTTATCTGAATATTAACGCTATTGATATTGAAGTGAATTAGACAGATGTCAAAAGGAGCCAAAGGATCCCAAAAGGGGGCAAAAACTTGATGCCAGAGCGGGATGAACCCACCCCAAAAGAGATGAGGATGGGCCAAGCCCATAAGACAGCTGACAGAGTCCCATTTCCAAAATGACCCACATCACAGAATCCTTAATAGCCAGGTGTCCTTGGGGAGAGCTCAAGAGCTCATAGAAAGTTTGTGTGGGATTCAACCAAGAAGTTCTCAGACTGAGGCTCATTTTTGGATAAACATTAAGTCCTTTTTATATCACACTCATAAGAGGGAGTAGGACATGGAGCAGTCAACAGATCCCGTTTACATTTAATTACATTTAATTAAACATTAATCTACATTTAATAAATTTACATTTTTCACCTGTACTAGCCAATTGGGGATGCTGTTTTCTGTTCCTTCAGAGCAATTCTATTTTTTCAGGCTGTTTTCCACCTTCAGATGACAAATTGACGTTACAGTCTCCTGGTTTGGTGCTTATCTGTGGTTATCTGTGGACGTTTCTGGTTTCTAGGTACTTCGGCTGCACTTCAAAGGGGCCAGCTGCACTTCTCAAGGATGTTTTTCAATAGTTCACAGGGCTAGTCCCCAGGCTCACAGTTCCAGGCTGGCAGCCCTTTCTCTGTCAGTTTTTTTCAGCAGACAATATCTTTCATTCAGTAATTTTCCCTTCTAGCCAGGCTGTCTTTATGGCTCCTCACATCACTGCCTAAATAGGCTATTTTTAATGAACAGTAACATGCTAAGTATAGAAGGTTTGGCTCCCAGATCAACAGCATATTCAGTAGGGAAGTGGCTAAAAGGCTGAAATCTCAGATTAAAATGTCCAAATAAGAAAAATGAAATCAAGAAAAGGGTTACAGAGAAACATCTGATAAGTAGGACTAGGCAAAAATCTTTTCTTTCAGAAATGCCAGCGTTCCACAAAATTACTCAGAAATGTTCTGACCAATTCCACCACTAAGCACTGTGCAGTGGCTACAATTTTCCATCCTGGAAAAATTAAGCATGTGCAGAGTCTCTAAGAATTTGGTGATGCCTGTACTTTATTGGATATTTTAAAGCTAAGCATATGTATAAATTACTGCAAAATCAAGACCACATGTACAAATGAAGGCAATCAGGAGCAGACAATCTGAGTTAATGAGCATTCTTATCTTGAGATCCCACTTAACCCACAGAGCCTTCAGGACATCAGCTATAGTCAAGTGCACAGTGCCCTTCCATGACCCAGTCTGTTGACCAAAAAAATGTAGGTTCCCCAAGTGTCATCCTCAGTGTTTGATACTCACCAATGTCTCAGTTAAATGGTATTACGTTTGCCACAGTTTAAAAAACAGCACTGTTGATAACACAGAAAGGGGAAAAGTCACTGATACTGGAAAAAAAAAGAAGCAATTCATATTGGTTAAAAACTACAAAAGAAGAAGATGCTGTAATTATGACTTGCATCAAATACCCACCCAGAACTCTCAGAAAATGAACAACTTACGTCTGTTACTATCCTTTTCACAACAGTGCCCCCAACGTGCCTTACCCAGAAGAGTTGCCTGTTGCTGGTAAGCTCTCTGTAAAAGCCTCCAAAGTTGTTGACAATTTCTCCCATGTCTCTATTGACCACATGAATAAAGAAAGCCGTGACAGCACATGCGACTGCCACATAGCCGAATTTACTGCCTCATTACATGCAAATGCCTATAATAGAAGGACAGCAGGCCCTTTCCTCAGCTGCTACTTCAAGAAGTAACCTTTTCCAACAGCCTGTGAATTTGAATTTGCATGGAACCATTCACTTTGCACCCAGATCTGGGTGGCCCCTGTCAGTTTAGTTGTGTGGCCATGTCTCATCTTATACTTGCCTGTTTCCAGATGCTGATTCCTTCCTCAAAAAAATTAATCGCAAAGGGCTTTCAAGATGAAAGTTGCTTTGTATCACCTCCCACTCCACAGAGAAGAAAACAGCCACCCTAGACCGACAGTCTAAAACAATGCTAAAGAGACAGAGGCCATCAGATCCCACTGTCCTCTGAGGAAAACAGCATTTCTCTAAATAAGAGAGCCTTTATATACCATCCCTTTCAAGCAACTGCTGCATCTCCCCAACTTGTTTTGGTACTTGCAGTCACGTTCAACTTCTCATTTCCTCATAAGGCATTCTGTTTCTGGCAGTGAGATAAAAGCAGTTGTGCTCCAGCTGTTTCAAGTCCCCAAGACTCAGGGCTGAAGCTGAATTCTGTTTTTTTTCCAGTTCTACTCAATGTCAACATATATTCTGAGCAAAGGTTTTTGTTAGGATAAACCACGTGCAAATCATGTTTAGCAAACTCAAGAGCACCAGAAAAAGGACAGACAAAGCATAAGACTTGTGCTGACCATCATTTTCTTCAGCAGCATGGAATAAAGAGAGTCTTGAGATTTATGACATGGTGATTCCAATTCTATCAGGTCATCCATGCTCAGGGTATTTGCTTGAGATACGAGCAACTGGTGTCTGAAACTCAGCTAGAATCATGCAAAAGATTTCTTACAAAGCTAAGACACTTTACTTGCCTGTGTCTCAGTTCCTCTACTGTTCCCACCTGCACTGTGGGAGGAACGTCCCATCTCACTTTCCTTAGGTGTGATGAATCATGTACTACAGTGGCTGAGGTCATTTATGTATCTAGGCAGGTTGTACTAAGCATATTTCACTCATGACGACAGAAAAAGTGTTCAGCATCTTGTAACTAACCAGGTGATGCACAGGCTCCAATCTTAGGCTGACTAAAGATAATGGTTTATTCCTAAAGAAGCTTAAAATAACTGAGTATGTGCTTGCCAGATTGCTAAGTGATTAAAAAAAAAAAAAGTAGATGTTTCTGTGAGAAACAATTGCAAAGGTAGGTTGAAGGAGGAAAAGGCATGATATCATCAAGTCACAGGTTTTGTGGGTGTTCTAAGCTGAGTGCTTAGAGGGTTTTCACATTTTCACAGTGTCAGTGAAACACTGGACTTGAATAGCTAAGAAGAAATTGCTCATTCTATGGTCTGGGGCACTGACTGTCTGAAAGGGCACCAGCAGCCCTTCTAAAGCAGTGCTGCAAAACAACAGTGTGTGAAAGTTACATCTGGTACAAGAAGGGAGCAACAAGAACCGAGGGGACTTCTTGCATATGTTCACTTAGCAGTGCTTGTAAAACATCCTCCCAGGACACAGCGCTTACCTTGGCGGGTTTGCAGCAGTGCAATGTAGTAGGCTTTACCCACAGAGACTTTACCCTCTTAGCTGGCTTGATTGCAGTGCATGTCTCACAGTCGTGGATAACCCGGGAGATAACGTCCATGGTTAAACCCATCCCTCCCTCATCTGTAGGGTGGCATCTCTGCTCTGATGACCTGAGGCGTCGTGGGCTCATTGAGCTCGGAATACCTCTCCCTCATGCTGCCAGTCTAGGTCTACCTGCGACACCTTGGGCAGCTCTGTCTGCCTGTTCATTGTTATGATGTTCCTTGTTAGCTCAACTCTCAGGTACATGGAGGACTCTCACAATCAGCTTCTTTGCCCGGGTGGCGATGTCTTGCCACATTTCAGAAGCCCAGATGGGTTTTCCTTTGCGATGCCAATTGGCCTTCTTCCATCTGTCTAGCCATCCCCACAGAGAGTTGGCTACCATCCACGAGTCAGTGTAGAGGCAGAACCTTGGCCTCCTGCCCCCCGTGGTGTCTGAGATGGGGCAGCCCAGTGACCTGGCAAGGCAGATCCCGCTGACAGTCACTGCCGTTCTCAGAGGCCAAGGTCAAGCACTTACCCACACGTGGGCTATCTGAAAGGTGGCTAGCTGCATCCCAGGGACACTTGGGCAAGCCTCAGGCTACAGCTCCATTCTACATGCTGTCTGCACATAATGATTGGTACCCAGGTGTAGGGCCCACAGGTTTTACCCAAGTTTTTATTTTATCTTTTTTTTATTTTTTTTTTTTTTTTTTAGTAGCTCAGGTGTCCATTGTGGGGAATAATGGGAAATTACTCCAGCTTTTCTTAGGAAAACAACTCTCCAGGCTCAAGACCAGGAGTTGAGGTAGGTGATGCTAAAAGCTGTCCATCTGAAAGGAAATTTTCAGTAGACCAAATGCTTGATTTTGTCTGCTGCTTGCTCACTGTCTTCAACTTGACCCTGGATTAGTC
This sequence comes from Platyrinchus mystaceus, assembly GCA_035041135.1. Taxonomy (NCBI): domain Eukaryota; kingdom Metazoa; phylum Chordata; class Aves; order Passeriformes; family Tyrannidae; genus Platyrinchus; species Platyrinchus mystaceus. The sequence goes on along the minus strand of JAWWLV010000088.1, from coordinate 103,976,900 downwards.
AAAACACCTCTTCCCTCCTTGCCTTAATTTGCCATCCAGAGATAATGAAACTGATCTCATTGGTGTTTGAGAGTGTGTGAGAAATGCTATATATTAGGCAATAAGGATTTTTGGGTAAGATGGCAAATGCTTTGGAAACCCCCAGGAGAGGTGTCGTCTATCAGTAGATTTCAGCCTATTGCCTGGTGTAACATTGTCTGTTTTGGAACAAAAGGCTGTGCTATTGTGTCAATCGATCAAGAGCATTTCCACAAGGTAGGCTGGCCTGTCATAGCGGACGTGTATCCCATTATCTTCCTGAATGCCCTTTGTTGCAGAAAGGGGGCCCTTTGCCCCAAGTTGCAGAAAGGGTCATTCCTTCTCACCTTAATGATCAATTGAATTCAGGGGGCATATCTATTGCTAAGTATACACACACTTGTTCTTCAAAACACATAGCAGCAGTCTGAAAAGGCTGGGGCCATTCTAATGACAGTGGTGTCAGAGATTATATTTAGCCTACTAGTAATCTGTTTATTGTAACCTTAAAGTCACTGAAGCAATTGACTGAACATCAGTTTCATATAGGAAAAAATCTCCCCATGCAAATGGCAGTTCTTTGATAAAGATGTCCAGAAAATGAAATGGACAGAATTTGATGTGGTCACTTTAACAAGTAACACTAAACTAAAATGTAAATACGGAAATTATTTCTATTGTACTTCCAGTCTTTTAGCACAAAGGAAATAATATACATTTACGGCAGTCATAAGCCACTTTGAAGGACAGAGCCATTCCAGAAGTGAAGGGGGTAATATAGAATGAAATCAAAACTCCAGTGAAAGTCATACAGATTTGACCTTGCTCTAATATAGCTGCCTAACTTACCAGGCAATGCCCATTAAAAAAACCAACAAACCTAAAGATTTGTAGACACGTAGGGCTGCTAAATGCTTCTAATCTTGAAATCTGTGAATTCTCATATATGTTCATGCTGTTACTGCACAGCCACATGGTGGAGAAATAAAAGCTGATCAGTTGTGGTGAAGAGTGAGCACCTAGGCTAGAACTGAGAGGAGAGGAAGGTGGGTAGCAGGATGTAAGGAGCGTAAGTCATCTAGTTGCCGGCTTCCACTCTTAGAAACATGAGCCAACACTCTTGTCTTTTCTTGAGAACTCTCCAGAAGGACAGAATCACTGACTTGGCCTCCTTGGCAGGACTGAACAGGGGCTGCAATCTAGCATGGTCATTCCCTGTTCCACAGCACACCCTGAGCATCTGCCTGAGTGGCATATTCTACACTTGCTGGAGAAGCAGGGAGCCATCCTCACTGTTTTCATGATGAAACAGTCAAATGATTAGGTGTTCTCTTTGTGTATGACACTTTTATCATAGGAGTCATGCTGAAATGAGATTTATCGTATTTTGTTTCACCCTTTGTTACTGTAGCAAATACAACCCTGGCACTTCCAAACACTGAAGCTGAGAGAAGGATCAACAGCTATTTAGCCCCTGGAAGGCTAACCCAAATGTGAATAAATGTGTGTGGGGGTATTGAATGAATGGTGTTTGCACCAGCTGGCACCTGCGGAGATCCAGGGAAAAAAGTGAATAATTTAATGGGATGGATTTTCAAGGCCAAATGTAAGATACACAGATCTCTCCATTTCCCAGCATCAGTAGCCTCAGCTAGAGACTCAATAACCTACCAGCAGGACAAAGGGGAGGGTGAAGTGCTCCTACTGGGAGTAGCTTTTTGATTAAAAAAAGGAATGCTTTCACAACAGTCAGCTTTCCAGTTGGTACATCACTAATTCATGCTTGTATTCAGGTTTCCCTTTTAAATTTCCAGTCTATTTCTCAGATCCTGCTGAGTTTAACTAGGTATCTGTCCTCTCTTCTTTAAGACCAAAACAAAAACTACATGTTGGCCAACACCTGTTTCTACTCGCCTACTGTAAATCAAATACTAAGAGAAGACGGACAATGTTCTGTAAAAGTACTCAGTGCTATAAACACTTTCATCCCCCAACAACAGTGGTTATTAAAATTTGACAAAAACTTTGCCTTTAAAGAGAATGTTAAAAAATTTAATCAATGTGCTACCTACAAAAAGCACGTTGGCATGCAGAACCAACAAGAAAAATAAGCTGAAAGAGTTGGGCCAGTAAAGAACATGGGGCCCATGTGTAATGTCTGAACTTGTTAAGTTCCTAGGCACATCATACCTGCATGGAGAGGAGGGAAACCTAATACAAAATCCTACATCCACACACATTTACTAGGAAAGGAATGCTAAGCTACTTCCTAGTGTCTGAAGTGCTGTCAGTTTGGGATCCAGCAAGCAGTATTTCTCAGGTCAGGCTCTCAATACCATTTTTTTATTACTATTATTTCCTAAGAGCTGATCAAGATTCACTCTTAGAAATGAGTGCAAAACAGTGCTTGGGACTCCCCAGCTAATATGAAGGGGCTGTTAGAAACTAGTCAGGGTGAGCTGCCTAGAACCGCCAAAGAGCAGAAGCAGCACTTGGCATTAGCCTTGCTCCATTTCCACTGTGCACAAGGGAACAGATGCTCCTCAGTTCCTCTGCATTTCTACCTCCTTTTCAAAATATGAGAGAGAGGAGAACATATGACATTTCTATGCCACACCCCTCAGCCTACTTCCCTCTGCTCTGTGATGAAGTGCAGCATCTCAGCTGCTTGCCTCCATCCTTCTGTCTCACTCCCTCCATTTTCCTCCCCGATGCTAAGGGAGAAGCAGGGAAGCTGTTCATGTTTCTCCAGCTAACGCTCTCTCTGTGTCAGTAGGAAAAACTGCAGAGAGAAAATAATCTGGTCCTTGGGCAAATGCTAAAGCTTGCAGACATGAGTGAAGTTCTGCAGCAGGTTCTGTTCCCCTCTCAGCTATCTCCTAACAGTCTCTCACAGCTGACAACTAGTTAGCCAGGATTCTTGATCAGAACCCAGGTTTTACACTCAAGGCTGTTATATCAAAAATAGATACAACCATCCTATTCCCATATACAGACTCTTCCCACCTGTCTTGGAAACGAATCTGTCAGAGATGTGCATCGAGGTGGGGTGGGCTCCCAGCCCCACAATGACTGCCAGCCTCCTGCAGTGCCTGGAAGGTCAATGGCTGGTTTGTTCCTGCACTATGATCAGGCTGAAGTAGGAGCAAGATATGTGGCTATGAAGGCACCTGCACTTCCAGGCATTTGAACACAGTCCACATATCTAAGGCCCAAGACAATAGCTACTGGAAGAATCACAATTCTGGACTTCAGCAGTTATCCACCCAGACCTGCTTATGGTGTCCAAATCCGTCATTCAAATCTAGTCCTAAATTCCTCAGCCAGGTGTGAGAATTTGAGCCTCCTGTTTGCAATGTACTGCTTAGTTTATGTCAGTGCTGCTGTGGTTTCAACCGAAGGTGACTGTGTAGCTCTAAGCGAAGTCTTGCATGTTGGGGGTGAGCTGGCACAAATACAAACATCTACAGCATCTTCACGGAAAACTTAAAAACTGAGAAGTTTATTGGATTGAATAGATGAAAATAAATAACAAAAGTGGGGGCTCATTAAGTTCAGTTGTTTATGTTCATTTATACTCATTCCAGCTGTGGTTAACTTGTTTTATAATAAACAATATTGTAGATGACTATGTGGGTAAGATAGCATTCTGCCTCGCGTCTGCCCATCAGCAAACTCTATGAGACTTGCTTTAAGCAAAAAAACCCAACCAAACAAAAAAACCCCAAACAACAAAACCCCCACACCAACAAAAAACCCTCCAAACCTTTCCAAGGCTACTTTTCCTTCCATAAGGTTCTTTCGATAATGGTTTATGCTTCAGTAGGAATGTACTTTATCTAAATAGTAGGATCGTACACATGTTTATGTTTGGCAGTTTACTCAAAAATAGTATGAAAATATTCTTAAAATACTACAGCTTGAAACAATGCATGACAAAAACAGTCTGCAGGCCTAGCATGCAGAACAGGAATCACAAGGTTCTGATGGACAACAGGGAAGAGTACAGATTACGAGATATTACATGATTGTTCTCATTAAAAATAATGAAACATTAATTGCATTACAGGAAATACTAAAAATACAGTAAACTTTGCAGTTTGTAGGTTCTGTAAGAAGAATGGTTTCAGTACTGTATTAGTTATTATTGAAACTCAAACAGTACTAGCTCCTTAAACTACAGTGGCACTGCATATACATGCCAGGATCTGCAGTTTGAATAGTACTGGTCATTGAGACAGGTAACATTCAATGAAGTTGAGATAAAACATTAGCTATCACAAGAACAAACGTATAAAATTCCCTGAAAAATTGCACAGAAGTGAACAGTGGCTGCTAATACCAGATAAAGCAAAAGAGAGGATATGTGCTTGCCTTACAGCGTGGCAGTGACCATCAGCTGAGAGTCTACGTTGAACTTGCTCTCACAGGAATCCCAAGTCTGTCCGTCTGTCCATCACAGGGGTTAGTTTTAAGCCCAGACAGAATTGTTCTAGCCAATTCCTGCCAAGGACCTCTGAAGCAGGCTACAAAATGTCTCCCTTTTACCAGCACTATGAACTCAGAATCTTGTATGAAAGTACATTACAGGAATTTACAGAGGATAAAAAAGATCTCACGAAGGTTTTATTCCCCTCCTTTTCCCCTCAATATCAAGGCTACTCTGCTTTTGTGCCCCTCCCACCTTCTCCCTTCCCCACCTTAAATAAGCAGATGCAATCAAGGAGAAGTTTATTTTGAACCAATTCTGCAAAACAGTTCAACAATGCCATACTTTATAAAAATACTTAGTTACATAATTAAACTTATTACTATTTATATAAAAAGTGTGAATGTGAATTTTAAACTCTGTTAGGGTAAGAACCACATCAAGGTCTTTAGGTGAAACAAATAAATTTTCATTAACATACAAACTCTTTTGGAGAAGTTTTATAATACACAACCATTTACAATGAACATGTTCATTAAGTTAGTGTTTTATTCCTTTACTATACAAGTGTTATTACAATGAACTTTTCCATTCAGTAATCAAAAATCCATACAATGCCAGTGTCATTTTTGGCATTTCTTGTTATGACTGTAGTAATACATAAACTCATATGATTGTGTTATTAATTTTAAAATATTTAGAAAAATTAAAATTCCATTGTATTTTTGGGGTTTTTTGATTTTTTTGTGTGTGTTTTTTTTTTTTTAAATTTTTGTTTTTCTTACATAAAGCCCTTTTAAAATTTGATAGCCACAGATGTACAGTTGATGAGCGATGATGAGGGAAAATGAAAAATGATGGCACTGTTCTTACACAGATCTGTTTGGTAGTTGGATTCTATGTAGTGTAAACCCATGGAGAATGCTTAGTACCAGAACTGTATTACCAGCTTTTCTGAAATTCATTTGTTGGATAGCTTTACAATGATAATATGAATTCCAACCTGGTATCTAAGTAAGAGTTTAGCGTTTCAAAAAAAAGTACATAAGCTTGATCAGAAATTCAAGAACCTCATGCAAATTGTTGAGTAAAAGACATGACGTTATTGCTTGATATGTCAGTAGCCAACAAAAGTAAATCTAGATGTAGTGTCAGCTGGGCTGAATGCCAGCAAATTTCATTATTTGGACAATATTAAATATATTTTATCCCTTTAGTTTTTAAACTTTCACATTTTCTTTTGTTTATTTCTAGTTAAATAATTCTGTAGGAAGGGCAGAAGTAGGAAGAGCAACTGCGTGTAAGTGTGTCTTAACAGTCAAGAAAAGCAAAAGTGCAATCAAATCCCTGAACTAGTGACAGATAACATTTGTGGCACCCACCCTTGTTAACACAAAAAAGCCACATACAACAGTACCAAACCTGTCTCCCAAAAAGGACTAGAGTGGTCATTTACCAGCTTCAGTCTTGCTTTGCTGGTGAGCTTTGTTCAGGTAGTCTTCCCATACAAAAGCTCGCTGTTGGATTGGAGCTTAGGAGATTAAAGGCTTTCCCCCCCTGATTGTATTACATAGCTTCAAGTTCAAATATCATCATACTTTATCAACACAATTTTATAACATATTACCTCATTTTCTAGTTACCTTCATTATTCTTAATTAGCTATGCAGAAAGAAAAAAGAAAAATCTCTCATGCTACTTTCCAGTTATATTAATACAAGTATTAACACAGTGCATTATGCTCTCTAATTTCACTATTGAGGCCTACCATTTAGATCAAGTTTCTCATTCACTGTTCCAATTTCTCTTTTAACCTGTCTACCCTAATTAAGTCCATGCAAGAGGAAGCTTAAATATCAAGACTACATATCAAATACAGTTGTATCATCTCTTTTTTTGAGGGGGTGGGGGGCACACACATAATTTTAAACACAGGGAGTTTTACACAACTGGAATAGAATTGCTTGGTCCCACAAAGTTCTTCTGCTTTAAAAATGCCTTACCCCAAGGTCACTAATTCCAGACAATTCCCTCTTTAGTAGAATGATTAGCAAATGTTGGGAAAATAAAGGATTTGAAACATTGGTTTTTCTGCTATTGTTCACACCAACACTCATTTTTCTGCCCCTTATTTTCATTAAGCTTCCTTTGGACCCTGAAAATAAGTTGGGAAAGAGGAAAAAATAAAAACATGTCATTGGTAAATTAGAGTATAACACTTTAAAAGTGGTTTTGTGCAACTGCATTATGAAATTCCAGTTTGCCATTAAGAGCATGCAAAGTAGCGAAGATTTTCTTTCCTGTAATTCCTTAGAGACTTCAGGAATTCTTTGCAAGTCTTTTACATTTGGCAGATTTGTGCATGTTATATAGACTGTTGGCTTATAAATTGTCTCCAGGCTGGTACTGTGGTTCTGTAGCAGTAAAGTAGTCCTCCAAGAAAGACTGTATATATTCAAATGTTGGTCTCTCATCAGGGTCCTTCTTCCAACACAGTTTCATTAACTCATGGAGAGACTCTGGGCAGCCTTGTGGACAAGGCATCCTATATCCACGTTCCACTTGTTCCAGAACTTCTCGATTCACCATCCCTAAAAGGAAAGCATTTTAACTCTAAATGACACTATGCAAAAAACCAGTTTCCCGAAGTTTTTCAAGTGTCTCTCCAGCTGCAATACATGTGGATCTACCAGAACAGAACCCTTAATGAACACATTTTATAATGAATGAATTTTTTACATTGTGCATTAAATATATTTTCTGAAAATTATTTCAATAATTATTCAAAAATTATTTTTATCATTTTCAGTATTAAACTGTTAATTCCTCAATACCTTGTCCTTCTTCCATATGTATGCTTTCCCACTTTCCCACTGCCTTGAACCTGTCCTTTCAAAGAGGAGACTTAAGCACAAATACCTTCTGTCTGTCTTAGGTTCCCCTCAAAGACCACTTAATTTGAAATCAGGACAAGAAAAAGATACTATATATACCTAACAGAACTGCCTTACAAATTCCAGTCACATATCGAAATATGTTTCGTTTCAAAAACTGGTTTAGTGGGTTCATTCTACTGATGCTCACTGTAGCCTGGGAAAATGTCAAAAGCAGAAATATCATGAACAGACAGATAGGAAAACATAAGAATATACCCACTAATCTGAAACAAACTATCAGTCACATATAAAAATGCTATTATCCTAAAGCATATGAAAAGATATGTGATAGTTAATCTGCACATAAAACAAAGTAGCTTTGTGAACAAAGGAACCAGTGAGGTGTGACTAAGTTTTTGTGTCTGCTTGTCAACTGTGGGCTCTGAACGAAGGCAAAAAGTACAAAAGGTACCTTCAGAAGCATAAAATACAACAAAGGAAAGAAAAATCTATTAAACTTTTCCTTTTACCTGGATACGGCACTCTCCCCTTTGTTACCAGCTCTGTCAGTAAAATTCCAAATGACCACACATCCGACTTGATTGTGAACCGACCGTACAATGCTGCTTCTGGAGCAGTCCATTTAATTGGAAACTTAGCTCCTACAAACATTGGAAAGACAGACAGTCAATTTTTGCTAATGGGCAATTTGCTTACGCTGCAAAATATTTAAAAAAGAACACTGAACTCAAAACATTTTTACATTTTAGCTTTATTGAGAAAATTTGAGGTGCTTTAGTATTTTAGTATTTCTCAAACTAGGGCAGCAACTAGTGGCTACAATATCTGGAAACACTGAAGACATCTGAGATTCTTAATTAAATAGGTTTCAAGAAATGAACCTGACAAGCAATCTCTCTGGAATCTCATCTCTCTTCAAACTGTAGCACATTTTACCCCCAAAAAATTAACTAAAAACCACTTTTTGAGAACATAAACAAACTGCCAGATAATTTTGAATAATAAAAAACCTTTTTATTATTACTAGGATTGCACTTAGGTGAGGGGGTCACCTAAACACAGCTGTGAAAGTCCATTTAAATGAAGAATCTTTATTCATGAAGACAGAATATACAGACACGTTCTGCTAAATGTAGTAGTTCTCTGCCATTTGAAGGTAACAGGTCTTATTGATTCAGTATATAAATTGGCCTTACCTTGTCTTGCAGTGTACTCATTGTCCTCTATTAACCTTGCTAAACCAAAGTCTGCTATTTTACACACAAGATTGTCTCCTACAAGAATGTTAGCTGCCCGGAGATCCCTGTGGATGTAGTTCATCCTTTCAATGTAAGCCATGCCATCAGCAATCTTAAAAAGAAAGTGTTATTAAAGGTTATTTTTCATGATGTTATGCATTTCTCCCAAGCATTAAGCTGTACCCCTTTATTTTAGTTTCATTCCCACTGTATAAGCATAGGAAATATAGCTTAGCAAGAGCTTGTGCCAGCACTGATTAGAGTGTGTCCAGCAATACAGTATCTGCTAATTGTGAACTAGACTGTTTCTTTTTGGACCAACTACAAAGCTACAACAGAAGGTGTAAGACAGGGCAGCATACAATAGCCAGAGCATTCAATATTTAGTTTAGTTGATATCTCTTCTCTAAGCACAACATACAATTTTCTTAGTACCTGAGCAGCCATGTCGACCAGCTGTGGGAGTTTTAAGTATTTCCCTTCCCCTTCTTTAAGGAAGTCTAGCAAGCTGCCTGTAAAAGATGACACATTTTGGAGGGGGGGAAGGAAAAAAACCAAAAAATTAACTTGACCTGAAAACATGAATGAGATTAATTTCCTAGACATTATGATTTACACATTAATCTCACAAAATTTGTATTTGCAAATCCATCATTTATCAGAATACATAACTCAACGTCTGTGTCTGAAGTTACCTCTGTGCTGATAACTAGTTAGAGCAGTTTTATCCAAGTATTTTGGAATCCACTTCAATAAGGCAGCTAACCAATATAACAGGCTGCTGCTTGATCATTATACAGAAATAAAAAAAACATGGCCAGTCTTCACGAACGAAGATCTGGGAAAGGTGTTTTTACCTTTCAAGCCTG
>JAWWLV010000088.1:103950759-103967435 GCA_035041135.1 Platyrinchus mystaceus | reverse complement strand
AGAGTGACCTTCTCTTAGATGGATGGCCTTAGGGGCTGATGAGCTCCATCTGCCCGGGGGAGTGTCCCTGAACCCGGACCGGGAATCGAACCCGGGTCGTGGAGGTGAGAGCGCTGCATCTTAACCACTAGACCACCAGGGGTCCCCTATACAGAAATACATTAGAATTTTTCCAATGTTGCTGGTATCAATACTCTTCCTATCTGGACTTCCTTCCACAGTGAGATTTATAATTACAGAATAAAAAAACCTGTATCCATTACTTAAATTTTTCTGCCAGTCCCAATTATATACTGGAGAAATTATCCTGACATTGTTGCTTTTATTTTGTTGCTTTTTCTTCTTTACAGAGGAAAACAAAACTATCTTCCATTCTTTACAGTATATTATTTTCTCCCCTTTATATAATGCAGTTGTACCCAGAACATTACAACATGAGCAGTATGTGAAATCAGCTCTGGATGTGCACTTCTTTTAAGACAGCAATCTTTACCTGTGCAGTATAGCTCTGTCTCTGACACAACAGCTTTCTCTGCAGGTGGTATTATGCCATAAGATATAGGAACACAACCTCTTTCTAAGAAACTGATTGATAACCAATCAGTCTTGTCACAGTCAAAATTACAACGACAAAATTACAAGTGTGGCGATGGTGGGGAAAGAAACCACTCAACTGTGTATCCTGCAGTGGATTCATAGCAGAAACCATGAATTAGTTTTATTATTAGTTTTACGGGTCTTTTGTAGAATGTGAGAAGTTTGTCAAATGAAAACAGTGAGTAGAAGCCTCCAATGGCATTCTGAATCCATAATTTAGACAAATGTGCAACTATTTTTCCAATTCATTAATCCTGCTTTTGCAAGGTAACCAGTTCTTCTATTAAACCTTGCTCTTTCCTTAGCCAGACAGTTATAAATATTTGTTTTCCTGATTGCCTTTTTGAAACCTGATATTTGAACAATGAAAGCAGATTTTCCATGGCAGCTTTAGATCTGACAGAGATACCGTCTAGTGTTATTTAGGAATAACAACAATGCAAAAGGAACTTTTTAGATTTTCTATTCCCATTTACCTTTTCAAATGTATACAGCCCTTTAAAAACCCCAGCAGAACAGGAAAAAACCAAAAACATATATGTATGGCACAGTACTGAACACAACTAGCCACTCTCTTGGACTTAAACATCGCTTCTGTATCTTAGGAGGACAGCAAAATTTCTCTGTGAGTTGAACAGAAGTCTGCATTGTATAAAAAATGGAATAATTGACTTGAAAATCTGCTGCTTCTTAACACTAATATCCTTATGATGTTTATTTCTACATTCAGCCTAAATCTCTAAATCTGTGTTTCAGCAGCAGGGGGAGGGGGAAACGATATAGAGCAAGGGAAGAAGGATGAAAGACTGAAAACAAGGAGATAAAGGAGTGAGTCTGGAAAAAAAACCCCTCAACCTTTTTAAAATTTACTATTACACTGCTGGAAAAGAAACACTGAAAAAACCCAGTGTACTCTGCTGTGAGCATAACTGGTCTACAGTCATAATGATATGATGATATAATGATATTCCCAGATATACCATCCAATTGAAATGTGACAGGCAGTACACAGTAAAAATGAGGAGGAAAAAACCCCCCAATCTTGTACTTGGAAGATTACCAAGGGTGACACAGATGTGCAGAAAAAATCATGCATCCACCCACAATCTAAATCAGAACTGCTTCAAGTAGGTCAAGCATTGCTCATTTTAATTTAATCAAAATTAACACTTATACTCCAGTCAGCTTAAAACTAACATTAATTAAACATTTAATTTACTGCTGAGGTCTTAAATAATCTTTTAAACATAGTATCTCTAACTATTCTGTCACACACCTTTTGTCATGAATTCAGTGACAATGTAGATTGGTTCCTCAGAAACAACTGCGTACAGTGGAACAAGTTTGTCGTGTCGTAATTTCTTCATGATCTGAGCCTCCTGCAGGAAAGCTTCTGGCATCATTGTACCAGGTTTTAGTGTCTTGATTGCTACTTTTGTGGTTCCATTCCATGTTCCTAAAGTAACAAAGCAGGTTTTATTCTCCACTATAATACTGAACAGATTTTCTGCTTCTGTTTTCTTAGCTAACAGAATTAATTATAAACAAAACTGTATTGAATATTAATTTTAGTGTTACATGCCTGATCATACGTTTTCCCTTCATTTCATTATGATATTACCTTTTCAGATCCCGATACTGATTTACTTAAAATACTATTAAAACATTCACAGGAACAACTGAAAGGTGTCACATTAAGCTCTTACCCATCCATACTTCACCAAAACATCCTTGGCCCAATTTAACTTCCAGCCTCAAGGATTCTCTAGGAATCTCCCAGGCATCTTTTGCTAGTCCCTGTGTTTGTGGTTTCACAGTGGGACACACAGTTGTTAGCTTATGACACAGCCCATCGGCATGTTCTGGAAAACAGAAAAAATAAGCTTCATAGTTAAGCAGAGGTAAGAGTGTAACGGAAGAAACATCTTAATGTTGATAAAAAGAACTAGTCCATTTACTGTTTGGCAAAATCAAAGAGAAAATTTTATAGTTTTGGCTTTAAATATAAGCTACATACGCAGTCCTTCTTCCTCAAAATAGGCACAAGGCAGCATCAGGACACTGAAAATTGGGCTTACCTCTGTAGTGTTTCACCAGCTTCTGCAGAGATTCAAATTGTGCTCTGGTTGTGATATAGTATCCACCATTGTCAAGTTTTCTGATTTTGTAGTGTTTCACATTATCACCTCTGACCTCATCCCAGTCACGTATGGAAAGGGAATAAGCACCTAGGAAACAAGTTACACCTGGTTTTTCACCAAAATTTAAAAACATATTTAACTTATCTCCACCACTGTTATTATACACACACGTGTGCACATGCATATGTGACGTGTGATTGGCATAAAAAATGTTCATTATGCCCACCTTGGCAGGGGGGCAGGGGGGAATGGGAGAGAGAAATGATACACAGACATATACGTACCTTTAGTGGTTTCACTCTCTCTTACTAAGAAAATACCACGCTGGTTCCCAGGATTTAAAAGTAGTCTTTCGGCATCTTTCCTGCCCATCTTACCAAAATACCACCTAGAAAATTTTAAAGGAAACTTGTAAGTAAAAGCTTCCTGTTCTTTGGTACTCATATAAACAAAAGAGTTGGAAATCCCATGCATTGACTGGACCACTAATACCCCAAAGCAGATACAGATCAACAGAAGCAATGACATCCATATAATCACAAGATTAAGATGACCTATTTCTATATGACTCTCATCTCTGTTTTTCGCAAAATACATGTAAAGAGGACTGTATCTGAGAATCCTTTAGTGTTCTGGTGGTTTGACAACGGACATCAACTGTACTTAACATTCAAAGTAACACCCTCTTCTGGCTAAGTTTATAAATCAAGGCTGAATAAGACGACATTCTTTGGTAGAACTCTCAAAACACTGCAACAGTTGAAACCACCTTCTCTAAGAAGATTTGGCTTTATGTTAGAAAACAGTACTTAATGCAAAGTGGGTGTGCATAAATATCATTGGATCACAGGTTCATTCTGGTTGGATGGGGCTCTTGGGAGGTCTCCAGTCCAGGCTCCTGCTGCAAGCAGGGTCAGCAGTGAAATCAGACCTGGTTGCTCAGGATGCTGTCCACTTTAGGCTTGAAAACCTCGAAGGATGAAATGCCAACCTGGGCAACCTGTACCTCTTCCTGGCTGTTCTCAGGATTAAAAGGTTTCTTATATCCAGTTGGAAACTCTCCTGCTTCAATTTCTGTTGCCTCCTGTCCTTCATTACCTCAGTATACGACTCGACTGATCATTTAGAAACATGCCTATTATAGGTATCATTTACTTCTCTATGAGTAACACTCCATTTTGCTGAATCATTCTGATGCCAAAAAGTATGCCAATATCTTAAAAGACCTGCATTTTTTTCTTGCCTTAAGTTCTTTCACAAAAGGAATTTCTTCTTCTATGCTCCCATAGTGTGCTCATCCTGATGAACAGCCTGCACTGTCCTGAGTCAGTGATAATTTTAAGGTCCCTCTTCATATAAATGCCCAGACTTGCAAAAAACACTTATTTCTAACTACATTTTATTTTGATCATGTGCCTGGGAAGTCATAAAGTGATGCAAAGTGTAAATTTCAAATATTTCTATTTGTCACCATCTTAGCATCAAGCAAATCTGGCTTCATGAGTGATGGGAAATAGTATTGGAAACTGCTGAAAAATAATGGCTTTGTGGGTGAAATATTTTCTGGCCTGAAAATGTAGATAAGGAGGGATCACTTTGTTGGCCTGTGAACAGAATGGCTTGTGCAATTTCTTGGGAATTTGAAACTTATTCTTACATTTGTTGTATTTGCAGTTTGACTGCTTAAGCAGATGTGCAAAGCTAGAAATGGATATGAAGGTGTGCATGCTTGAGGTAATTTGGATGTAACCTATAATCTTACTGAGCCCTAGTTAATGACTTCACATGAAAATGCCTCTTCCTCAGTCTACTACAACAATTTACAAACTATATTGTAAAGCGCTATTTTATTTAATTACCTATGAAATAATGGCAGGGTTTAATTGCTCTTTTTATTGGTAATAAACATTTATATTGCAGTGTCATTCAGAAGACACTTGAATAAGATGGATCCTGTCCCAAGCAGTTTCTGATATAAATGGAATATATATCCTTTGGGCTTGGAAAAGGCTGCTTAAAGAAAATCCTAGCATCTTGGGGCTCTATATCGCTTTTGCACTTGTAACTCCAACTGCAGTCACAACATAAAAACTGTAACTGTGATCAAAGCACAGGGCTAACCAACTCTAAAGCAGATGAACTGTATTCCAAATGCTGTGGTGATATTTATTAAAATTAGCACTGGTTCTTTAAAATAGTCAGTTTTTTAAAGCTTCCCTCCTTATTCATCACCCTTCACTCTCACCTCTAGTCATCACAAACCTATGACAAATCTCACCACTCTGTTCTGCCAATCTTTAAGAGCCATGGTTTCTTTGCAAAAGGCTATAATTTCCATTTTACCACCACCACAGTTGTAATGACAGTATGCTTTTATTGCATAATTAAAAAAACCCCAACTCAACTTCTAAAAAAAAAAGTTAAGAAAAAGATAATAATTCTAAAACCAGCTTAAAACCAGCTGAAACTCAGGGGTGTAAAATGACAGTGCATCTTTGACGCAATCACTTTTTAATAGCAAAGAGCCAAGTGACAGCAGCAGCAACATGCTAAAGTCTCAGCTTGAGATTCAGGAAACATCTTGAAAAATCAGGCACTTTTCCCAGAAGTGCAGTAGCAAACAGAGAAGTGCATAGATCATGTATCAGGGAACTGCTTATTGGCAGTACCATGCCTGTATACTGAAGCAAGAGCTGTGGAACTTTATATTTCTAGTACAGCAAGTACAATCCCTTGGAACAAGCATAACCTGAAATGGTACTGTAAGCTCTCTGGCATCTTTGTTTGCAAATAAATGTAGAAAGTACTGGCACACAAAGCAATATAATTTTCCAAATTCACAGCAGTCCTTAGCGTACCAAACAATTTAGTCACCAAAAAGTTATTACAGATTAATAGATTAGCAATAGCTGTGCACACAAATGTTATTTTAGAATGTAAGATTAGGCGATACCAAAGATATAGCTGATGTTGAATCAGGGTTTGGCAAGCAAAAATAAGGATAAAAACCTAGAGTTGATGGTGTGTGAACTGCTCAACTAAAACCCATCCATTTTTGCTTCACGTGATATGCAATGCATGTACTCCAATTCTTACCACTACTGCATTCTTCCTTTAGCTATTTTATCCTTTTGCCTTTAGCCCCAAGTATAGCAAACAGGCATAAAACATCTGCATGAGTGTTCACCTCACACTAATAATTATACCTTTGACATAATCCAAGTAGCATTGCTATTCTTTAATTAGTAGTATTCTCCTACTTTATCCTAAAATGTTACATATACTAAATTAAAGGTATAGTATCACCACAGGGTACAAAGTGTAGAATAGATAATAAGAATGGATTGACAGGATACAAGTCTTACTCTTCTGCTTGAATGGAGTCTGCAGGAGCTACATAATTGCTTGGGATGTAGCCTGTTTTTCCTGTAGCAATGGATCTTGCTTCCCACCAGTCTCCTTCCCTGAAATAAAACATCAGTTACCTCTTCCACATGTAAACAGTACATAATTCCCTGGCACCTGTACTCACATATGAAAGGCAGGCAAATTTAGGTAACATGTTATTTTAATTACGAAGGCATCTAAACCATTTTGTACTGCACTTACATGCATCTTCTTGTGTTCTGAGCAACATGAGTGCCTCTTAGCAGAATTTCATATTTTGAAGATATGGGGCTTTTTTTGGTTAGGGATTTTTTTTTTTTAATGTAAAACCAAAATGTTTTAAGGCAGAGATGTGTAAATGAACTTCCCAGTTTTCTAGTCTTCATCTGCCTCTCCAGGTCATTCTGCCTGTGTGCTGATAGCAGTAAAGGAAGCAGGAAGCCAGTTAATAAAATTAAGCAAACTGGACTATTAGAACTACTATTATAGTACAGAACTAGTATAGTATAGAACTAGTATAGTATAGAGTTATAGTATATACTATAATAGTAGAGAACTGCTACTATTAGAACTATTACTGCACCAAAAAGTTGTGTGTAAGGAAATCTCCAAAGCAGACAAATTACTTTCTCTTCACTAGACTTCTAGAAATCAGACTGTAATGCAATAATGCTGCTGCAACTCAACATCAAACTACCCATAAACTATCTGCACATGGATTTCCCGTGGAGGCCAGCTAGATGCAATTCCATGTCAAGATGTCCCTGGTGCAGGACACTCGCCTCTGAATCTGCAGTGTGGCGGTGCCAGCTGTACCCACCTCCCACGAAATCTGGAATCCTGTCAGAGGGCATCTGCAAGGTGCAGAGTCTGGGATGGAACAGTGCACATCTCCAACTTTTCTGCCCTGAAGGGGGTGGCTGTGCCTTGGTGGGGCAGGGAGTGAGAGGGAGTCACCCAACCACCTGAGGACAGGCTTGGGGGGCTGTGCCAGTCACTACAGTTCTACATCTGCACCCAAACCTTGGTCTCAGCGCAAAAGGTTATTGTCTTAGCCGCATACATATTTTAACCCCATGCATGTTGAATATCGCATGCATTCAAGAAAAGAAGAACAAAATCAATCTACTCTTCACTGAAATAGGATACATAGATTTCAAGAAGAGATGAAGATCTAATTATTCCCAACAACCATGTGAAGTCTGTGAATACGAGCACTTACGTGTTATTTATTATTTGGAACCGTTCACCTTTCTTAAATGAAAGGTCATCTGTAGTTCTAGCTTCATAATCATATAAGGCCACAAATACAGTAACACCACCTTAGGAAAAAGAAAAAAAACAAAACAACCATATGACATAGCAGTAATGTTGCAACACTTGATTTAAGGACTTGTCTGTGAAGCAACTCATCAATTTTGATTTGAAAGCAACTAAACAATCTGGGTTGTATCTCATTTTGGAAGCTGGATTAATAATCTGCTAATTTCTTAAAACAGAGCAATGGCTATAAACAGACATCCTAAAAATACGCTTTCATACCAAAAAAGGCCACTAGATATATTGCTGGAACTACACTAATAATTACAGCACTTATATACAGAAACCTGCATGACACATCAGCAGTAAAAATAAAAAAATCCCCTGGTTTCTTTATTAAGCTTGTTTCTTGTTAAGAAATGCAATTTCCACAACACCACAATGGCGAACCACCAGCCAATAATTTTTACAGAAGTAGTTTCCTGATGAACTTAGCTATAAATAACTGATGTGCTCCCAACTTTCTGAGGTTACACATTAAAATCTACTCAAGGAACTGAACCAGAAATAAAAGTATTCTTGTTGGGTAAAAAGACATTTCTCTGCTTTAGGACTAACAATTTTTTTAATTCCTCACCAGTGAGGCAGACTCTTGCTGAGAATGATACATCAGTGCATTACTCTAGAGAACCAAGACAGATCACAGGAGGAACAGCTGCACTCCACAAATCCTACTGGATTTGCTTTCCCTTCCCACTTCTGGTATAGGGCACGTTGTTGAACATGTCCCACAAACCGTGAGGATGTGAGAGAGATGGATGGTAGGAAGAATCCTACACTTACTGGTAGGAAACCTTTTTCTACACTTCATAGAACTAACCTACAAAACTGGGCAAAAAGAAGAAGAGGGATAGGAGAACAGGCTATTTGAGATGTACAAGCTACTGTAACTAGGAGAAAGTTAAAATAGAAAACTGCAAATGGACAATTCAGAAAGATTTTTTTAAGCTCTAGAAATGCTATTTAACAGTCTAATGGACATGTAAGAAGCCTAATGATAGTCCAAGCAATAACTTAATTTTAAATGTATTATACTACATCTCTAATATGCACCAGGACATACATGGAAGTCCACCAACAGAAACACATTGCATCTGATTTTAGATCTTACAATTAATATGATTAGTGATCAGAAAGGAAGAATACGTAATGCAACGGGGATAGTCTATATCTAATATTCTTTTGCAATGTAGACTTTCTGATGCAAGAGCTCCTAATCACTTAAATATTTTCATTTGATTTGGAGTCTTCCTGTGATTACAGTCTCTCAGCAGGCCTCAGCTGGAAATGAATTTACAGTTCCTCTAGGAAAAACAGAACAAAATCCCCACAGGAGGTTAGAGTAATTGAGGGGTTTTTTTAAAAGTGTGATTTATGAACTGAGAATGAATTAAAATATTCCGAAGAAGTTAACAGCTCCTAATTTAAGTTAAAAACCAACACAGCTCTACCAATTTTTACCTGTATTACTGCATTATTACATTATTTTGATGACACAAACTTTTACCTGAAGCAAGAAAATTGTGGGGATACATACCATATTCAAACAGACAGAAAGCAAATGTTATGGAAATAAATCATCCCCAGGGACATCTTCAGCAGATGAAAAAAAAATCAATATCCTCAAGCCACAATATCACAAAGGTTTTTAACTGAATATAAAGAAACTGGGAGACTCCATGAACCTCAAAACACTTCAGCTACCTTAAAACCTCTTTTTATTCTTACTTGCAAGCATTATTTATTTCATAACAAAGGATAATAAAATACTTAAGGAGAGCAGCATCAGCACAGAATGTTTTAAACAAAGATACTGTCAAATGATTTTAAGCCTCTTGCAGCTGTTTTCTTTGTGAATCACTGTGAGGTGATCTAGTTTAGCTGTTTAAATTATCTGTTACCATAAGACTTCCCTTAAAGGTTTTCCTTTCTTTAGGTCAGTATTCCCATTCTCTAATCTATGACTGGTTTTGGAGAGAAGACTTTACCTTCTTGTTTAGCATGAGCATTACAGAGCACTAGTACTCACACAGCTTCATGGAAGGCAAGAACAGCAATCCATTTTTCTATTTTGATTTTCAGTAATATTGTATGAATTCAAAGTATCTGATGACTGAGAATGTGTAATACAGGAGCAGTGTGACTAACTCAGATTTCTTCTCCTTTTCTGCTCTACAGGAATAAAAGATGGCTCAACTCTTTTCAGCCTTACTACAGTCCATGATGACAACCATATCATCCTCTTGTCACACATCACTGATCAACTGGGTAAGTACTACTGACACTTACATCCTGTTTGACAAGCCCATCTATTCTCCTCTCTTGCGAAGCAAAGGGCAACAGAATGTTTCCAGCGTTTTATTTGTCACAAATACAAAAAGCTTACAGCCAGATGAAGGTTGTCATCTCATTCGACTCACAAAAACACCCAATTTTGGTGTTTGGTACATTCAGTATTGAAAATCAGTACTGAATGTACCAAATAATTGTTACTACAATTTTATTTATTTAAAAAGTGTTTTTGTCTGTGGATAGGCTGGTTTTACGAACAAGGAGGAATAATTTCATATGCAGTATCATTTTACCTAATTGCAAAACAATGGGAGTGTTCACACAAATCAGCCTGCCCGCTGATAACTGATTTCACACTGATGAGATGTTAGACTCTCTTTTCATGAGAAATCTCTCTTGTTGAGTCTGGTTCAAGATATAACATGCTTAACTACCAGCAGGAACAGGAACAGGCAAGGGAACACCCCTTCTGGTCTGTGCAGCAAAGGCTTTGTGGTACTTGGTGGGGGGGGGCTTATATCCCTGATGTCTGGTAAAACCTGGAATTGCCTACACACACTGCTGGAGATTCCTACATGAACTAAGAACCAGATCTAGTAAGAAGGAATACACGCTGAGGTTCTTGGAGGAGATGAAGTACAATAAACTTCCCTCAGTAGAGCTAATAAATGTAAAGAAATGCTGCCCCTATTTAATTTCTGCATATGTTCATCCTAAGTGGGGATTCAGAGCTGACTCATAACTTTTGAGACAGGCTAGATGCTCATTTTAATTATTTGGTTTTTAATGAATTCCCAAGAAAAGGAATATGATGTCATCATTACCTGACAATTCATATTTAGTTTCTGAATTGCTTAATGTCAAGGTCAGAGTGGGTTTTCATGGATCTCAAATTTCTTTCTTTAAAAGACTTTAAATGCCACTGCAACAAAAGAGATATTTAAGCACTGTAATTGTGCCAACATCAGAGGTTTGTGGGAAAACTAGAAATAGACTAATAAGGAATTATTTACTCTGTTTTGTGAAGTCTGTTCAAAGCTTCTAGAATAAATTAGTCTTTCTTACTTCTCTCTCTCAAAAAAAAGAATTACAGCTTCCTCTCAAAAATATGCATCAAAACTATGAAATTAACCATGTGCACAAAATCAATAGTTTTTGTAATAAAGTTTTAGGATTTTGATGTAAAGGTGGCTTTATAACATCAGGTGTGCATGTTGCTTTAAAATGCTGTATCTTCTATATCTCAGCCAAGAAGGTCTCTGTGCCTTGCAAATTCTTCTTTTACATTTTCAATTTTGGTTTTCATATGACCACCAACAATGAGATTTCTGCTCTTTTGTTTCACACATATTGTTTATATAGTACATGGAATATACTGCATATCACGCTTAGCTTTATAAATAAACAGATTCAATGTTGTATTAATATAACTTAAAGCTAATTAAGCCTGACACCCAGTTTAAAATATCAATTTCCTGAATCTGAAGTGTTTTTCATTTTGTACATCTCTCCAAGCTTAAAGTCATTACCCCATATGTGTCCCTTCAACAGCTTAGAACTTCAGATACAATTTCCTCAATTCCCATTATTGTCTTTAATAAGTCTCAAATTTCTCTCTGCTGCCATCCTAATTGCCTCCCCCCCCAAAAGCCTAAATACCCAAACCCTCAAGCCCCAGTCACCAGGACTGAATTATTATCTAGCATTAAACATATTGAAAATCAGAAATCTGTAAAAGGCAATTTATTTTAAATTTGCCATTTATTTCCATGTGTCATAGTATTTTTTGACCATGACTGTCAAGTTGCTATAATAACAAATAATAACGATAGCATCATTTTATGTAACACTGACCTGTTAAAGTACTAGGATATGGACTTGGCACAGCTGAAAATGAAGATGATGCTCCTCCAAAGGGTGTCATTCCTGAAGGCCCTCCAAAAGGAGTCATGGAATGACTGTTAAAATTAACTGATGATCCCTTTATTGACGGTGACTGTGTTGCTTGGCTGGAGTCTGATCCATAATGACTGACATGGGAAATGACAGGTTCTGGAGCATTTTCAGTTCTGTATTTCATGGCTGGACCTTTACTTTCTTTGCTTTTAATGCACCCCATGGTTGCTTCTGTGAGAATGGGAGGAAAAAAAAAAAGTTCATCTTCATGTTGTGTCTTTTGATAGCTAACACAGGATATTATCAAAAAGTTACTCCAAATGCTAATTTATTACTATTAAACCACATGCAGAGTGTAAACTCTGATTAAAAGTGTTCTGGAATAAAATCTAAGCCATTACCAGCCTAGAGAAGCCCTAATTATTTTCCCTTACAACATCACATATTAACAGCACATTTGAATCATTCTTCATTCCAGTTTCTTGCTGGACTGTAAATGGTAACAAATTAAAAAAAGGGGAAAAAACAAAAAAAAGGGAATCAGGCAACAAATGAGGAAAAGACACTGAAGGCTTCTCTAGTACAGTGGAGGGTGAAACAGATGTGACAAATCCAGAGTCAGTTATACAGAGCAAATCCAAAGCAAATATACAAAGAAAACAAGTGAGCCACTCCTGCTTTCTTTTTTAAGCATTTGTGCAGTGAAGTCCTGACTAACTGTTGGTATTACAGATAACATCTTTAAAGCCAGAGAGAACTTTTCATCCATTGCCAGCCCCCCAAATACATCTCACAAACAAACCTGGAATACCCACTGCCACAGGATAGGGTTAAGCTCTAGAGTGCAACTAGAAGTATAAAACAAATAAGAAGAGCAATTACAACATCCATAGGGGTTTTAAAAATAGAACTGTGCCCAGACAGGTGACAATTTATTGGCCCAGCATTGCCACCAGCTCCCACTATAGGCAGACTGTGCCAGAGCTGTTTGCTATGGGGACTCCTATTACCTGCTGATGGAGGGAATCAGCAGGAGACCTGTCGCCAGCAATTAACATGACTAAGCCTTAAGAAGTCACCACCTGCCATTTATCAGGTGGTGAAAACTGGTAGCAGGCATTTTCTGGCTTACCTCAGCTGGGAAACAAATCAGGAAGAAAACAGGAGTGTCTATTAGATGCAGCACTAATGTGGCATTTAAATACCTGTATTCTTCACGGCGGGGGGTGGGGGGGGGGAGTTAAAAATCTCCTTTAACTTCAAAAGTAGAAACCTCCACAAAGAGGAAATCAACTGCTCCACATTCTCTAATGAATCAATTAAAAAAAATAAACAGCAGGAGTTTGAAAGCATGAAACCCACATCTTTTGATAGCTACAATAACAATTTCATGGACTGTAACTAACAATTAGGGAAACACTATGTTTCTCATTGTGTATCTAATTATTCTTTTCCTTTTCCATTTCTCTTACCTTGTTAACTATTAGACACAGAAATATGGAACAAAGTAAATCTTACTGAAACAAATACTGCCTTAATATAGTCACATTGAGAGAAACTAATACCCTCCGTATAACTAATCATCACAATATTAAAGATACTGTAATTTCCTCAAGAACCATGAATCAGAGTTCCTGGAAAGAACAAGGTCCATAGCCAATGAAACACCATATGAAATTTACTGCTCAAAAAAGATTAAGTATATTCACCCTGTCATTTCAGCCCTTATTACTGCAACATAATATAATTACAGATGCAGAAACAAGCAACATTTTTACACATCATATTTGAGAGTCTTCCACAGAATATTGAATCATCACAAAAGCTCACCTTTTCAATTTTTTCTTACTTATACTATTATTGCCAACTTATTAACTGTGAACAAACATCAACAGAGCACAGCTCAAATACATGTATAAGAAATGTAATATGCCTAAATACCTTACAGAAAATGCCTTACCATCTACAGTAGAAAAGCTAGTTATTAATTCACAATAGAAGTCAAATACCCAGAATCACATCCATTTAACATCCCTACCACTGCAAAGAGACACTGTAATCCAAACCACTTTCTTTTGGCCACGTGGCTGCCTATTGAGAATTTTTGCCTTCCTCTGAGGGCTATTTCTTTGACTCTTTTTAAAAAATTTCAATCAATGTTTTCTGCTAGCATTGAATAAAAACCTACTCACCTTTGCAAAAATGGCTTTGCTAGTAGCACTGATTCCTTGCTTTTGGGTGGAAGTTGAGCAAACAATTCAAAAGTCCAGCACACTACTTATGTTAATCAAGTAGATTAAAAGGGAAATATATGCCCATTTGTACAAGTAACTGTCCATCACAAATATTTTTCCTCCCTTAATTCTGGCATTTGGTTAACTTGCAACAGGCTGATAAGACCTCAAGATTAATTAAAAAAAAAAAGGAAAAAAAAAAAAAGAAAAAGAAAAAAGTAATGTACCAAGTCTGGTAAAACTGCTGGATGTTGCCCAAGGAATTGCTGATTTGAGCAAATGGCTGGTGACAAGACTAGGCTGTACTGCAATTGTAACTACTATCACCCACATGTGCTCACCCACTTAAGCCGTGGTTAGCTGCAAGAAGTTACAACTGGAACACTTGAGTGTCACAGAGAAAAGCCCTTATTGAAGACCTGAATTAATTCTAGAAAAACAGAGTCAGCCTCTCTTTCGCCTCTCCCTTCCCCAGCCACTTCACTGTTAAGGTAATCTTCTTTAAGGGGTTAAAGAGATTAACAACAGAGATTCACAACAGAGATTCAATCAGCACTTCAAAGAGAAAGACTTTCAGAAATAAGCAGACAAAAACGTAAATGTTCTACTTTTATAACTGCATACCTACAAAACAAAATTAAGCAAGCAAACTCCTTAGCTTCTGAAAGAGATAAACTTAGACAAGAACTCCTGTAAAATACTGTGCATGCATTTGTGAGGAGGAATTAGAGGCATGAGGGAAGATGACATAAACCAAGAGTGAGTAGTAAAGAAAAAATGATTGCCCACCCTGTGGGGGAAAAAAACCAATGACTTAGTACTGTTTAGTCTTGTAATAAATTACTGGATAAAGAACAAAAAATCCCTAAGCAGCTGGTGTGCTTAGGATTTGATTATTCTGGTACTTCATTTGTTACCAACAATGTATATAACTGAAATAACTTCACTGCTATATTTTCAATCTTTGCCTGACCAGTAACAAAACATTAAGGAATACATTTCTGTCAAAATTCACAGCTCTCTTTCTGAAGCATTGAACTCTGTTTAGAAACAGATTCAGATGAGAATGTTTGCTCTGTAGAGGTCCATCTATTCAAAGAAATGCTGGCCCAAGGTATGTTATTCACAAGCCACCAATTTCCCATAAGTTAAATCATTATTTTAGAGGAGATTGGTGTCTGAAGAAATCTACTTGAGTAACTCCAGTAGCTTCTTTTTTCTTTGGAAAAAAATTTCACCTATTGGTTCTGATCACTGTACCCACATGTTTTAGGCAGGGGAAGGGTGGAGGTCTATTGGGAAACTATGTTCAGAAAGACAGCCCAGCTGTCTTGATCCACTCTCTAGATGAAAACAAACCTATGCTAGAATGTTTTCAAGGAGTAACAGAAGCTAAAACGATTACTGTAAAGACAGTAGAAGGTAAGCAGGATGCCCATGAAAATCAACAGAAGAATAAGAATACTCCAGGAAGCAATCATCAAATGAGATTTTAGTAACATCTCATTGGACTTGCGCTTTTTGGAGAAGTCAGATAAAGGGCGTAAGTTCATTGTTGTTCAGTACTCTACAAACACTTCAGACAATGACACATAAACCCCCTGCCAAACAAGAAAGCTGCAAAAAAAGTCAATGCTGCCCTCTTATCTTCCCAGCTCCTTTTATAGCAGTGTGCCAGATCACAAAGAAAGCTTTGTTCAACAACTGAAAAGTGTGGCCAGTAAAGTCTTTGTGTTGTTGGGGTTTTTTCCTGCTTTCATTTAAGGATGAGCTACCAGCCTAAGAAAAACAAGTTTTTCTTAAGAGCCATCATATTCTAGGATAACGACAAATTCCCTCAAGGTGTCTGCTGCCTTGTCCATCCAGCCCAGAGAGATGGGTGTCACAAGGAAACCACTTGTTCATCCAATGTGTCTTTGCTCTTTCCAGTTGGTACTTACAGAAGTTACTCCTTGGTTCCTTGGGACATAAGATTGTCAGGACTGCTTCAAGAAAGGTCTTCTACTGTGGGGAAGGAAGATGATAGAGTTTTCTTTGAAAGAGGTGACTTTATCTCAGGTGGATAAACTGAGTCTGTTACAGCCAGATGCCTCAGAGCAATGCAGTCTGCAAATGCCTCTAAACACCCTATTCACTTTCCCCCTCACACTCTACCCATCAGCATGAAGATTTTGAGGGCTAGGTGTTAGTCTCTGAAACCCTGAAGACCAAGAGCTGGGAGAGCCTTAGGTTTGTTTCACTTGCTGTAGCAGATTTGATAACAAAACCCACTCACTAGAAAAAAAAACCCCAAGAAAAATGGGGAGTTTCTTCTTGGGGCCAACTGGAAGTACTCTTCTGATCTTGCACTTCTGTTACAATGCAGCGTGACGCCAGATGCCTTCTGGAGACTTCACTGCAAGTTAAGGCCACAAATGGCAGTCACATATAGTTGTTTCAACGCGCCACAAAGGGAAAGATGCTCTAGGGCAAGGGTCCTCAAACTACGGCCCGCGGGCTGGGAACAGCCTGGGGCCGTACTTAATCCGGCCCGCCCCACTCCCTGCTGGGAGTTGGGGGCGGAAACCAAGCAGCCCCGTCCTCCTCCTCCTCCTCTGCGATGCCCGGCGGGCGAGAGGCGGGGGCGTCTCCTCTGCCGGGCAGGCAGTGTCGGCAGCCTCTCAACTCGGGCAAATCGCCAGAGCCCTGGGGCAGCAAAGTTCCTTCAGTCCCTTCAGTCCCCCCTCCGGACCGCGCGGCCGGGCTGAGGAGGGGGGCGGCGGCATCAGCGAGGTGGGCGGCTCCCCTGTCTCTCCCTCCCTCCCTCCAC
>JAWWLV010000088.1:103892182-103950659 GCA_035041135.1 Platyrinchus mystaceus | reverse complement strand
TATTTGTTTTTGTTGATTACAATTGTTCTTCATTTTAAATATTGCATTCTTTTTCCTATTTTTGTGCACTACTACAAATAAAATATGTGCAGTTTGCATAGGAATTTGTTCATTTTTTTCCAAACCATAGTCCGGCCCCCAACAGTGTCTGAGGATGGGGAACCAGCCCCCTGTTTGAAAAGTTTGGGGACCTCTGCTCTAGGGAGTTGCTCCCTCTTCAACCTCTGGTGTAAACTGGGTACTAAAACTGTACAAGAACTAAATGCAAGAGGTAGAGCAAAGAAAAATCACTAAAGGAAGGGCAGGTTAGGTTGCAACATTTTGTTTTCATTCCTTTTTATTACTAAAATTGGTCATACAGCTAAAAAAGAGCACTTGAATAATTTTTCACTATGAAGAAAAAGTTAAAAGAACAAGCAAGTCAAATTTCCCTCCAGAACAATAAAGCAAGACAGCAAATATACTCCCACTTAAGAACCACCAAAAAAATTCTCCGATTAAAAAATAACTCCTCATGCTACATAACACAGAAAAATAATTTCATTTGAGGCTCACAAATTGCTAATAGAAAAATGAAAAAAAAATTGAAGATTTCTACTGCTACTCTACCTTCACTTCTCACTGTTAGCATAAAAAAATAAATTGTTTTTGTCAAAAAAAGATGTGCCCTCACTTCTGTGAAACAAATGTCTTACAAAAAGGTCTTCTTAACTTTCAACTAAAGTAATGATTTAAAGTTATTAAAATTTCATGCAGTGATAAAGACAGGATATTCTGTGGGAAGTTTGCTAATGGATCCATTAGCTGGCAGCTGTCTATTTGCTCAAACAAGTGTAGAGCTGATTCCATATGTCACCAGAGACATAGAACCTATACTGGCTTTTTGTACACTGGGCAAACAATGTAGAGCATCTGCCAAACAGCTGGTTTCAGCTGGTGGTATCGAAAAATCATTTATTTGATGTGACATAGACTGAAAAAAATGAAGACCACCAAGAAAGAGCCTAACAACCTCTTTGGCTAGTAACATCCAGCTAATTCAGTCCATCTTTAATGGGTCACTGCTTTGGTATGAAAACGGGAGCGGACTTTCTTATCTACAAAACAACCTGTTATGTTTGTAAAGGAAAGTAAATGAAAGAGAATTGCTCTGTGTTCTTTGCAGAATATAGACAATTTTTTAAAATTATTCAGTTTTTATCATGGGATATAATTTATCTTTTATGAGCTGTCATAAATTGAAGGGTTTGCTTACTTTACCATGAACAACCCATTGCATTTTGAAGAATGATGTTCTGCTGGATTCAGATTTATAATTAGCAGTAACATTAGTGTAATGAGACCTTAGAGTCTGTATCATTATGCATTTAAAGTGTAACTGACACGACCTTGTAATTAATGATCTAATAAGGAGCACAAAGTGAAGATAAAGGAAGAAACATTAAGAAACCCCCAGTGAATTTAGGTTACTTGAATTTCAATGTTTACCACACATCTTTGTGCAGTTCTACCCCAAAAAATAACTATAAACCAGCATTATTAGCCCTCAGCTTGCCCAAACACTAAAATGTATATTTAAAACTATCCTCTTTATCACTGACTAATGCAAGCTGAACTTTTGAATCCTAATGGTTCTACAGACCATGCCCTCTTTAACCATGACTGTACAAACATATCAAAGGAAAAATTCTGGGGCTGCTGTGGTCAACTCTTGATTTCACAGCAGCAGAATAAACCCCAAACTGTGTGCTAATAAAGCTACAGCTAGAAAACTCAGCATAGCAAATGGAGGATGCTGTACAAAGAGAGAAAAAACAATGAGTACGAAAATGCTTTTTTAGGTGGACGTTTTGTATTTCAGAGTTAAAAGCTGTTGAAAATACATAATATTTCTGTTCTAGTTCATGTTTTTTACAGGAGTTAGAATTTTAAATTTGCTTTAAATTAATGATTAAGACTGATTCTTCTACTAGAGGAGCTAGTTACCTGGCTTATGAGATCACAACAACTCTGCTCTGAAGGAATACCAGGTCTCAAAACACTACCAGAAAAATTAGGATTAGCAGGAATTCTGTAAAAAAAAGAATAAGATCCTTCAATCCTTCATGTCCTTCCTCATTTCTTGAGTTTTTTTGGAATGGAAGACAAGAAGTTTGACAGAAGTATACTTCCTCTGAGGTTTGAATGGCTTAGACATGGGACATTTGCTTAGATGTATCAGACTTTGAATGTCATATCTATGAAGGAGTCTGAGGACTTACATTCCTCCAGTTTGCATCGTCCCAGAAAGGGCTTTTCTCCTGAAAAAACACCTACTGTCCTTGCTGGAACTAATAGGTAGGCAGTGGAACTGCCCCAGCAGGCAGTACAACCCTCATACCAATGCACAGCAAGCCCTGCTATCCAACTGCAAGGTCCCGCTGGATGTCAGGTTACAGAGCTGAAGGAAAAATTAACCATGGCAACAAAAAGTTCTAACAACAAAAGTGGAATTAAGGATCATCAGTGAGGTAAAGTAAGGAGAGATGTGAACATTCTCAGTTTTCCCTCTCAGTTACATTCTTCCTTTTATCTGGACCAAACATGTAGCATCTTCTCCCACTCACTCTGTACTTGGACAGCTGTAGAATCCGTAGAGGTGGTCTTTCATTTTTAAGATAGGCAAAGGCTGCAGGAGGATACTGGAGACAATGATCATGTCATGGATGATATGTGGCTGGCTCTGCAAAACGCACACTCATAAATTTGTGTTTATTTATAATCAGTTTCACCTACACTATCTAAGATTGTGTAGGTTTCCTTTGACCAGAAGTTGTATGCAAGCATAGCAAGAAAAGGTGTCCTTTCCAATCAAACTAGTAAATGGCCAGACTAGAGGTTGAAGAGAGCAAGCCTACTGTAATTTTAAAAGCTTTTCTAAATAAAGACCACCCAGTTCAGTATCCTGTCTTCAGTAGCAGCTTTGCCTCTAACCAGGAGTTCTACCTTCACCATGGGCCTGGACTCTGAAAATGAATAAGGTTGTCTCTTTGTATGAGTCATCAGCAGGAGATGCCTTGGAAGATGAGAGAAGCAGGATGAGTGCAGACTATTCCAACCTCCACCAGTCTGTAGCTCAGAAAGTCCATAGATGAAGGCAAAGGGCTCAGCTATATGAAAAAAAGTCCAACAGATATGACTCAGCTTATGAATTTAAACTAATGTACTTACGTTGATGCAGCATCTGCACAGGATTTGCATTCTCATGTGTCTTTACTGGAATTGTTTTAGGCTTACTGGTTCAAGTCAGAATAATCTTATCCAAGAAAATAAAAGTAGTTATTACTATAATGATGTAGATTTAACCCTCACAAACATTCTTTTCTAGACAAGGCTTAGGAAAAACCCACAGGGGGTGAGTGGAGTGTCACAGCCAAGACCTGGACTAAGACCTTGCAAGTGCAACTGTAGCAGCCTGATTCACCTAAGCAAGGCTTCCCCGTCCAAACTATTCAAGCACCTGAAAAAGCACACTCCCATTGTCAACCCCCTCTTCCATTTGCTCACATAAGCAATTTTCACTTTAGCTGGAAGCTGCCTACCTTGTGTGCAAGACAATGGAAAGCACAAAACAAAGATGCTGGGTGGGGAACCCCACCCCCCCCAAATAAACATAAAAACAGCTAACCCCCCAAACCCAGCTTCTGTAGGCACAGAGCCTAGCTGGGGGTACCTGACTGAGAGCCTGAGGAAGCTGCTTCCAACTTTCAAAGCAGAGCAGAGAAAATATGTCAAAATAATTAAACTGAATTTTTAAAACCTCTACCAATTGCTAAATAGAGCTTGTATATTAAGAAAGCTGGTTTTCAGGACTTATTCTGAATTTTGAGTGAAGTCAACATATTGTTCACACCCAGAAAGAGTGAAAAATAATTTGTGCTTCTGTACATACAACAAAAAATTTGCTGACAAACCTAAGTGTTGTGCAAAATACACAACACTGATGGATACACAACATTGATGGATTAATTTTCTTTTCCAGCAGTCAAGATCACAAGGGAGAAACTAACTAAAATATCAGAATTGCAAAAGCAATTTTATGTGATGAAATATATAATAGATACACGAGACCATTTTTAAAATTTAAAGTTACAGTATCTAGGCATACAATTTCAAGCCCTTACCACACAAAGACATTTTCTCGGACAACAAATGATACCAGAGACAAAACAACCAACATGTTGTCTAGACAGTATTACTGCTGATCCATTGTCTTGAACATTTAAGTACACAGTTAATACATAAATGCAGAAAAGGATAATTTTGCCTTTTTTTTTTTTTTTTTAGTGTAACAGCTAATTTTATTAATTTGCAAATAATTATAATTGTCCTAAAAACTTAGAGTCTGATATGTTTAGGAAGTCTGGCCAAAAGATTGTTTCAGATTCTAAGGCATGTCATATACCTTGTCAATGCTATCTAGTACATTTCAGATTTAGGAACCAATTTATGAATAGAAATATTTTGTTTTCATTGAATCCTATTTGGAAAACAACAAAAAGCGTAGCTGGTATCCTAGACCATTTTCATCCATTCAATTTTCAATCATTTTATTCAAGTATATTATTTTTAAAAAAGTATCCAAAAGTTATTTAAAAAGTGACTTTTAAATTTTGTTTACTACAATAAACTAACATTCTGTTTTACTGGTCTCACAGCAGGAAGCATACAAAACACCTTCCCAAGGGACCTCTGCCTTGCAGAAAAAGCGAAGTAAGATTTACATGACAGAAGAACAAATTGCAGCATTTTTGTTCCAAAAAAAATAATTTAAGAAGCAATTTCTTTCACTGTTCAACTATGAAGTACATATGAAAAATGGACTATAACATTTGCAAGCTCTCAGAACTCAGAGATACTGAAATTCACATGAATAATTTTCATCTTCTCAGCTGGAGTGGCAATTATATTTTAAGGTAACAAGAGGAATTCACTTGCAATTTCATCAGTCAACTTAGAAATATAAAGGAAAGGTACAGTTGTAGGAATTTAAAGAGATGAATCAACAAAAGACCCTATAATAAATTACTGTTATACCCACCTAAATTATAGCACAGGATCACTGCTAGGGAATCTCATGGAATTTAAGACTTTATTTATTTGGTGTGTTTGACACACTGTTACTTGACATTTGAATATTCCTGCTTTGCACACATGAATTTTGCCAAATGTCACCCTAAGTTGAAAGTAAATTCTCTTTTATTCTCAATGCTATTTTAACTTCATATAATTGACATGATTACCACGTTAAGAAAAATCAGTAATTAAAGTAAATAAATCCAATTACTGACAAAATGTTGCAGCTCATTTATTCACAGGCCATATACCCAGACCTCCTTCAACAGCTAGCTCTGTGCTGAACAACAGGAATTTCAAGAAGCCAGCTGGAAAATATCAACCTTTTGACTAAAACAAAAAGTGAAACTACGTATAAACAATTACAAACACACATGTACATTGTTCTTCATGAATCAATAGCTTGTGTTTTTCCTTTGCACATAAAAAGGTGAAAAGTACAATTAAATTGTAAATAAATTCAAAATTAAACAAAAAAAAAGATGACACCTGTTAAATAACACCTTCACGAAAAGGGAAGAGCTGGATGATGTTTTAACTAAACAAGAATTATTACCCTAATAGCTATCATTACTGCTGTTCTACTGTTTGTATACTGACAGATATAATAGTGTTCATAGGCAAGAAGACCAGGAGAAATTATCTTAATTAGCCTGTCAGGCATCTTGCACAATAGAGGCCATAGGGCTGCCCTGGATTAATTTTTCCTTTTATGGTCTTGAAAGTACACACACACACACACACACACACACACTCAAATCCA
The DNA here is from genome assembly GCA_035041135.1 of Platyrinchus mystaceus. Taxonomy (NCBI): domain Eukaryota; kingdom Metazoa; phylum Chordata; class Aves; order Passeriformes; family Tyrannidae; genus Platyrinchus; species Platyrinchus mystaceus. The sequence continues at coordinate 103,944,781 of JAWWLV010000088.1, read as the reverse complement.
TTCAAAGTGACTGTTAAGGAAAGCTCACCCACACTCTGGACAAGTCCTAAATTTTGAACACAGTAACCACTAACAGTACATGCCTCACATCCCATCTGAATTTAATGCAGACAACATCCAGAGAACACCTTTGCCTTGGAGACCTACCATTATCTTGTTTCTGTTTCCTGTGTAATTGAAAAGATCATGGCTCTCTTAAACCTTCCCCTTGGCAAGAATGATGCAGTCCCACTAAACTCCAGTCTACCAGGTGACTTTCCAGTCACTCAACCACCTCATTTTCTACAAGATCCCTCAGTTTTTTCAGCGCCCCCCACTAACAGTGATCACCAGGAACATGGCATTCAAGGTAAGAGATATTCCTTAATCCTTCTTTCATATAATCATACAGTGTTTTGGATTGGAAAGGACCTTTAAAGACCATCTAGAGTTCCAGCCCCCATAACCATAAGCAGGGACATCTTTCACTGATTAAGTTGGTAAGGGCCTCATGCAACCAGGCCTTGAACTCTCCAGGGATGGGGCATCCACAATATCTCTGGGCAACCTCTTGAAGGATCTCACTACCCTCATTGTAAAATATTTCTTACTTATACCTAGTGTAAAACTACCATCTTTCAGCTTAAAACTGCTACCCTTGACCTGTCCCTACAGGCCCTGGTAAAAAGTCCCTTTCCATGTTTCTTATAAGCTCCACTTACATGCTGAAAGGCCACACTAACTCTTCCTGGAGCCATTTCTTCTCCAGGCTGAACAACGCCAATTCCCAGCCTGTCCTCACAGGAGAAGTATCCCAGCCCCCTGATCAACTTTGTGGCCTCCTCTGGACCCATTCCAACAGTTCCACATTGTTCTTATGTTTGGGGCACCAGAGCTGGATGCAGAACTCCAGGTGGGGTCTCACCAGAGTGGAATAGAAGGGCAGAATCAGCCCCCTTAACCTCCTGGTCACGCTTCTTCTGATGCTCCCCAGGATATGACTGACTTTCTGGGCTGCAAGCAGACATGGTCAGCTCATGTCCAATTTTTCATCCACCAATATCTTTATGTTCTTCCTTGAAGGGCTGCTCTCAATTCATTCCTCCTGGGGATTTTCCTGACCCAGGTGCCAGACCTCGCATTTGACCTTTCGAAATTCATGATGTTCCCTGGGTCCATCTGAGATCTCTAGTATTTATCTTAACAGCAGCCACTGTCCCTTATGTTTCTCACATCTTTTTCAATACTACTCTGGAACAGAAATTTCTGCATCCTGAAAGCATGGCCCATATCCTTCTTCTTCTATAATAATAATTTTTCTGTATTAAACAGGCATGACTCTCAGTTAATCCAGACTAATTGTGGAGCTGTGAGACAAATTTGGGAAAAAAATTTAAAGTCTACCACTCATCTGAAAATGGAGACAACAGGACACAGTAAGAGTCTCACCATTATCCTACCCAGGGTTTCTTATGATTATCTCCAATATTACACTGCCCTGCTCATCATTCTGTGATCTGCCCTGCAAGTACTTGGCACTATGTTTTGCCATGTGCATGGATCTCAGCCATGCAGTAGCTCTACCTTCCAAGTTCATCTGCTTCTGCAGACAAAGACATTTCTGCTGCCCCTCAGCAAGTACACTGCAGAAGGAAAGCACTCACATCCTTGTCTTGGGAAGCAGAACTATCTTATTTGTAGGTTACAGCCACTAGACCAGGGTTGGCTCCTGCAAAGTAGGTGTATCCTCTGTCTTCCACAGAAAAGTTTTGTTCCAAATGCAGGCATTTCAGTAGCAATTTCACAAACTTGCTACTGAAAAAAAAAAGTTAATTCTTCGCTTTCAAAAACAAGGCTACTACTTTACCTCACATTCATGTTGTTTCATTTACTTAAGGAATCAAAACACTCAATCCTTTCCAGCTCCAGATCAGTAATTAGAGTGACTTGTATGAAGTGTACCAAGCCTGCAATGATGGCACGTAATGTAAAACCACATAGTGTTTGCTTCCCATTCCTTGTTTGCTTTCCTTTAGACTCATCTGCTGATTTTTTTTCTACCACTTGAAACCACTAAAAGGGCTTTAAACACAATTCATAAAAGCATTTGTAAAAACGATGTCAAAGACAAATTTTTCCTGAGGGTGTTCTTATTTGATGGAGTGAAACAAAGGGAAACTACCTTAGCATTTCATGTGATGGGGAGCTTTATCAACATACAGCTCAAAAAAATTGTTGAAGTCTTCAGACATGTTCTAAGGATATGTTAAAGATGATAGCAGTTTTCTGATTCTCTTTTTAAAAGGCTTTCCATAGTAGTCAGCAGGCCTTCCCTCTAATTCAGCATTTTCCAACCATGAACTAGACAGCAACACGTAAAACACATCATCGGTCACTACGCCCTGAAGATGTGCAAAGTGAACACAACTCATAACTTTGATCAGTTTTAGCCATGGTACAGAATATCAAATAAAACAGAAATAGATGAGAGGAGGGTGTGAACAGGAGAGCAAGGAGATGCTGGAATAACAACTAGAGGACTATATATTATCTTTAAAAGAGAAACAATATTAATAATCAAAGAGCAATAGAAAATAGTTTTGACACATTTCATGTAGGTAAATCCTGTTAACTTACTAAAGGGTACACCAAAGCACAAAGACATCCTTCAGGTTTATCGACTATATCAGGCAATGCTCTTCTAAATAGGTAAGTAAAATGGCTTGGCCGCTTTGTGTTCTCAATCATGCTGGTACCGTGTTTACAGGAGTACACAATGTATCTTTAAAGATTCTCTTCAGGCTAAATAACTACTGTTTAGTAACAAATTTGCTGGTTCCCAACTAGTAAGCAGAGCTTTCAGCAATATTCTTTTGGCTCCAAAGGTATTGCCAGAAGGAAGGACATTTCCATTTCAATTAAATGTTAAATTGAAGGGTGGAGGGAAAGTATTAGGGATTCAGCAGAAGCATGTGCATCAAACAACTCACTCCTCAGTAACCTCCACAAGTTATTTAAATTTTGGTCATAGGTCAGAAGGATTTCAGTCATGAGTAATAATGAAGGAAACAACAAATTAACAATATTCAAAAAGAACTAACGTTGCCTGATAGAAACCTTTCAATGACAGAATTGCTCATCTTAAAAAATAAGCAGCATGATTAAAAGAGCTTAAGTATATACACCTTGCTGCAGATTTGACAAACTCTGATTGAAACTTTCAATAAAACCAAGTATCTATTGAAAACAAATAAAAAAATACAAACATTTAAAATAATTCTATTTTATCATGTCTCCATAAAAAAAGAGAAAGGAAAGAGAATCTCATTCCATATGTCCCCTGGAAGGTGGGGAAGAGGTATTTTAAGTCCTTTTATGTGGTTTTCTTACTCATTTCAGTGTTCTGGTTCTTCTTAACTGTTGGTTTACAGATATGTAAGAACTTGTATTTCTCACTTACGATAGGTTCAAATAGGAAGCTGTATCAGAAAAAGTCACATGTCATCCCTCACCAGCAGATACAGGATTTCTTTGCTAAACTCAAATCTTCTGAACTTCCAAAATTTCTTAAGTCTCATCAGTTTTATAAACTTAATACTTTGAAGTGTCATCTTTCAAGCAGGAAGCAATGCAATACTATCATCCCACAGGTTAGCCTAAAGAATCAATTTTGCATATTTTTAAACAGGCTTCTAGACTAAACACAAAATGAATCTGCTGAAAAACAGGTTCTGCTGTTTGGAGCAATTTGTGAACTGCTTGCTGCCAGAATCCACTGCTATTCACAAAAATAATATAAGGAGTGATAACTCTGAGACTGAGTAGAATTAGATGTAAATACCTGTACCTGCAGCCACCAGAGGAGTGGCATAGTTCACTGGTGACTGGTTGAAGGACAGGTAAGATCTGGACAATACAGCACTAAACTCCAAATACACAGTAAGAAGAAAGGAGAAATATACAGAAGGGAGTAACAACTTTGGAACAGTCTACAGGGCAGCAGCAGGTGGCACTTCGTATTTCTACTAAATGGTTGTAACTCAACACAAAGAAAGGATATTGTCCCCAAGCAAAGTCCTACTCGATATCGAGCGAAGAGCTCAGCAATTGCTCCTTATCACACAAATCGAAAGGTTTGCATTTTCTGCTCATAAAACACCCGGCATTAAACTGCCAGACTAGGAATGGGGAGAATTATCCAGCCGCTCCCAACTGATAGAGACTAATGGGATTCCTTATGTCCCTTCTAGCAGGGAAGGTATTTTTTTCTAAGAGAGCCTAGCAATTTTTATTTGACAAATTCTCTGCGAGTGCTAAGGGGTTGGTGACGTGTTTTATCTGTCCTCACATCTTTCTTCAGCATGTCATAGCTATTACTTCTAACTTTTGCTATTTTTGTTAGAGAGCTGAGAACTGCTTTACATCCTTGTCAGTATGAGTAAGGAGCCCACACGATGTCTGTACAACATCCAGTTCTCCCAGTTAGGAACCCCAATAATCCTTCAGTTCCAAGTTTCCAACCAGTGATTTACCCTAAGCTCCTAGTGAGGAACCATGCTTGTACCTGCTGAAGTAAAATGTTAAAAGGATACAGTTTTCTGTAATATACATAACCTGAAATGTTGTGAGTTAATTTGTACCCCAAAACTACTTTTCTAGCATGTTCAGGCTGAAGTAGGAAATAAAAATATACTCATTTCAATGTAAAAAAACCCCAACAAACTTGACAGAACTTCACCGCCCTTGATATATAACTGAATTTAAGAATTATAAATAGTATAGAAAAATAGAACCAGTACAATAGCAATGGGATTGTAACAGTTTCTTACTTTTGACTGAGGTATACGGATAGAGTCTGATGGCAGGACTTGATCAGTGTAATCAAGAGGAAAAGTTTTCCACAAGTCATGACATAAAAAAGCAGAGTTTCAAAAAGGAAAGACAGAAAAAAAGAAGATTGCCACAGACAAGAATCAAGACCTATAAACAGGAAAAAAGAAGGGGTGAGGGCTTGTGTGTGTGAGCATGGCACAGCATAAAAAATATTTTAAAAGGATACCAGCCATTCCAAGTGTCTGCTCTTGACAAACAGAAACAAAAATTAAGGAACGTATCTGCACTGCCTACCTTTTGGATCTGAAAATTTGAAGGCTGGATCACCTCACACAGACTTGCTGCACAACCAGTGGAGAGACACAGGCTCCAGTAGAGAAGCAATGATTTTAAGGACACCTAATTTTTTTTTTTTTTTTTAATTCTTAAAATTTAACAGGTAGTTTAGAGCATAAAGACAACTGTGTTATATGCCTTGCTCTTCTCATTATGCTAGTCCCTGTTGTCATCCCCTCACCCCGAAAGTCAAACCAGCTGGCAAGAAGACTAGTCAGATAGCCTTGCAGAGCTAAGTACTTAAAAATTATAGGCAATGTGAATATATCCTACTTGTTAAGTTTCAAACCTGCTGTAAAAGCAGAGCAGTTTCAAACAACACAAAACATGAAACAGGCTACATAGTGCTGATTTTAATTTTCCAGTTCATGGAAGAAAACAAACGACTTCTACACAATTGCTGTGCCAGTCAAGCTAGTGTCCTTTTAAAATAATTCCCTAGTTTAAACTAATGACAGTTATATTCGGTAATGGACTTCAGGTGGAATTCATCTTCCAAATTTAGACATCCATCTGGGGGTGAGATGAATCATGCAGTGAAAGCGCTTATTTCTCTCCGCTGACTATAAAGGGAGCCTACAGAACCAGCTCACATATAGGCAGCCAAAGCTGGTGTTCACCAACCTGTCTCCTGACAGCTAATGCACAGGTTTAAGTGGGATAGCATGTCTAATGGCCATCTTCTACCACCAAATCAAAAAAAAAAATCAGGCTAGAAAAGTTGTCTTTTAACAGGGTGAGAAGCAGCACTGACTCAGATTAGCAACTGGAATTAGCTTAAGATGTATGTAAAAAATCAGCACTCACTATTTTCCCCTTGCACAACAGATAGAGGTCTGTTCATGGAAAAATAAGCACACCTTTCAAATAAAACCCCACATGCTTCTGTCATCTTTGTACAGATCTTAGCACCTGTTGAATAGCAAAGAACTATTTTAAAATAATGCAACCACATAAATACAGCTATTGAGAAGCCCATATCTTCACAAAATGATGTGTAACTTGATGAAAACACATTACAGCGCCTACTAATTCTTAAACTCAGCCTAAACTTCAAAAATGTTTCAACAGAAAGGAGGGACTAAGGCTTCAAGAATCAGTGGCACAATGAAGTATACTACTAAATCAAAATAATCTATTAAAATTGAACTAAACAGTTAAATCCTGTGATTTCCAAAGCTGCCACCTTCACAAAAGGAACAGGGCAGCTATATTAAATAGCAGCCTCTCATTTCAAATAATGTAAATCTTCTGAAACAGAATATTTGTGTCCAGCACAATATTACTTCTTGATTTACAAGTAGAGAGGTCCCTTGATTATTCCAGTAGTCATTAGAGACACAAGGTAGTGTATTTTTATCAATAAGCATGTCTGGGGGAGGGAAGTGCAACACAAAATCACCGCAAAGGAGTCTGAAGGGAGAGCAGAAATAATCTGCCTACAGTCAGCCCAGGCTGTGCATTTGTTCGACCTATACAAACTCAAAACCACCTCTTCCTTAGAACAGCCATTACATGACCAAAATGTACTATGCATCCATAAGAGGATAAAGTCTTATGAAATTAAGCCATTGACTGACATGTACCTGCAGTCCTATCCCCACTCTGAACACAATCAGATTTTACATTTTGGAGATTTTATATTTTGGTGGCACGCACAAGGTCTTGCAAAAAAAAAAAAAAAAGAATACGTAACCAGTGGCCCTTAAACACCCCTTAAATATCTCAGCACCCCAGTGTGGGCCAAAGTTTTAGTGCTACAACTAGAAAGGATTCTAGAAAATGAGTAACAGAAATAAAAATTATAAAGGGGCAGGCTTTACCACAAAGTAATGGCTGTAATAAGCAAGATCCCAAGGTCTATATCCATTCAAATATCCTCTTACTAACAGCAGCCAATAATAGATACTGAGTGAAGCATGTAAGAAGACAATAAACATATAGCAATGCTTCCCCAGAAAGTTCCCTGATCCCCCAACAGTTTGCAGAAGCAGGATTTCCTGAACAAGAATAGGTAGGTATTTGATGATTCTTCCACGGCAGTTTCCCTCTACACTGATGTAATGTTTAGACTCCTTAAATTCCTGAGGCAAGAAATTCTATAGCTTAATTACACGTTCTGTCGAGAACCACCTCCTTTTGTCTGTTTTCAATTCATCAGCTGCTATTTTCATTAGATACCTCAGTGTGTGTGCACTAAAAAAAGACAGTGAATAAACACTCCCTATTTTGGTCCCCTTGGCTGCTGAACAATGTCACATCACTTTTTGGTCACCTTCTCTACTGTAACAAATTCATGCTGTTCCTCTTACAGATATTGTTCCATGTTTCTGGTTTTGTCTTCCTTAAAACTTCAACTACATTCTTTTTGAGGTGATGACAGGGATAGGGGTAAGCAGGGCAGAACTGCATAAGCTGATTAAGTTTTTTTAAATTCCCTTTTTAAAATGGTATAATCATTATTTTCCCTTTTTTCCCTAACCATTTCTAGAAGCAATAGTCAGCTTTGAGCTCACCTTTTTAGATGAGAAGACAAGCTTGTTCCTCCCCACCTCCAAACACAACACATGAAGAAATTTATGTGAAATTTCATCAGCCATTTTAATGTCTGGTTGCTGAGCAATGTTAAATCTTTGTGCAATTTTAGGGTCTGCCTTTGTATCTGAAATCCATCCTTAAGTCTGTGAGCTCACTTTTCTTCTATATACTTTATGAACATGAACAAGCTCCACTAACGTAACTCTGGAGAATTGTTACATGGGACCCCACTCTATTTACTCCAACTCTTCCTTTCTTATATTTTAGTCTTTAATTTAACCACATAAAGTTCCTTCCCCCTATCTATGGCTGCTTAGTTTCTTCAAAATTCTTTGGTGGGGGCCCTTGTCAAATGCTTTTGGACATTCAAGTAAACCACTTCTGTCATATCTTACTTATTCGTGTGCTTGCCTTTAAAAAACCTCAAGTGAATTTGCAAAACATGACATCCCTTCAGAGCAGACTCTTAAATCTTCTTCAGTACATCATGTTTATCTATGTTATTTTTGTTATTATCATTATTTCCAGTGATTTACTTGGAACAGACGTCAGGCTTAGTGATCTGTAGTTCCCTAGATCTCTCCTGAAGCTTTTTCTTTTAAATAAAATAAAATCAGTGTCACAGACTAAGACACTATAGATCACACATAAATGAATTGATATCTTAGCCAGATGTTGTATTTGCTGCTTGCTGTCCACAGGACAATGATCCTTGCTTGCTTGCTGTTTGGAAAGCTGTACTTCTAAGTGCAAAAGCAAGTTTCTCTAAAGATATGAAAGTGGTTTTCACTTTTTTCTGTAGAAGGTTTAAGCACTATCTTTGGGAAGATCAGTACATGCTAAAGATTTACTGTAACAGTAACGCTACAAACATTTAATTGTATGAAAAGAACTCTCTTATCTTTCCAGTCTGTAAATAATAGTGCCATAAATATATGCTCCTGTGCAGCAGTAGCCATTCAACTATGTAATAGCTGTCCTAATTACCACAAAACACAAATGAGCTTGTGAAGACACAGTTATTCATTTGCAAAAGAGACAGCATTCAAAGAGAAGTAAAACTTATAACATCTTTCTGGAATTGAGAACCTCTGTGGAAATTAGAACCAACAAACAGGCAACTTGAGATATGGACTAAACCAATATACACAAGTATTTTTAGCCTCACCAATTGTGTGAAGTGGCAGTTTTACATCCCAATGTTTCTATGGGCCATCTAAATTTCAGGTCTAAGTTTACCCAATTTTTCTTTAGCATGGTGTCAACTTTAACCTCTTTTAACTCACAAGTCCAAAGACAAAGAGTTGAAAATGAGTCAAATCTTACAAACTTACCACATGGCTTTCTGTGATGCAAGGTGAAATGCTAGGTTTCATTGTGACCACGTTTCTACTGGCAGCATGTTAAGGTTAGACATAACAGTGTGTTTAAAACTATACACAACTGTTTCAGCTCGTTTTTCACCTCTACATTTTGCATCAGTCCAATAGAAGCTTGTAGTTCTAGTACGTTTAAGTCAAATGTAGGGAGAAAAAACCAAAAACATTATCAGGACTGGTAAGAGGTCATTGGAGCAAGCATAGTGTTCACATTCTAAGTATTTAACAGCGTTAAGGAGAAAAAATTACCCTATGACAAATGTTGAAAAAACACCTTTCCAAATATGAGATGAAAACACTTCCCTAACTTAAAAGCCTCTTGTGCTGCTCAGTCTTTCGGGCATCACAGAAGTTAACAGTATCCTCACTCCTGCTGCTGCAGGAGTGAGGACACAGCAGACAACAAAGTCATACACAGTCTCTATATTAATAGCAGAAAGCAAAGAAACCCAAGAGAACAATGAAGTTGCAAAGAGCTCTTTCCGCTCTTCCCAAGCTGTCATAAGAAAGCTGGTAGAAACAAACAAACAAAAAAATTGGCTGCCAAAACAAAAAACCAAAAATATTCTGCCTTTCAACACCTGTATTTTGTTTAATTTCGACTACCACACTTAATGTTTGGGGGCCTCTTAAACCCTTTAATGAAAATCACAGAACAGCTGAAACTGGAAGGGACATCTGGAGGATGCCTGCTCCAACCCCCCTGCTCGAAGCATGTCAAAGACAGTAAGTTGCTCAGGGCTGTGTACAGCTGGGTTTTGAGCTATTGCCAAGGATGGAGACTCCACAACATTTTTGGACCACCTGTTGCAGTGATCCATCACCCTTACCATAAAAAAAAACAACAACCCAACATTTTTTTCTGATGTTTAAATGGAACTTCCTGTATTACAATTTGTGCCCAATTGTCTTGTTCTGTCAGTGGATACTACCATGTGGAGCCTGGCTCTGTCCTCTTTATTCCACCCCATCAGATTACTTATACACATAAGGTGCCCTTGAGCATTCTCTTCTCCAAGCTGAGTAATCCCAGCTCTCTCAGCTTCTTCTCACAGGAGAAATTCTCCAGACCCTCAGTCATCTTAGTGGCCTTTGCTGGACTCTCTCCAGTATGTCCATGTCTCTCTTGTACTGGGGAGTCCAGAAGCAGATACAGCAATCCAGGTCTGGCCTTACCAGAGCTGGGAACTCTTTTCCTAATGCATCCAGAACACTTCTGGCCTTCTTTGTTTTAAGTGCATGTTGATGGCTCACACATATCTTTCCCACCAGGACCCCCAGCTCCCTTTCAGCACAGTTGCTTTTCAGTTGGTTAGACTCTACCATATACCAGAGCCTGGGGTTGTTCCTCCACAGGAGCTTGATTTGGCATTTCCCTTTACTGAACTTCATGAGGTTCCCATTAGACAGTTCCTCCAGTCTGTCAAGGTCCCTCTGGATGTCAGCACAACCCTCTTTGGTCTATCAGCCACTCCTCCTGCAAACTTGCTGAGGGAGCACCTCTGTATGACCACCTAGGTCAGTAACAAAGGTGTTAAACAGGACTGGCACTGGTACTGAGCCCTGGGGTACACTGCTAATGACTGGCCACCAGCTTTTGGGCCACTTCTGACTTTGTGCCACTGATGCCAACCCTTTTGAGCCCGTCAGGTCAGACAGTTTCCAGTCACTTTCACTGTTCACTCACTTGGTGTGTACTTCATCACTTTGTCTACGAAACAAGCTGAAAGCCTTACTGGAGTCAAGATCAACAATGTTTACTGCTCTGCTCTCATCTACCCAGCCAGTCATCTCACCACACAACATGGTTAAGCATGATTTCCTCTCCATGCTGTGCTGACAGCTCCAAATCAATTTCTTGTCTTTTGTATTTTTAAGTTATTCTAGTTCCTTTTCTTCATCTTCTCCAATTTAAGCTTTTAGTTTGTGTTTTTTTTTTTTTCTTTTGATGTCTACAGTACACTTATTAATAGTTGCACATCTACTAATTGAAATGTCCCTAGAACAACTAACAATCTCACAGCACTGCTTAACAAACTACTTATTCTAGCCAGGCACTGAAATAACAATGCTTCTTTTTTCTCCACAAATGTATGTAAGCTAGTAGCAACGTTGTTGCAGCTGTAATGGCCTAATGATCTCAGAGAAGCAAGGAAAACACCCTACTCCCCGCCCCCAAATATACTCACTACTTACCACCATGCCTGTAAGAAATTTTCTCTCCTTTAAACTGAGTATTTTGTTAATAGCATCCCTTCTACACATCTAGGATAATGCCCATATTTTCCTCAGATTTCCTGCCTTCCCTGAAACAGAAATGTCAGGGAGCACCTTCTCCACGTTTCTTCCTTAATGTCTTTTCTTTAACGTCTTTCACCTTCCCTCTTCCCTTCAGAAGTGCAGTGAAGAAACAGGAGGCTCTAAACTATGCTAAGAAAAGGCCCATGCTTACACTATCAGGGAGGAAAGAAAGCACAGCACTAAACCCTCTGCACTCAAGCAACGGTGTACCTGAAAGGTAAGCATCCTTTTAACCTCCCCTAGAACTAAAAATGCACTAAAAAAAATTAGCTAGCAAAGAAGTGTTGCAAGTTTCATAAATTCTGTCCAGTTTTAAACATTTCCAGGTATTGGATAATCCGGTAGCTGGTTTGGCTAAATGGCAGCTCAGCTCTGTAAGTCTTACAGTAATGGCAGGCTACAGTTGTGGTTTTACACCGTATTATACATCTGACTAAGTGTTTCATACACACGCTGTGGCATTAAATGGAACTGGAAGAGCAGATTACAACTTGAATCCTGTATTCTTTCACGAATTTAATGATGTACTGCCAAAAAGGAGTCCATTTTAAAAGCCATGTTGTACATGTGGCCAGGACACGTCCGCTATAGTTCCGACACACCATGGACAATTGTCTGACAACCATTTCTGGGGTACTAATGCTCTCTGCAGCGCAGTGCTTGACTAAAATATTTTAAACAAATTCTGACATACTCCCAATCAGATTATAACAATTTTCAAGCAGCTGATGCCCTGGGTCAGTGCTAGTTGACAGCAGCCATTTAAGAACTCTTTCACACTCGTGCAAAGTTAAATCAACTTGGCACTCTCTCTGGTAGGCAATTGTCTCCTTAAAGTATGAGCACTATTCATCCAAGTGAATTGCTGCATTAAGGGGACAGTTGGCTGGCATGGGGAGGACCGGACTGATTGACAATGCGCCTTAGTCACAAAGAAGTTGCAGCAAGAGTTTCTAAAAACCAAAAAGCAGTTAAGACTGTGAATAGATGAAGCTAGATGAAGAAACAAAAGTACAGGATGTTTCCAGGAAGATGCCAGTGGTTCAATAAGCTTCCTAACTATGACTAATCTTAAAACAGTTCTTGTGTCTTGTTTTGTAAATTTAGCACCTCAAGTGTTTCAGAGAATTTCAGTTTGCTACTTAACCCCTTAACACCAGCTAAATATTGCAGCAACAGTTACTTGTGGAGGGTTTTTTTGCAGAGCTACGTATGCTAAACAGCTAAGAGCTCTGTGGAGCTTCCCAGGGAGGGAATTTTATTTCACATATGAAATGTTAATAAAGAAATGCAAGCAGCATTTAAGGACTCATTTTCTCAAATTATTCTAAGGAGATTACAATTCTCCCATTCCCCTTCCCTTTGTGAACCTTCAAAGAGAAAGTGCAAGAAAGCCTTACAGTGCTCAGGTCAAAATAATCCCACAGTCAAAAAATGAGAAAAATTCAATATGCAGGACTGCAAATGATACATTTTATAGGAAGTGTAGCAGAGCATTACATAAGTAATCACTGTATTTGAGTTAATTTTTCAAGTATTATTTCTTCATCATTTGTGTACACAATACAGATACCGTTGTGTAAAGCATTAATAAAAGATGCCAAAGGCTCTGCTGTGGAAGTCAATGGGATTACTCCAGATACCACCAGCAAACACATGGGATAACATGCAGTTGAATTTTTGGTGTAAAAGCAAGACTACAGAAAGCCACTCAGGATGCCAGCCTGAGGCTGAAAATACAAACAAGGGTCCCCAAGCCCGACACAACTTGACATATAAAGCCTACTAGATTTAAACAGCAATTTAAAGAAAGTCTTTTCAGCTACTTAAGGATAAATTGCTCAGAAGTTTGCTAACAGCTTACAAAGTGTTTGACTTTTCTAATGATAATTCTTATGCCACATAGACAAGAGCTCATAAACATTCTAGCTTCTGTAAAATATTTGTAGTCAGGCACAAGCGACATCTCATTCACTGCTCAATGTAGTGAACTAATATAACTGTACTGTCTAATTGAAAAAAGGAAAAATCTTTGATTCAACTACTAAGTTAACCTAGCTGTTTGAGCTAACAGATCCAATTTCATTGCCTGTAAAGGCAGGCAACACTTTGTTTTAATTTAATACTCTAATGAAGTCTACTTCAATAGTGTCACCTCCACTTATCCCAGCAGACAATTTAGTCCTTTTGTGTAAAGCTAATCCAGCTCTCCCTAAGTCAAGGGGAATTTTGCACTTGACTTCAGTGTGAAAAAGGATCATGTCCTAGAATAGGAACACTAAAATATCTGTGAATAAAAATAGGTTCAGATTTTCCAGTTCCTAATTAGCCACCCCCTCCCCCAAACAAAGAACAATCAAACCCCCCTGCCAAAAAAAAAAACACTTTAAAAATGGAAAAAAAGTCTAATTTCCATTTCAGTTTAAGGCACATGAAAAGTTATTTTACATGGCAATGTTTTTAAAGAGAATAATCCCATTCAGATATTCTGACTGTAAAACTACACTACCTGCATCTGCTTTGGCTTTTCAGTTTCAGAGGAAGTCAGGGGAAAACAATGCCTCAAGCCTAGGAAATACTCTGAGATGCAACAGTTCAATGGCATGGTTTCCAAGCTGTAGAAATCCTGCAGCAGTAACCTTACTTTTTAGTTCTCCATCAGAGCTGTTAGGAAGCTTTAATGAAGAATGGCTAAGACTGTGATCAGTCCACTGGCTTGGAAGCTTTTGTGTGTTACTCTGTTGGCCTAAATGTGATTTAATTCCGTCACATAAATTATCCAGTTACCTGGCTGTACTGTAGCACAGGTAATACAATAAACAACGTTTACATCTAACTATTTGTATAACAATGAAAATAAAATAAAACAGGCCTATGCAGCCAAATTAAGCCATATGCTGACTGACCCAATGGTAAGTTACCCTTCTGATGGCATTTTTTTAATATTTGAAGTGGAGAAAGGATTTTTTTTAGTTGCAATTTATATTAAGACACGGATTTACTGTTAGGATAACCTATATTGAATTTAAAAAATATTCAAACTATGTTGTTAGTCACCAAAATTTTAAACAAATTCAAATCACCAAACTGGCAGAGCTCATTCGTAACCACCTGAATTCAGAATTTGAACACATAAATATCTGAAGTAACATAAGCTGTTACAAGTGTAAAGGATATTCCCTGCTTAATGTTATTTAGATACTTGTTCACTAGAATCTCAGAAACACTTAGGGAAGATAAGGTTAAAAGACAGGGAAGAGATTTGTTTGTATTTTCAAAAAACCCCACAAACTTGCAGGTATGAGATCTATTCATTCTCACGCCTTAGATGTTTTGGTGACCAAAAATTATTCACAAACTAAAGCTAACATTCCCTTTTGTAAATAAATCTATCAGATTTAAAACAAAATGTGGTTTCCATTTAGAATTATTGCTTTCTATATTCTTATCTAAAAAGCAGCATATTATTAATTATTATTAATTTGTACTAAAAATGTAACACTGATTATTTATATGAATTTCAATCAGAATTTCCATTCAAATGCCACTGAATACAAATCAGGAAATAAAAAAAACTGTCTTGCATAGAAATTGCACTTTCATTGCTTAAATAATTATATATATAGCTTAAGAGAATTATTAAGACACTTTATTATTATATTAAATACACACCCAGAAAATCCATGCCCTTGGCAAAAAGCTAACAAGATTAATGCAAACCTAATATATAGTCAGAGTCAATATATTTTACTGACTAATAAGACAACCTCTTCCTTTGGGAACAGAACGAAGAAGCACAAGTGTAAATCTAAGTTAAAATAATAATTTCAAATAACCATATAAAATCAAGGTGTCATGCTTGTTAATGTTAAGTCACGTTGTATTAACTTGGCTATGATTTCACCACATATGCAGCAAATTTAAATAGTATTCTGAAGGTATGTCAGACCTAAGCTAAAGGGAAGGGGAGGTAACCAAAGAGCCCTAGATGTAATAATCAATGCAAATTAATTCCAGAATATTTAAATACACCTACTATGCATGAACAAGTTAAACGGTTTCCAGGGAAATAATTTTTCATCTATAAAGCAACACTTGTCTCATTTTACGTACATCATGATAGCCTGAATCAATCAGTTCTACAGGTTTCTACAGCATACAAGCTAAGAAATATTTCCCAAAATGAAAAAGAAGATTGATATCTTTAGCAAATTACATAATATGCAGTAATTCAGCAAGATATTTTGAAAGCTTATCACTTTAAATAGCCTCAATCACTATGATTTATGAGTTGTGTTTTTATAACTGTACTTAAAAATACAGTACAGAACTATACTTGAAAGTAAAAAAAAAAGTACCCATATTACTATTGCATCTTAGTCTTTAAAGCCATATGCAGCCAGCACTTAATTTTTCTGTCTTCTAAAGTTGAGACTTTTGTATTTGCATTTTGCTCACTCATTTAAAACCACAGAACAACAGCAACAACAACAAAACTCTAAAAAGCACTAAACAAAAACACTTAACCCTTTATTCCACCAACTACAGAATGTTACTACAATACTTTTCAGGTTTGAGAAAACAAATGTTACTCAGGAGAACTTCCCCAGCTGACTGGCGGTAACAGCTCAGGAATTATCCTTGTTTTCCCTTCTCTTTCTTTCAGAGATAATTATTTTCAAAAGGAATAGTATTTTGCTTTATGCTGGAAGTGTTCTTCAGTAGAATATTTAACTTTACTGTGAAAACAGAATTAAACATGGTTGTCCTCTCTCCAATGCATGTTTTTCAGTTAGGTACAGATGAGCTGATCTGGTCA
Source organism: Platyrinchus mystaceus (assembly GCA_035041135.1). NCBI lineage: Eukaryota > Metazoa > Chordata > Aves > Passeriformes > Tyrannidae > Platyrinchus > Platyrinchus mystaceus. The sequence goes on along the minus strand of JAWWLV010000088.1, from coordinate 103,928,596 downwards.
ATACTATTATAACCTTTAATAATCCTTTAAACAAATATTTAACATCGGTATCAGTTAAACAAACCCATCCCTCTCTCTGTTTTCAGGACTTTGTCATTCTATTAATACATCTTTTATCCTAGAATATATGGGAGGGGGAATCCCAAAAAAACAAAACCAAAGAACGTACTTTGGCAAAAATCCCATATATCACGTCTCAGAAACCAAAGAGCACACTGTATTTTAAGAGATTACTGCTGGAAGAAAACCTGAATACTTTTTATTTAGGAAAGGCAGAATCAGAAGTGCCATCTGTTGCTCAAAGAACTCAATTCTGAAAATTTCCCTCAAATTAAACTTCCAAAAACTTTTACTTGAGACATTAAGAATTTCTCCTGAATGGGGTGGATTAAAAAAAAGAAAATAACAAACAACCAAACAAAACCTTATAAGAATGATACACAACACCTGGCCTAGTCATCACACAAACTAGAGAATTATCTTTGCCCTACAGAACTTATTTAAGCCTTGCATGAATTTGCATTAGTAAAATGGAAAAAAACCCACCATATTTTCAGGTTCACTTGTCACTGAAGTATTGCAAGATTTTCTATCAAGAGAAATTACCTATAAGTTCATAAAATGCATTATTACCTATGTTTGCAACTTCATCAAAGCATCACTGTAAGTTCACAGTTCTAAGGAAATGTGTAGTATTTCAACTGAACTACTGCAATCAGAGCAAGTCAAAAATATTAAATACTATGGATCAACAAAACACCAGAAGTTGTAAAACATTCTGCTGGCATGTTCTGTTTTCAGCTTAAGAAGTTACAGGAAAAGGGAACAAAACACTTGCTTTTATCACCATAAGCTTTCCTCTCATTTCATCTCATCTTTGCTTAGTCCTCACATGAATATAAATGCCACATCTTTACAGATCTTTAAAATGTGAATTTTGCAGCTAGGTTTGGTGCAGATTTTTATGATGTTCGGAGACCACTGTTTTATACAAGCTTCAGACCTAAATGTCACACTTAATTCTCTGTTTCTCACAGATTACCCTTGTAAAACTTCTAACCAAAACACTACACATTTTTTCTGTTAATATGCCTATTAAGACCTCGGTTTGGAAATCAGTAAGATAAGGTTTTAATTTCCAAATGCAGACCTCCAGAAAAACAGTCAAAATCAAGGCAAAAGAAGGAGATACAAGAGAACTAACAAGATGTACGACCAAACTTACTGATTTGTTCTAAACATCTTACAATGAAATACAGAACTTTTGTATTTATTTTCAAATTTCCTTCCTCAATCTCAGCTTTGCTAATGTTTTCTTTCCTACAGATTGGCAAATGAATGTTAGTTTCAGATAAATGTGTACTTCGAAAACAAGAGTATTTTCTAGATGTTAATTCTATATTCATTTTTCAGTGGAGCATACTTTGAACAAAACCTTAAAAGTATTGTTCATCTTTCAGGCACCTGTTAAGCCTATTGAAAGACCAGTTGTGATGAACCAGACCAGAAGTCCACCAAGCCCAAACATCTCTGAGGTTCACCACTGGTTCCCACCATCTGAGATGCCGGGCAATCCTGGATGCTCAGGAAGGGAGCCTAAGAACCAGGAAAGCCTGTGGCTGTGCTATCCTTGGTGCAGTCTTTTAGCTTCTGGACTCTGGGGTATACTATTACTGGGAAAACAGTATTTATGTTGAACACACTAAGCTGGTAAAAATCAAACTGAAACAGAGTATGTAAAGGAAGAGAAGGACTTTGGATAGTTTTTCTTTTATTCTTCTGTGGTTACAAGTGTCAGTCATGATTTGAGTTTCCAATAAAATGTTCTTGAAAAGCAGGAAGATATACTTAACAACTGAGACCTGTTTTTCCTTCGTCACTTTTTAGGCATAAATATTAATTTTGTTATTTAACCATACTTAAAATAACTTATTAAAACTGGATTGTTCGCTATTAATTTGCTTCAAGTCTTCCTTTCCTGGCTGACTGCCAAAACAGTTATAATGCTACACAATTGCAATACACAAGAGACCCACAGCACCCTCTAATTACTCTTTCAATACCTCGCACGAGCACTGCCTTTCCTTAAAACTGCGAGGGCATTAAGTAGGGCTGAAAATTCCAAAACCTTTAGCCCAGATACTGTATTTTATTCCTGAAGCAGAAGTTTACATGTACCATGAAAATGATTGCCTGAACTATGGGCAAACATTTGGAACACAAACACAGTCCTCCACTCCGACCTTTCTTTTGCTACAGGGCTGTCAGTCCTGGTAAGCATAAATGAGACCTGACTACATTTATACTCCATCATTCATATTATGAATAAAATACTATTATTGTCTCTGTTTTGCAAGATTAGAAAGTGCTTTGGGCATGTGCAAACAAGGGAAGTTTACCCCGCTAAATCAAAGTCTTCCAATATGAAGACTGACTTTAAATGTCTGATTAATGTCACAAAATTCTCCTGAAAGTTTGTCCAAAACAAAGTTAAAGGCCCTGATCTACAAAGATTTACTTATGTAGGTGTGTTTACTCAACTTCACTGTCAATGGAAGTAAATAAAGTTACTCAGTTCTGTAAGCCTGGTCTAGCTGATCCTAAAACCTGAACTGAGAAGGTGGTTCAACACTTCCAAAGAATCATTTTCCCATACTTCTCTAGACCTCTGGAGCAAAAAAAGCCACAGAAACATTAACGGAAACATCTTAAGCCATAGAAGCTTTTCATACTCCTGAAGCAACAACTTGGAAGACAAATTATTTGCTGTTCAGTAGCACCATCAGAATTCAAAATTTATGTAAGCATTTAAGATACAGGTGCAGTCAATACTGATATTTATTAGAGTCTTGTATAACACTATTATAAAAGCATTTGCCTTCAAAAAATACAAAGATAAAATACAGACAAGTTGGCAAAAAAAGTTATCTATTTTCCTATGCAACAACTAAGAGTACTCAAGAAGCTGAAACAGAAATGATTCCAGTCTGAGGTTTTACCTCTTCAGCACTCTCCCACCATAACCTGTAAAATTACCTAACACTACAGTCAAGAAAAATCGAAGCAAAACCCCAGTCTTGGCCACAACAGTCAACACAGCCTTAGATGCACTTAGTGATGATCCCTACAGCAGTATCCCACTGAGCTGTGGGGCTCAGGTACAAGCCAGGGTTAGCAGTCCTTGCAGGAGATCCTCAGCTCGAGGGCTTCATTTCAGCTGAGCATCACTTTGATCCACTGACTTACAGAAAACGACATGAAACCTGGTGCTCTATATGGTGCCCACCCAAAGCGACAACAGAATATTTTCCATCCTATTTCCAATTATCCTTCGCCTTTTCAAATTTTCAAAGAATAAGTGTTTAAGTCTAAAGGGAACAAAACTCATGAATAAGTAACAGTGTTTACTTACTCAATTTTTAGCATTAACATTACTATCATCTCTGATCCTGCAATCAGCTGTTCATGTGAAATTTACCTAAGGGTGCAGTCCCACTCATTTCAATAACTTACTCTGGTGCCAGTTTCTGTTTTGATGCACTGGCACCATCAAGGATAAATCCCCATAAGTGCAAAAGGCAGTAAGAACGACCCCTTAAATCCTAAAATTAGTTGACAGTATCTTTTCAATATGACTTCTCCCCTACTAAATTCAGCCTACACACAGGAAGTTGTCCAGGTTTGCCTTCAAAACCTGGCAATTGATAATACAATCTGGAACCCTACAGCTCTAAGTCACTGGTGTGAATGCAGCCATGTAGTGATTGCAAGAAGTTCCCATATGGCAACCGTAAGGCAGTTTGTATTAAAAAAATATATATAAAATTAGTGGTTGCCACATCATAAAATCCATCACTATAGAACAGCCTCCTACTGGCACTCTCAAGAAGAACAGAAAATGAAACACATCCTGAGAATTTTTTATCTACTTGTATTTGGAGTGGTTCCTCCAGGATAAAAACTAACCCATTCTGTTACAGTAGTTAGAGAAAGCTACAGTTCTCCCTCACTGATCAATCTGTTCCATCAGCGAGCATGGGACTTCCAGTAATAGAAGCCTGAAACCTTTCACGAGGACTTCACAGAAACCACAGGCTGTGTATGTACACATGGAAGGTGTTCTATCCGAAAAAGGCTGCTTGATGTGACACAGCAGAATAAGGACACGTTCCTAAAGTAGTCTTTGTGTTCGTACTGACACCAATTTTTACATTAACATCAAGGCATCTTACTCAAACTGTGATCAAAGTATGCAGCAAAACAGCTGGATGCAAGGAGGGAACATGGATGAAAGAACATGTTTCTTTTAACTAACATTTTGAACACAAGGAATTATCTATTGAAAATACACAGCTTTTGTCCACAGGAAGTACATATAAGAAAAGTAAAACCATGCAGCTAGTTTCTTCATAAAGTAAACTTTGACCACATAAACTGACATGTGCCACACTGCAGACTTTCGCATCATGGTCACATGACAACCATCATTTATCAGACCAAACAGAGCAACAATTTCATTCTTCAGGAGCTGCGGAAGTATGCAAAGCTCAAAATAAAGAACATTACTTTAGTGCAGAAGCACAGTTCTCTGACATGTTGCATTAATATTGATAAAATAACCCTAAACGGTGAAGTTTTTCAATAATTCTATTATCTAATTATAGTGTGCAGCACACCAAAGATTTACTATTTTTCTAGCTATTTCAAATAATTAGCAATTTAAATATACTTTCAATTTTGTTCATTATTTCATAGCCAAAGAACTGTTATCAGGTAATAAATATTTCCCTGAAAATCTACCTTTATAATATGAAATACAGATTAAAGCTACCTTGGGCTCACTACTGTCATTCCAATGTTATGGTATTAGGGTCCAGCTATTAAATAATTATTATATTGCTGGACCAGCAGCTCTGCAATCAGCAAAACCAGGGAGGCCCCACTTCCTGCATCAATGTCCATCCTGAGGTAAACACTGACTTGAACTCTCTGGTGTGCAGTTTAAGAGCTCTCTTCCACTTGGCTTCCCTACTTTCACAAATTCTGTACAAATTGCTCACCTGGGAGACCTCTGCTGCCAAATTTGTTCGAAATCAGCTAAGAGCCAAAGAAGTTATTCGAGGGACTGAAGGCACACAGATCTTGCAGTTACATTTGAGCTGCACCTCCTAAGAAAAATAAAGCTAACGACACATGTGGAATAATTAATTACTGGCAATCGCTGCTACCAACTACTGTCACCCTTTCACACTCCTGGTATCACTGGATCTTTTTCTTTGAAATTCAGCACAGTGCCAGTGCTACTGTCTTTCTGTTCCCATCACAGATGCTACCTTGTTCCAAAATTACCCGCAACACCTCAGCTGCGCAAAAACACACACGGTCTCCACCCTATGCCTATGCTCAATAGGAACCTCCTATAAATGAACTTACAGACACGCATCAGAAATACTAGCAGGTAGCGTAAGGTTTTGTTGTTTGAAAGGAACAGTTCTTACATCTGTGAAGCAGAAACATAGCTACGGCAAAACTATACTACCTACCAACAGAGATACTGCAAGTGTAACTGTTAAAGCAATTGTATTAGATATCCCTCTTCAAGGTCTTACTTTCCAAAGAGGAAAGCAAAAGACTCTGAAGTAAACTTTTGTATCCTGCTTCCATGACTAAAGGTCAATTTCACTTGCAAAATTTGCCTGGAATTTCATTCGCCTGTCTATGAATTATTAAGAGTAGAACAATACATCTTCCCTGTCAACAGTCCCAATTTTTAAACTAGTTTTGGAACATTCTGCCAGTTTAAGTAAACCTACACACCTAATTTTTAATTAATGACCAGTCTCTGCTTAGGGGTAAATTCAGCAGGTACACCTGAATACACCTTCTTAAAAACATGAGGTTCGGAAATACTTCTGTCCTAGTTTTCCCAGTGCACAGTGGACCTACACATGCACACCAGACACCTGGAACAATAAACCCCGTAACACTTGTAATATAGTATAATGGAGAAGAAGACATGCTAGCCCTGGGCCTGAGGGATGAGCGCACAACTTTATGCACATCAAGCCTGCGGGTCCACACAGCGCAGAAAGTTACGTGCAGTCTCCGCAGGAACCAGGGCCTGTGTGTGTCCAACACGCGTTTTTTTTTTTTTAAAAACTGTAAGGAAGACGAGGAGGCTTGATGAAATGTGATGATTGAACGCTTAAATTAATGACTCAGAAATGTAAAGCAGTCGTGTCCCAGGCTCGATGCAGGGATACAACCAGAACAGCGAGGGGCAAGGGGGGAAATTAATAGAAAATAAATCCACGCAGGCCAAGCTGCAGGCGACTCGCAAACCAGTTTCCTGAATTTCGCCCTTTTACATCCTCCGGCCCCGCGCCGGGAGCGGAGCCGGGACCGGCTCACTCCCAGCACCGGCCCGGGCGGTGAACGCCGCCGGCGCCGCCGGGGGACGAGCGGCCGCCCCACAGCGCCCGCGACCGCGGCAGCCCCACGGAAAGGGCCGCGGGGGAACCGGGCGGAGGGGGGGACGCGGGGGCCTCCCCGGACAAACTTACCGCCCGCAACCCGCCCAGCCCAGCTCGGCGCCCGCCTGCCCGACCCCTCGGCCCCGCGGGCGGGGGCTCGGGCCCGGGAGAAAGTTGCCGAGAAAGTTTCTGCGGAGGAGGAGGGTCCGGGGGTGCGGGACGCCCCCGGCCCCCGGGGCGCGGCGGCGGGGCGAGGCCGGGGGCGGGCGGCCGGGGCCTAGTGCCTCCATCGCCGCCGCCATCGCGGCCGCCGCTCCCGCGGGGCGGCGGAGCGGGGACGCGGCCGGGGCCTCACCTGCCTCTCCTCGGCGTGGCGTGTGGGAGAAGGAGGGGGGGAGGGAGGGAAGGAAGCGGGGCCCCCCCCGCTCCTCCCGGAGCCGCGGCGACCCGGGGAGGGAAGCGGGGAGGAGGGGAAGGGAGGAGGGACGAGGAGCGGGAGGAGGGAGCGGAGCGCTCCGGTGCGTGCGGGGAGCCGGAGCCTCGCTGCGGGAGGAGGAGGAGGCGGCGGGGGTAGAGGAGGAGGAGACTCCCCGCCCCTACGGCCGTGCTCTCCGGCGGGCACCGCGGCCCCTCCTCCGCGCAGAGCTTCTCCCCATGCGGGCCGGGCCGGGCTCGCCGCGCCTCCCGGCCGGGGCAGCGCTTCCACGCCCGAGCCGGAGGCCGTGGGGAGGAGCCGGACTGCCCCCGCGGAGCCGGGCCGGCGGCGGCAGTGCCTCCTCCGCGCCGCTGCGCACCGAGACAACATGGTGGAGGCGTGCGGGGCCGTGCGGGGGTGGCGGGCGGGGAGCTGGGGCTCTCCCTGCCCCGCCGCTCGGCCGAGGGCGGCCGCCCGCTCCCGGCCTTGTCTTCCCAGGCTGGAGCCGGGGCTGGGTCGCGGGGACCCTCGGCGGGCTAGATCCGGGGGGAGCTGCTCCTCCCGCCGTGCCGGGCAGAGCCTTTCTCGGCAGAGAAGCTGAACGTGAGAGATTTCGGCAGCGGAGCCTTTCGGCGTGGTGCGTGAAAGCTGAAGAAAAATAACTTTTAAAACTCCTCTCCCAGGCTTCTCCGGGTGGGACCTGGCTTAGGCTCGGTACATTTAATCTCTTTCGGGTCAAACAGATGCAAAACGTCCCTTCGGCAGTGCGGATGCTGCAGGGGGAACGAGGAGCTCCAGCGGCCGGCGGGGAGCGGTGCCCGGGGCTCGGGAGTGCTCGGAGCTGCACCGCGGAACAGACCTGTCGCCCTAACACCGAGCAAGCAGAGAACGAGCCCGTAAATTACGCACCAATAACTCCGGGGTATTTTATGTTACGGGTCTCCCACTCACCGCAGTTCCAGAAGCCAGAGTTTCGCATTTAAAGAAGTAAAAAATGGGATTTGTGTGAAGGTGGGCTTCATGGAGAAAGGTGGTTCATATTCATCTACCCTTAGAACTGCAGACTCCAGGAAGAAGCGACAGAAAATAAATTAAAAAAAAACCCCAAAACAAAACTAAAACCCCAAGTTATTGAAGTTTATATGGGCATATCGGCAATTCTCATTCAACATTATCATTTATTGTTTTCAGCTCTCTGTCCAATTTACATTTACATCTCTTGCCATTGTTTGCTTTAAAGGCTAATTATAAAACAGTAATTGTATTGATCACTAATGATGACCTAATATAGTTTAATTTAAAGAAAAAAAGGGAGACAGGGCGTTCAATTTATTTTGCAGGCAATGCTGCAGAGTAGAGCCATTTGTATTTTGAATTTCAGATAAAGCAAATACAATACAAGCATTTGCTTTTAGAGGGCCATAAATGTACTAAGCAGTTAACAAAACGGCGAAAGTGTTCTAGGTTTGGAGACTCAGTACTATAAATTGTTGTCATGTAGTCGTGTTAGAGTGGTGGAGTTTATAATTTCCTGTTCAGTCAGGAGTCTAACATTATACAGAATTGATTTTTGATTTAGAAAGCAACAGTAAGTTTTATAAATCGACCTGGGCAATGAATTACTTAACTGAGCAGGAATTTTTGCAGACTGGTTGGAGCTGTGTGTTTGCCACGGCTTCACTTCACCAACTGGGCTTTTGAGAGTCTTGAGTGAGAGCAAGGTTTGACTTCCAGTATCATTTTTGGAATTTTGTATACACAGGCAAGCATTGCTGCGTGGTTAATTTTACAGCACAATGGTAAAACCTGCATATCTGAAAAATGCGATGAGCCCTTACTGTGTCATCATCTTCATTACGTTTCAGAATTACTCATTTAAGACATTTTTTTTCAGCACTGGGCTAAAGATTTATAGTTAGAGACATACTGGCCCTTGCCAGCTGTTACTGTAATTTGACTTCTGGGTTTCAGGTTTGGGGGTGATGGATGTGATTACATAGCAGTGCTTTCTCATAGCACCTGGCTATGCCTGTGTGGCACCGAAAGGTTTGCTGGGATTCTCAGTCTATCACCCCTCTCCTGTTGCTTTCTCTCCTTAAGACCAATAAAAGTAACGATTTAGTGGGTTTCTGAAAGGCTGAGCTGTTAACTGTGGCTTCCATTGGCTGGCTTATGTGTACGTGTGCTATCAGCTGCCACAGATGGTACTGGGGCTGCACCAAAGACTGACTTTGGTTGGTAGAGGAGAGACCATCACACTTAGTTTCAAGCACAGTGTGATTAAAATAGCAGGGCAGCTGGGGAGAAGATGAGCTGACCAGTCCCATAATTAACAGCAAGCTCAGACTCACGCCATATGGGTGTGAAAGAATAGATGAGGGTTTGAGTTGGGAGTCTTGGAGGCTAGACATACTTTCATTGCAGTGGAAAAATTGGCTGCTTCTTAAATTGTCATGCACTCGTTGATAGTCTGAGTGTTCCTCATTTTCATAAGGAAATGTTGAATAGGTGACTGAAACCCATCAAACTGCTGGTGGTTCAGTCTGTTTAATCCTGCACAGGACAGGACTCAGGGTGACTTGCCACCTTTTGCTTGCCAATCTGCAACCTCTCTACCACTTTTTACCTGGGTAAAGCTCCCTTACTGCTGCTGCACTGCTTTTCCTGAGCGGGCTCTCAAGTCTGTTGCAGTGCTGTGGGTGCTATGAGCCATGCAGGTGGACTGACACCACTTGGTATTCACTCAGGACACATCAGCTGAAATCGGCACCAGTCTCAGCTGCAAGTCAGACAAGGCCAGTGCCCACTTTTAGGAATTTCCCCTCCCTTTTATTCTTTTGGCTTAAATTAGTATTTTTGACCCTGCCCGGGAAGGAGGAGGGAGGAGCTGCTCTCGCGTACTTTAGCGTAGCTGGAATATGGTGTGAGAAGCTTCCAATGCAGGGGTTCATTGCTGCCGTTTGCTGGATACAGTTTCTCAAATATCCCTTAAGACAGGCTCAGCATTCGCTAACCCCTCATCTGTTTTGCGTTGTTAGTTGGCATTAATGTAACATTGGAGATTTGTCCAAATAGTACTTGAAGAATGCCTTCCTAAATATAGGCTATCTTTGAAATTTCTCATATATTTGAATTACTTTCTAAAGAAAGTGATCATTTATATTTGTACAATTCTTAATGTATTTTTGTAATTTGAACAACCCCAAAAATGTATGGTAGGATCAAGTATATATTAAGCCAAGTAAAATATTTTAGGGTTATATGGGGGAATGGAGGTGTAAGAGCATAAAGAAAGAAGGAGAAACAGAGGAATACAGATGGAAGAAGGCAGACCAAGATATTTCAAGCATTGATGTCGGTTCGGTGATTTGTAGTTGGGGAATACAGGACTTGTATTCTGAGATTTTGAAAGAGATGGGTAGATTGATTTTCTGAAGATCTTTAACAATATGTGCCAAAGGTTAATCTATGGCACACATGTTAGTAACCAGAAAACACTGAGACATTCTTGAAAACCCCTGGTGGGATTGTTTTCCAACAATTTAGATTAAAAAGAAAAATACTGTTGTGATTCAGCGTCTCCTGCAAACAATTTTTTCTTTTAAAGAAATAAAAAGTTTTGGTGGACCAAAATTAATTCCTTCATTTTGAGAAAAAATTATGGTAGTTGAGGCTTCACCCTAGCTATCACTCTTTAAGACCTTGGAAAACAATGGTATGTTATAGTAGCACCTCTTAAAATTCATGGGCCAAGTTCCCATTGCTACATTGTACATATTACGAAAAGCAGTTTGTCTTGGAATTAGTATTAGTCGCTTGCTTACTTTTAAACTTTGGCATCAATATTCTAAGATCAGGGAGTTTAGCAAAACATAGGAGTTTCTCTTTAATCTGAAATATATTTCATTTGAATTTGAATATTCTAAGCATTAGTCAAATAAGTGGGTAGCTTTTGTCATGTTAATTTCTATTTAATATTCTAAAAGCTATTAATAAAATCATTGATGTTTAAAAGTGAAACATCTTCCTTGGATATAGTGCAAATTACATACGAGTATAGTAGTTCAGTAAGGAAGTGGAGTGCTATGTCACCGCATGATGGATCTGTCATTGTTTCCTATTCTGAAGCAAGTATTCTATTTAAGCTTTATGTTAAACTTCAAAATTTTTTTTTGTTACAGATTTTCCATTTTGCCTTCAAATGCATCTGCATCTCCAAATGGCCAAAATCTTTGTGTTTGGTACCCACATCTATTTGCAAGATTAAATATTCTGTTCTTTCTCAAATAGCATTTCTGTTTGATCTTGCATAACATGACTAATTACTTATGCATATTTTACTTTTAGCAAGTATGTGGCAGGTTCTTTTTTAAAAGCATTGTTTCAAAGATTGTTTTTGAACTTACTAAAAGTTATTTTTGAAAGCATGCTAAACTTGGAAAACCCTGTACTTCCAGACCTGTTGCTATTTACATTTGTGTCACATCCAGTTACATCAGACATGCTGGATTACATTGTATAATGAAAGCCGTATTGCTGTACTCTAATCTTTATCTCTTTATATCCGATCTCCTTTGAATTGCACATGAGTATTGCTTATGGTTACTTAAAATAACTACTGCTTTTGTTTCAAGGGCAGTGCTATATATGATGAACACTTAACACTCAATCCTGCTTTGGCAGCAACTACATATCCTGTATCTTTGGTTCTTGCATGATTTAATTTGGAAGCTTGCACAGGCACATTCATTTTTATTTTTCACTTAAATTTTATATGTGAAAAATCTGAAACCTATGAAATCATACATGCTCAGAAAAAAAAAGTATTTACTTGGGCCACTGTGCTCTGAGGGATTTAGAACGTGTTGCTCTCCTCCTCACAAAGCGGGTCACATACTCTTAGTCAGAATGGAACAGGACAAACAATAGAAACAAAACAAGTAGGTGCAGTAAAGCTGATCTGAACTGACCTTGGTTTGGACATCATTGCTGGAGTCATTCATAGCCTTTAAGAGACTTCTGATCTCTTTTGGTAGCCAGTATAAAGGAGCAATTTCTGCTGGCTTTGGGAGGCTTACACATATATGTACTGGTTATATTTATTTATGCTGACTACCTAAGATATGATGGGAGTAATGCTTACTTATGTTACTAGCTGCAGAATCCAAGTTAATATGGCATTTAGGGAGCACTACTAGGGGATTCTGCATCAAAATCTCCTCTTTTCCAGTGCATCCTGAATTTTTACTGTTGAACACACATGCTGTTGCAGCACTTTTATACATGATTTCATAAACCAAAGCCAAGTGAAACAGAATTAAAAAAAGAGAAATTTTATTCTCATCAATAGTTAAGGCTTGCTTGAGACTCCTCTGAGCTACTACCCTGATTAAAGATGAACAAATTCCTCAGGCCTGTGTGAGTGCTCTTTGTTATATTTTAATGCTTAACAGGTCTTTCGAATTTTATGTGCCAGGTTGTTATTCCTGCCCCAACAGGGATCCCTGAGGATAATTGTTGGTGACAACCTTGAGGATCAGAAAACTTTCCATCTTAATTTAGAGATGAATGTGATGATGTTTATTACCTTGGGAATAGTTCCAGGGACAAAATTTTTCCCTCAGTCTGGGATGCCAAACAAATCCTTAGAGTGGAGCTTCGATCAGGATGAGGCTGTTGGGTCTCGCGATGTTCATCATTGCAGGTGGACATAAATGTTGTGCATCGTTTAGAGATCTCAGAAAACTGGGCATCTGTGAGATGTGTAGTTTTTCTACTCAGCATCCCCTCTATTTCTATTGGTTTTTTCACATCTTTAATTTTCTTATCACAATTTCTTCAGGTGTAGGTTACAGTCCCCTCAGGTCTGCTGGCATAACTACAACTATAGTTTTTCCCCCATAGTTTTGCAGTTCTGCCAACATGATCTCGGTTTAAGTCTCCAAACAGTTTTCTAAAAACCAAGAATATGTTGATGCACTTTTGCTAGGTACTGACATATATTCTGTTGTGCTCACTGACACCAGGAAAGAGGTAATAACATAGGGGGACCATTGGCTTCTTATGCTACCTCAGCTACAGCCAGAACAGCCTGAATTTTTGAAGTTTCAGAATTTAGGAAAATCCAATGTACTTGCATTAATAGATGAGGAGAAAGCTAGATGGCTCTGTTTTCCTGAAGTTTAACAGTTATTTGGCTCTGCATGCATGTTTCTCTTTTCCCACCCACGCCAGATAAATACCCTTTGGTTCCCTTATCACTATCTGCTTTGTTCCTGTGAAGCAGCCACAGTCTCTTCCATTCTTCCCTGAGAATCTGTGTCGGGTGAATGAGAGTCATGAATGAGACAGCCGAGGTAACCACTGTTCAAGAGGCAGCACTTATACCGGTTCTTAAAATCTGAAAAACACATGAAGAGGTGGAAGAAGTCTGGGTTTATTAAAAGCAGAGCTTGTAGACTTTCCCGTGGTTAATGATTGTTAGTGCTGTTTGTAAGAGTTTCCAGTACCTATAACCACCCAAATTCTACTTCTTAGGCAACGATTGTTCTTGGCAATTGCCTGCCTCATTATTCTGACACTTGCAGTGTGAAAATCTGCTGCTTTCTCCAGTTAGAAGGAGGCAACTTTGCCAGCTAAGTTGTAGAGAAACACTTTTACTTCCAGACTGGACGCAGTCGTTTCCAATGTCGTAAGTCTCACATATAGATGTCAAGGATATATTTTTTGCAATAGGTGTTAATAGTACACCCACATCTGACCTGACAGTAAATAAGCCTCTGTCCAGGCTCACTGTGTGTGTAGAAGCTTAGTAGATCTAAGGTGAGTTCTCCAGAAATTCTATCTGCATATTCTCTCAGAAGCCAAGGAGGCTGGAGATGCTCCACTTCAAGGCTTCAAAGGCTAAGCCAGAATTTCTTTGCAATTAAGTAGGAACGCAGAGCTGGAACAGACCTCCCACCATGCAACAACTATTATGGGAAAATAGTAGCAGCTCTTCCCTTCTTCACCCTTTGCTTAAAAAGAAAAACTATATGAGAATGAATAGAGGAGAACTACTTCTGAGTTGTTCCTGTCTTTGTTCTGCAAACTCCTGATTTGCCCTGATGTTTTGTCACTGTGCTTCTCAGGCATCTGGCTTTCAGGAGAGAAAAGGAGCAGAACAGAACCGAACCTGAGGCCCCTTAAGGAGTGCACATGATGGTACATCGTGGCTGCTCAGAACCTTTTTGTTCATGTTCTTCAAAAGGAAAAAAACCCACTGCTATAAAGGTTCAGGAGAACTAAGTATGTGCCATGAATTCAGAACTGAAAGCTATAAAAAGGACAAATTTATTTATTCATTTATTCATTTGTTCATTTATTAAGGACAGTTTTTACCAACATGCATTTATACAAATTTTGAATTATTCTAAGAAAGGCAGCTGGCAGATAGTCCTTTCTGCACCTCCACCCTCTCCCCTCTTTGAATACGCAAGTAATTGATCCTGCTGTTTCAGACAACTGTAAAACTTTGGAGGGGATATAAAAATCTCGGATTCTTTTTTTAAGCAACATCATATTTCAGTATTTTCTTATGTTTCATACATTTTGTTAAATAGTTTGTTGAAGCCAGATAACTTTGTGTGTCTGGTATTTCATTTCTCATGAAATAAATTGTAAATTATAGGATAAAAAGATACATTTATAATTCCCATAACAGGCAATGCTAGTTAATAATATACAGAGATATGTAGCTAAAGAAAAGAAGAACAATACTAACTAAAGAAAAATACACAGCTTTAAGGCTTACACTATCATGGCTCACATGCTGCTTCCTTCTGCTTATTTTTCCTTTCACTTTTGGTTAAAGTGGGATTTTCCAAAGCACAAGAATTTCCTTATCCTACTCCTCTTTCCTTCGAAATGGAGCCTATTGAAAATCAAGACTGTATGTTCAAAATTGTCCCACATTTTTGCTTTCTTTTTTAATTGGGAAGAAAAGTAAAACACAGAAAGTTCCAAAGTATTTTGGTTTTAAAATGTGGGCTTGGGACATCTTTGATGCATCATCATAACAGCTGTAAGGGACACTATTGTTCTTGATGGAAAATGCAATCCATAAAAGATGATGGGGGAAAATAAGGGACCTAAACCATGACAAACTCATGATGAGTAATAACAAACCATCCTGAAGAAAAACATTTAGGTTTGCTTGGACAGTTCAAAACATTTTTGATTCTTTTTTTATTTTCCCAAAGGGACATTACATTGTTTTGGCACAACCATATTTTTCCTGTGGAAAAAATATTACAGAAACCACTTTTCTATTAAAAACCCTGAACAGAATTCTGGAGCAGCAGTAGAGGGAAGTAGTCAAGCCAAAACCAAGTGCATTTGAAAATGTCCTCTCAGGAGAACCTTTTGACTGCTCCAATCTGGCAATAAGAATTTTATTGAAGGTAAGTGTATTTCATACACACCAAACATAACCTGATGGAATCCATGTAGCATAACTTGGTGTGTTTCAACACATTTGAAATATGATGTTTCACAGATGCACTTGAAAACTCTGTTTAAAAATGTGAAAAAGTTCTGTTGAAAGGCTTGGGCCCTTGAGGTAAAAAATCACATCTGAGATTTCACAAGTGTTTTGCTAAGACTGAACATTTTTAAAAAAACTGAACACTGCTTTTTTTGACAAAAAGTCTCATTCTCCCAAGCAAAAGTTTGTATAAACATATTTTTAGCTTTAGAAACGTATAACAAAATTCGTCATTATTTAATATTTAGAGACATACTGCTAATTTTGATTTAAAAAAACAGACACAGATTTCTTTTTAACAGAGACAGCAAAGTATTTTGGGGAAAGATATGGCATGCCATACTCTTACTGAATTTTTAGGATACATGTGGTTAGGGCATTTTGCATCCTTGTAAAAGTTGCCACGAGTCTCTCAGTTTCTAGAACTGATGACTGTCTCAATGTCTATTGTTTCAAGGCAACTTGTGCTTTAAATGTGACAAATGTGCTGGCTTCTTCTGTATCAGGGCAAGCTTCATCATGTCAAGAGCGAGTAGGAGATGCAGCCTGTTATTTCCTATTACCCAAGTTAATCACATGCTTTTCTGAGTATAATAAACAGGTGATTCACCAAGTTTGAGAGCAGAAGTGACCAACAGACCAGCCAGTGTCAAGCACGCTAAATATCTATCACCACCTCTGGGATTTCACCCACATTTGAACCCTATCTCTGGTGCCAGAACAAAGTGTCCCTTATGGATAGAAGGCGCTAAGAGATTGGGATTGCAGAGCTTTGGGCAGCACAGGTTTAAGGGAGCAACAAGCAAGGAGAGCAGAGCAACAAACCAAATACAGAGCTTGATGGGTATTTGAAGATGACTGTTGGCATCGTGCCTGTTGGCACATGGATCATTTTGGTTAGCTAAGTTATATGAACTTTCACCCAGTTCTTGCAGGAATGTACATTTTTTTTTTTTAAGTTTTCACAGTGAGATGCTAGGCCTTATGACAGGTCTGTTAGGTGTTTTCATAATAAAAAGTACAGTAATATAAACAACCTTTGCTAGTCCAATATGCAGAATGGCCACTAACACTTCTGAGCTTCATGACACCCCAGGGAATGAAGCAACTGAAGGGCCCAGGATTATTGCAGATTTAACTGGTTAAAATAAAAAATGCTTTATTTGCAGCATGATGTTTCTGGGGATGTCTGGGAAGTCAAATTGAAATGTGAGAGCGGATTTCATAGCTGAGGGCTTCCCCTTGGAGCACTTGTGGCTCTTCACTAGCTCAAAGAAAACAAATTACTAATGGATCCTGCTGAGGTTTGAAAGGATAGGTTTTTTAGTGAACATCACCTGACAGTATTTATTAATACATTCAGTGTGTTTCAATATAATTTTTCTCATCTTTCACCACTGTTGATGATTTCTTTTCTATAGTTGTTTTGTTAGTCATTTCTGTAGGCAGTCTGGCAGCTGTTGCTGCAATCCTTTTATTAATTGCTGTTGGCTCTGGATTTAACAAAATACAACTGCACCCTCTTGTGGAAGAGGATATGTAGATTGTTTTGGTTTCCTGGTACCACCTGGTTTATTTTTTTCTGATCGAGTCAAAGGAAAACAAATAGCAGAAGTGTCCTGAGGCCACACAGCAACAAAGCTTCCTGGAGAACTTCAAAAGAATAATCTGCAACTTTGGAATGTCTGAATTCGGCCAACTTTTGAAGACAAACTTCTGTGGGGAAGACCTTCAAAGGCACCCTAGGAGACCTTCCTGCCCTTGGTTTATGTGGGAATCTCTGTCATAATATATTTTTCAAGAGAAACAGAGTTAATATGGCTATATACATAGAAGCAGTACATTTATAAGTAAGTCTAAGGACAATAATTCAATATGAGTATCCAGCACGGACCTGAAAAATAGTTTATGCTCATTTTCTATAAGTACATGAACACAGATGTCAGTCTCCCTTTATGTGCTAATGGAAACAGTGCATGTTCTTGAGGGCAAATACATTTATGAAGGGAGTAGGTTGGGTTGCACAAAAATGGTTTAACTTTGAAGCCTTGTAAATCTCAGCAGGTCATCCTCTGGACACTTTTTAAAAGAGAAGTACTTTTAAACTTGTGAATTCATTTATACTCTGATCTATGAGGAGTGGGGGCAGGGGCAGCATGAACTCCTTCAACTGCTGAAGCAAATATATTGGCATGTCCACCTCCCACTCTGCATGATATGGGCTTGCAGAGAGAGGCTCATACAATATTTACTTTGATTTAAAAAAAAAGTTTTTACAGGAAATGAATTTTCCTGAAAAAAAGCCTCAAAGTTCTAGTGGGTTTTTTTTGTTTGTTTGGTTCTCCCCCTCCCCCCACTGTTAATGTGGAGGCAAGGACTTTCTGGCTAATGTAAAATGAAGGAAATACGATTAAAAAAAAACATGTCCTTCATAGGCAGAAACCCTCACTGATAAAAGGGTAAAAATTCCCCGAAAGTAACAAGGTATTTGTGAAAGTATCACTTTCCATGAGTAAAGAAATAATGCTAAAAAATTTATATAGTTTCTAATACACAAAGTATTTGAATGCATTAAGCTCCTGTGTAAGCAGCAGCCGTCTTTTCATGGGCCACAGCACTGCTATTCTTTCTCAGAGCAAAGAATTAAACCACAACATGCTCTGAGGTCAGTTAGAAAGCTGGAAGAATTTGTTTTCCTCTCTGCAAATGGTGAGTTGGAAAAAAAAAAGGAAAAAAAATAACTGTCATACAGCACGTATGTATGTATCCCCTATGCAGAATTTAATGAGATGAGTTGATTTGCATTTTTATGTCTGAACATGTTCTTGCACTGCCAGCATGTCTCACTGAGCAGTGAAATACAACCTCTCAACTCCTCTGGGTGGGGTAACTGAATTCAAGAGGATGGTCTGAAGTTGCGTTTCAGAAGTCATGGTCCGATACTAAGATTGTCTTACCTGTGACAGGGCTTCTGCACTTTCTGAAGTTCCACAGTTTTTAAAATTTGTCCTTCTGCTTGCTTCTCTGCTGCACTTTTGCTCCATGCATTTGAGGACCCTTCACAATCCTTGGATGGTACCTGTTTCTGCAGTTAGTAATACAGTACTTTACCCCAGATTAGGGTAAAGCCTCATTTTACTCTCTCTGTTGGGTATCTGCACTCATCCTGTATGTGGTATTTAGTGTATTTCTGGCAAAAACAGTGGTAAACCTGGCATCACACCGGCTGAATCAGGAGGAGCAGCTATGATAACAGGTCTCCAGGGTGTGTGGCTTACACGACCTGGCTGACTTTGGGCTCTGTGTGCTATCACAAAGGAAAGAAACAAGTACTCTCATGACTGTTGACATTATAATTTTGTTACATCTTTCCACAGGGCATAGAAGTACGGACAGGTGGATGAGAAAAAGAGTTACGAGCATCCTCATATATAAAAAAGCTGCTTTTTGGACCTCTATGTTCACGCTTTGTGCAGCCAAACTCAGAAGGGATCCTCTTATTACACTTCAACCACAGAAGCTTGCTCCTTCTCTAGAGCAAGTATGGATGTGAAGTTTATGCAGCTGCACCCCTCTTTCAAGTTAATTATATCACTCCGAGCACTTCAGCTATGACCCCACACTGCAGTGCCTTCTGCTTGAACCATCCTGCCTGTTTCTCTGGGCGCCTGCCACAGAGGTTGCCTCCCTGCTGAAATCCTGGCACTTTACCTAGTGCTCTGTAATCCAAGTTTCTTTCAAGCTCACGTACCCAGAATTCACCACTGTAGCCACGTCTCATGTCTCTACATGACTTCAGCTGATTTTCCGCTCTCCCTTGGGGAAAGGAGTATATCCAGTCTCATTTTAAAAGACACCCTTTGCTGAAAACCAAGGATCTACAATCTGCAATACAGTCTACTACCTAAAACAGTTCCAGCGTGGATAATAAATGACAAAAAGCCAATTTTAATTCCTAGTATTCATCTTCCAATTTATAATACTGAGCATCAATATAAGATACAACTCCACATCCCTGGCACTGGCCCCTCATCCTATACTCCAAATGTTCTGAAAACAGTGATGATAACACAGAGGTGTTTTAGTTATTGCTGAGCAAGGCTTACATAGAGTTAAGGCCTTTTCTACTCCTTACACCATCCTCCCAGCAAGCAGACTGGAAGTGCACGAGAAGTTGCGAGGGGACACAGCCAGGACAGCTGACTCTAAGTATCCAAAGGAATATTACATACCATATGGCTTCATGCTTAACATATAGAGCTGCAGAAAGAAGGAGGAAACAGAGGAACGTTCAGAGAGGTGGTATTTGTTGTCCCAAATTACCATTAGATGTGATGGAGCCAGGGTTTCCTGGAGATGCCTGCTCATGGGGAGTGGTGAATGAATTCCTGGTTTTGCTTTGCTTGTGCACACAGCTTTTGCTTTAGCTATTAAACTGTCTTTTTCTCAACCCATGAGTTTTCTCATTTTTACTCTTTCAACTCTCTCCCCATCCCACTGGAGGGAAGTGAGTGAGCAGCTGTGTGGAACTTAGTTGCAGCTGGGGTTCAACCACCACATCCAGTCAAGATAACTGGGTGCTCCTGGTATTAGGCTTTGCAAACCTCAACAATCAGCAAAATTCCTTCTCAGCTCATTTCCTCTGAAACACTAGCTTGAATATTATCCATCCTCTGCTAGATGCAGCCTACCAAATCTTGCGTGCATCACTCATCTGTCACAGCAGAAGCCCTTACCTAGCACGGTGCACCTTGCGGGGTCTAAGATTGTATGTTACTCATTGGTCTCAGCATTGCTGGTGAATTTCAGCTCTAATTGTAATGCTGGCTCCGTCATGGGCCCAAACTAACCAACTCCTTACATCTGAACACTGTCCTGTTCCAAAGTAATCCCAACCTTTCTCCACATGGATGCTGCAGGATCTCGTTGAATTTCTGCATTTCTTGCAGTCATTTCCCAGAAATGGGACATGGCTGGGGGTGGCAGGGATGAACTGAGAAGCTTCAGTTGTGAGCCTAGTGTTAGGATTGGGGTAAAGATTTGTGTTTTGCAAAAGAAAGCATAAAAAACCCCCCTGTGTTTATTGTGTATTCCTAGAAGATCATTAAAACTGGAATGGGGACAATTCAGGGTAACAGGAAGGATAGGAAGGAAGGCTGGAGTTGCAGGTAGAGGTTCAAATGGGAAGGACTGATCCAGAGAGTTAGCAGGGGATGGAGATGCTAGTCACAACTGCAGATTAAACTCTGGGCTCTGATTAAAACTATGGTTAGAGTTTGACCCCAATCCAGGGTTTTAATAAGGGTCAAACTCTAACCTAGTTTAGTTTCTTGATGAACCTGGTAAGTGTAGATGGTAAGAAGAGGAGAAGTATTAGACCAGTTCAAGATTATTTTGGTTAGTGTTTGCTTCTTGCTCTATTGACTCTGACAAGCAAGGCGGGAGGTCTCCTAATGAAAGTTCAGCTATTCTGTTTTTGGTGAAGGAGAGAAGAGATTAGGTTGGCCAAAGTCAATTTTGATAAGTTTAAGGCTAAAGATGGTTCTGAGTAAACATAGTTTGTGACTCCACCAATAAATAACATTTCAGTTTTCAAAGGCTTTACTCAGGTGTCAGGTATGCTGGCTAAGATCAGCAGGAAAAACAGACACACCTGTATAAAAAGTGTTTGTGCAAATCAAACCTTAACCATTGTTCTGAGGGTTCCATACAGGAAATACACACACACATATATGTTTACACACACACATATTGTTAAATGTAGGGGCTCTAAGAAAATTGCAGAGTTGAGGCATCACTGTGGGAATATTTCAGAAAAACAGAATACTTGAGCTCAAGGCCTGGATATCAATTTTACCTGAGACTGTGGCTTCCACTCAAACTCTAATTAATCCCATAGTGTTCATCATAGAACTCAGACAGTAGTAATTACCAATTTATGTATACAGTTTCCACAGTTAATCTGAAATTAAACCATTCACCCATTTTTTTAAGTATTCTGAGTTACATCTCCTTTTAACAATCACAGAATATTCCAAGTTGGAAGGGACCCACAAGGATTATTGAGTGCAAAGACTGAATGACCTGTATGGGGACCAAACCTGCATCCCTGCTGTTATTAGCACCATGCTTTAACCAACTGAGCTAATCTCAGATGATTAATGATGGATAAGAAGTAACACCAATAAATAATAAATTGCATAATGCAAATTGCATAGAGGAATGAAGTAGCCTGTGCACTTATACAACAAATTTTGTGGGTAACTTGGTTTGGTATTTATAGAAAATCCCAGTGGCACTTCAAAACTGTTGAATCAATATTTCAAGAGTAGAAATTTACAAAAGTGCTCAGAGTGATGCTTTCATAGTAGAATATTTAATAGTACGCTTTGAAGGTATATATTCAATTTCACACAAAGACCACAAATCAGTTTATGTGTTATACCTCAGAACAGCCCCTGGTATCATTAGATGTCTTATAAAAGCTTATTCAAAAGCCAGTAGGATTTTCCACTTGTCCTTTTTGGGTTATATTCACCAAGAGGTGAATTCTACAGCCTGTAAAGCAGTCTCACTGACCTTAGTGAAGCTGCTTATGAGAGAAACTGCTGTTGAGAAGAGTATACCCTTTAATAAAAAGGAATGTAACTTGGAAAGTACTGAGGTTAAGTTACACCCTTCTCCTTCTCACTGCAACAGGCACTTTTGCCTTCAAATATACCCTTACATGTATCACGTGCGCTTGTTGTGTAAGAGCTAAATAGCAGACAAACGCATAAAAGAGATGATGCCCTTTGGCATCTTTAAATGGGGAGTGAGAAGAAGCCAATGGCTGGGATGGGTGCTCTAGTACTGGGCTACAAGGACTAGAAGGATGGGGAACAAGCTAGTCTCCTGTCTGTCTGTAGTGGCTCTATTTTTAAGCACAGCCTTTGGGAATTATACTGCAGGTCACCATTCCCAATATCTGCTTATTCCTTAAGGCTCTTTCTCTGCAGAGCTTGCTGCCTGAGGAAGTACCATGATGACCACCCTGATACTGATTTCAGGTGGGAAGTCTGATTCAGAAATCTGTGCAGGTCTTTTGATCTGCTACACCATTGGTAATCCTGAGAGCAGGTTTTCCTCCATCTCTGTGATTTGCTTAAGTCACAGGAGTTCTCCTGTCAGTCTGAATGATGCAATTAATATTACTTAATTGTTTTTGCATGCTTCTGTGCCTTACAAGCTCCAATTATACATATCAATTGAATAACACACTTAAAAGAGTGTATTATTTACTATAACAGACACTTTCAATTTTAAGAACTAATTTCAATATTAGTTTCTTCAAGCAAAAGATAATTGTTGAAGACAAAATTGTTTGTGAAGAGATCTCTAAAGATTTGTCCAGTTTCTTTTAAAAATCCCCCAAACTTCAAGCTGAAAAAATATTAATAGAGAAAATGTTTGGTGTTTTGGTTTTTTTTTAACAATGTGCTGAATTTCTAAATATATAGGAGGTTTTTCTCCCCTTCTGTTTTAGTGGAAAGTTTTAGAAACATATTTCTCAGCACCTCATATCTGTCAGTCTTCTGGTCTCTCCTTGCATGTAGAGTATTTTTAAACTATGATGCTTACAGGTACTTTCAGTTAGTCGATTGCTCCAAGGTAAAGTTTAAGCAGATTTTTCTTCTCTTTCAAAGCTGATCATCACTCTCTGGGAGGCTGTCCTCTTGGGTGGGAGATGGGACATGCATTGGGAAGTTCCTCTCAGGCGTTTCCTGGTGGCTGTCCCCTCTTTTTTGTGCATGTGTCCATCTAGCCAGTCTGTCTACCAGCCTTCTGCTATTTCCGTGGATTGCAGGAGACATCTTGTGGTCACAAAGCAAAATCACCGAGTGTGCAGAGCAAAGTCTTTCTTCTGTGAGGGCTGAGGAGAGTAGTGAGACTTCCACTGTCTTGAAAGTGTTTAGTTTTCCTTTCACTGCCAGGGAGTAAGGGAATTAGGAGTTATCCATCTGTCTTAAGGGGCTTTTTGAACTAGAGCAGCCTGACTGAGCTGGGACAGAAAGGAACTTTGAGTCTATGGAGACAGCATACGGGACATTGTCAGCCTTCTGTGTAAGAAGGACCTATGAAATCTGCTGCAACTTGCTCAGGCAGACGTTTCTTAGATGAGGCCTTGCTAGCAGTGTGTCTCCTTGCTTGCAGCCACCTCTTTCCAGCATGAAGCATTGATGCAGTATGCCACAGAATATGGGAAATGAGGAAAAGCACAACAAATGAGCGTTGATTTGTAATTAACTTCAGCACAGTATTTTTCCTGTGACACCATGAATATTAACATCGTTCATTCAGTCAAGTAAGCCTCACTTATAACTGTCTGTGCAATTAGGGTGCCATCAGTACTTTTACCAGATAAACACAGAGGGAGAGTTCCAGTAAAGGAGCCTATTATTTAGAGCTACCTGTTAAAAAAAATAAAAAAAAAAAGAAAGTGGATTAGAAAGAACATAAAGAAAAGCAAGAAGGAAAATAGGAATGTCACAGGGAAGCAGAGAAGAAGAAAGACAAGATGTTTTTATGATTAGTAGGTAGGTATTTGTCTCTGATGATAATTAGTTATTACACAATTATGTAACAGCATTTCTCAGCTGGCCTGGACTTTCACTGTGTTAGGTGCCACACAGATACACATGGAAAATGACAGTATTTGCCTCAAAGAGAGTATCAGCTATGAGATAAAATAGAACAGATGAATGAGAAAAATAAGGAGATTGTGAAAGGGTGACGGAAGACATGATACCTACCAGTAAAAGGGTAGGTGCAGTGCTAAACTTCCCACCATACCATGCTGTGCTATTAAAACCTTGTGAGAGAGCAGAGATACGAGTAGGCATGCTAGGTGAGCTGGGGACAATAGCAGCAGCATAAGGTAACTCCAAAAAGATGCATAACAAAAACTGACTACAGAAATCATCCAGTAGAAGTTGTGTTAGTCCAAGCAGTCTGGTATTGAGACCATATAGTAATAATTTGTCCCTGAGTTGCTATTATTCATTGTGAGGAAATCTCACCCTTGCAAGAGTCATCCTCATTAGCTATGGCACCAGTAACTTCTCAAGTCCTGTGCAAAAGGGTATTTCATAAACGATGAGTGTCAGGTCAACCTGGATATTTAATTTTATGATGTGGACATTTTGCATTTTATAATAAAATATAAAATTAAATGAACAGTCCTTTTGAGGAAAAAAAATAAAATAAAAAGAAAACCGCCTCAGAATGTTTCAACAAGTGACAAAATGGCATTTTGCAAAATTTTCACAACTTCTTTCCCCTTTCTTTCCTCTTTGTTGAATGAAATTGCTGAGAAAATTATGCCATTTTGTAAATCTGTCAATGGTAATGATATTCCAAGGTTGTTTTCTCAACAAGCTTAATTAACCAGCTCTCACTTCTCTTTCAGAGCTAAGTTTTTCCCCCTTCCTTGAAAATTGAAACAATTAATACAAGTCCCAGCTGTAACAGCTCTGCTCTGCACACACTGCCTCAAAAGAGAGCAGCATTTCTGCATCAAAAGGCAAACTACATATGTGTGAGCCAGTGCATCTCCGGCAAGATCTCCTCTTGGAGCAAGACTGGGGAAATAGCACAAACACAGCCTGGTCTTTCTAATGTCCTTTGAGCTTGCTGTGGCTTAAGGTGCAGGGTAAACCTGCCCTAATTTAAATCATAGAATCATAGAACCATAGAACAGACCAGGTTGGAAGGGACCTCAAAAGTTCATCTGGCCCAAAATTTCATGGGAAAGGAAGCCTCGATGAGACTGTCTAGCACCCTTACCACTCACAAATTGAAAACCTCCTGTGATGGGAACCACTTTCCTGGTAAGGTTGTTCCACTGAATGACTCTTGTCACTGTTAAAAATTCTTCTATCAAGATGAAACCTCTCCTGGTAAAACTTTTGCCCACTGCCCCTTGTCTTCTTCATGTGGCTCCTTGTGAAGAAAGAACCTCTGACCTTGTAGCTGCCCTCTAAGTACTGGAATACCGTGATGAGGTCCCCCTAAGCCTTGTCTTTCTGGATAAAAGATCTAACTCCTTCAGTCTTCCCTCATGGGGCAGGTTCTCCAGCCTTTTGATCATCTTTGCAGCCTTCATTTGGACCCTCTCCAGTCTGTTTGTGCCTTTCTCGAGTTGTAGGAACCAGAACTGGACACAGCACTCCAGATGCAACCTGAACAGCACTGAATGGAATGATCATAACTCCATCTCTGCTAGTAATGTCCCTGTGGATGAAGCCCAGGATCCAGTCTGACTCTGTTGCTGCAGTCATGCTCTGCTGGCTCATGTTCAGCTCGCTATGTACCAGGACCCTCAGGTCCCTTTTAGCAAGGCTGCTCCCCAGCTATACAATCTTAAACTGTACTGGGCTCTTTAGTTATTTTAAATCTCTGCTGCATTTGCCTCTCTTGGCTGCTGAAACAGCTGGGAATGGCTGACATGAGAGAAAGACTTGTATAAACCAAAATCTGCCTCCTCTGAACTGTTCCTTGTTCTACGATCTCCAGGAGAGGACAAGATGTATCCTGAAGGCTTTTCTTTAGTTTTGTTGCATGTGCCTCTTGGCCATGATCTTCTTTCTAGCCAGGACAGACATTGAAATGGATGGTCTAATACATCTAAAAAATGTTTTTCAACCCTTGTCCTTACCTGCACAACAGTGGACAGATCCACATCAACTCTGGGCTTTCCAAGGAGTCTTTATAAACTGCAGGAAGTAAATTCCTGTGTCTCAGAGACACAAAGCTCTAAAAACAGCCACCCTTACCCCCCGCCCCCTCTCCCCCCCAAAAAAGGATGCTTAAAACCTATTTTGCTTTTGCAAAAATTAAAATTAAATTAAAAAAGGCCTTGACTATCAGAAGTGTTTACTCTTGGCTCCACTAGAAAATGCTGCTTGTAACATAAATGCAAAATCTAAGCTGGCTTGACAAGGTGACAGATTTTGTAGTTTGGTCAAATGACCAAAGTGACTAGAAAAACTCAGTCCTTCATGTAAAACGCTATTACAGCTAATGCAATTTAGGTATCCATACTGCAACTGATCACCTCAGTGCAAGCCCAGCTTTGCAGAGAAACCTACAAGAAAGTAGCTTTGCAGCTATGTTCCTGCATTGGTTCAAAAATACATAATATAGATGTGTTCCTTGGATTCAGGATATTTTGCTTCAATTTTCTACACTGTTACCATCTCTGCTAACCTTCATCAAGTCAATTGATTTCTGTGCTACACAGGTACATAGATGTAAGATAAATATCAAAGGTGAATATCATGTAGTACTTAAGTGGAATAACAATAGTCCTCCTTTTTCACAGCAATAATTAATACGTATATTAATATTTTGTAAATATTAATATGTAAATATAAATATACAATATTTAATTAATTTTACTTATAACAGGCATCGCTGACACAGTATTAACAGAGATTGCTAAGCCTGATCAAA
This sequence comes from Platyrinchus mystaceus, assembly GCA_035041135.1. Classification (NCBI taxonomy): domain Eukaryota; kingdom Metazoa; phylum Chordata; class Aves; order Passeriformes; family Tyrannidae; genus Platyrinchus; species Platyrinchus mystaceus. Next base: position 103,901,691 of record JAWWLV010000088.1, on the reverse strand, counting down.
CAATTAACTTTTCCTCTTGCCTGATAAGTGGAGTGAAGCCAAGATCAGTGTGGAATGCTTGGACATTACCTGCTCTGTTATTTCACATCTGCCACAGAAGCAAAACTTTAGTTTAAGTTAAACCTACTTGGCCATAAGTTTTGAGAATGTTTGTCTTCAGGTTCCTGCAGGGAGCTGGACACCAGATTTTGCAGTACCCAGTCTCCAAGCTGCACCATGGACTTTGGTTATGTTTGAGGGACAACTCAGTAATGCTAATAATATGTAGATGAAGCATTTAGCTGTTGTCCACAGAGAGCAATTTTGAATTGTCCTGCATACCAGAGTGTCACAGCAAGGGAATAAAACGGGCAGAAGTTCTTGTTTATTAACAGTGTTGAACTTTGAAATTCTAGTCACATTAAAGATGCCTCTGAAATAAGATTTTGGGGGAGGGGAGAAGGAGGGCAAGGAGGGGTCAGAAATCTTAAAGTCCAAACCAGAATAGACACTTGATTAGACACAACTCCTAATTATACTGTGATACCCGTTTCACATATCTAATGCAAATCAAAGGTATAAAACTGTTCAAAATGCAATTAGACACATTCATAGGAAAAGTCAAACAAGGACAGAACATCAGAATGAGGATACACTTAATATCTCAATAATTCCTTAAGCCACAAGCAGTCAGAAGCTGTAAGTGCATGAAGAAAATGTATCAATATAGGCCTGCCCTGTTCTTGTGTTCTTTTCTGAGCCTCTGCTAGCAGTTGCTATTGGAGATAGCCAAGCAGTTTTGAGGAACCACTGGTCTGAAACAATACAACAGTTTTTATGCTTTTAACATCTCCAGGGACTTCCATCCGAGTGTCCTGCATCACAAAAAGACATCTCAAATGTGGGGCTGTGCACTTTATCATACAAGCATTCTAAGCAGAACAGTTTTCATAGAAGAACCCCACAGAAAGTTACAGCATTTATAAAATCTTCTGCAATTCCTCCAGTGTCTGTACAAGCAAATGCCAGGGTGCTCCTAGAAAAGATGAGAGGGTATCACAGGTATATCTCAGCAAACTGCTGTTAATGTCTGCTATTAGTGTTTCTGAACTAAATTCCTCTCACTGAAACTTCGTCTTAGAGTAGGGGAGAGCCTAGATTTTGTGAGCTGGCATTTTCTGTTGATGATTCCTTAAACACTTTAATTACAAGCACACCTGATAGTTTCTTTCAAACACCTATCACATGGGCACATGGTGAACACCTATCACATGGCCACAGTGGAATTTCTGCATGACAGTTTTCTTACAAGAGATCGTTGCTAATGTAGCAAAAATACTGCTAAAACTGAAGGCCTTGGGCCATGTAGATTTTACTAATGTTGGTGAAAGTAATTTTATGGGCTTATGTCTAATAACATCAATAAAACAGCGAATATAAAAATGGGATAAATGCTAAATACAAGCTCTGCAACATAGCAGCAGTATGGTATGTGTTATATGTGTATGGAAAAGAAGCCAGCTGATTATTGGTATTTTGCCTAAAAAAGAGACTATTGAGGGACTAATTTCTGGTAATATTAATCATGGTTTAAGTAGACTTGACCCCCCCAGATCAATTGCTGTTTTCAGGAACTGAATGCCGCATGACATAAAAGCATTCCCAAGGGAAATCTATTCTTCTCTACCCAAATGTCATTATCTAAAAGTGGATAAAGATTATTTGCATAGAGAATGTGAAGAAGATATTTTTCAGCTATTACAATGCCACTGGGATTAGCACTTTCAGAAGAGATGATTTCTTCTTGCCTTTTTTTTTCCTTTAAATGGAAGAATAAGTCAAGTTCTTGCTCTGGATTTTATTTTTGTTTTCCTTTTTCTGCAGATAACTGCTGGCAAAATTTCCTGCTTTCCACAATTTTGTTTTAATGCAAAGGTATCAAAGACAATCTTTCTTTTAGGAGTGGTGGGAGCAAAATATGCTTTTGTTTCTTTTTTTTATTTTATTTTTTTGACTACCAGAGGCTCATGCTGCAGAAGACACATGTGGTTAAGATGCTGTATTGAAAAATATCTTGCTCTTAGCACTAGTAGATATAGAAATCATAGAAATCTAATGTGTTAAGGATTTCAATAAATCATCTAATCAAACTCTTTGGTGAAAGGCATCAAGTATATCTGGGACACTAGCAAAGATGTTTGTCAAATAATTTGTAAATCCCTTGAATGAAGGAGGTCACTCAGAATTTCTCTATTCCTTGGTCCTGAGACTCATTGTCTTTCCAGTGAGAAAATCCCCCACATATCTAACAGAGTTAGTCTTTGCTGAAAACCAAAATTATTTATTGTTAGCCTTCTTCCAGCTGGTCACAGCACTTTCATTTCACTGAACAGCAGTTCACAGCTTGCCCCACACTCTTGCGAATCATAGAATGGTTTGCGTTGGAAGGGACTTTTAGGATCATCCAGTTTCTATCCCCTGTCATGGACAGGGATCTCTTCCGCTAGACCAGGTTTCTCAAAGCCCCATCCAGTCTGGCCTTGAACAATTCCAGGGATGGGGCATTCACAGCTTCTCTGGGCAACTCATGCCAGTGACTCACCACCCTTATAGTAAAGAATGTCTTCCTAATATTTAAACCTAAACCTACCCTCTTTTAGTTTAAAGCCCTTTTCCCTTGTTCTATCACTACATGCCCTTGTTAAAAGTCCCTCTCCAGCTCTCTTGTGGACCCTATGAAAGACTACAATAAGGTCTCCCCAGAACCTTCTCTTCTCCAGGCTGAACAATTTCAATTCTCTCAGCCTTTCCTCATAGGAGAGGTGCTCCATCCTTCTCATAAAGCCAGAAATAAGGCTCTGGATGCCAGGTACTCACTAAAGCCACTCTCTCACTCTCCCTCTGCAACTGGACAGAGGAGAGAAAAAAAACAGCTAAGGATTCATGTTAGATAAGAGCTGGGAGAGGTCAGTTACTGATTACCTTCATAGGCAAAACACACTCCGATTGGGATATTACTTAAATTTATTACTAACAGGATAAGAGCCAAAGAGTGAGAAATAAAACAGTTTTAAAAACACCTTCCCCCCTCCCATCCTTCCTTCCATGTTCGTCCTCCTCCCCCCCCCCAGCAGTGCAGGGGGATGGGGAATAGGGTTTATGGTCAGTTGTTGTTTCTGTGGCTGCTCAGGGAGGGGAGTCCTTCCCCTGCTCCTGTGGGGTCCCTCCCACAGGAGACAGTCCTTCATGGACCTCTCCAGCATGAGTCCATCCCTTGGGCAGCAGTTCTTCCCAATCTGCTGTCCCGTGGGTCACTCCTCCATGGGGTGCAGTCCTTCACGAATGAGCTGTTCTGACATGGGTCTCCCACAGGGGCCACAAGTCCTACCTGGGAAAAACCTGCTCCAGAGTGGGTTACCCTCTCCATGGGCTGCAGGTGGGTCTCTGCACCCTGATGGTCCTCCATGGGCTGCAGGGGCACAGCTGCTCCACCATGGTCTGCACCATGGGCTGCAGGGACCTCAGTTCTGGTGCCTGGAGCACCTCCTCCCTCTCCTTCTGCACTGACTTTGGTGTCTACCTTGTTGTTCCCATGTTTTCACTCCACTTTTCCTTGGCTGGAATTCTTTCTGTGCCACAACCTTCAGTTCTTAAATATGTTATCACAGAGGCAATATTAGCTTGGCCTTGGCCAGCGGCAGGAAGCCCATCCTGGAGCTGGCTGGCATTGGCTCCACTGGACAGGGGAAGCTTCTAGCAGCTTCTCTCAGAAGCCACCCCTGCAGCCCTCTTCCTCACCCCTCCCCCGCTACCAAAACCCAACCCCAGAGACCCACTACATCACCGCACATCAACACATCGACACTGCCCCAGTGCCGCCAGCACTGTGAAGGGCTTACCAGTCAGGCCACACTTCAGCCTTTGTGGAAGCACCTGTGATGATCAGAGAAGCTCCCTGAACTCCATGACTGCTTCTCACTCCTGCTGCAGCCTTAAGGTCTCTGTGTGTTGATTTTGATCAAACAGATTGTTCAAGAAGACTTGCAGATACCAGAAGCTCCAAATGAGCTTGTTCAGGAGGATCTGGAAGGGTGGGAGAAGCAGGACTGGACTTGAAGGGGCTCTAGCTGCTGCTGCTGCTGCTGCGACACACTCTGTTGAAGCAGCAGCACAAGAACCCCTCAAAAGCGTTCACATCAGTGGTGTATTGCAGCTTTTTTCAGGGAAAACTGTTGTAAAATCCAATGAGATTTGTGCATGTTGGAAAACTCAGCTCCTCTGACTGGAGCTGTACACTTTCTCTCTCTTCCCCTCAGGGCACTGCCAGGGCAAGGGGCTCCCTGGGGACCATGAGATCTCCCTGTGGGGTCTGTCAGGGCAGGCTCTGGCAGCTAGGGTTCATACCACCACCCCAGCCAGGCTCATTGGGCATCTCCCTGGGGCCAGGCACAGGTCAGGATATGGGCCTGTGGGTGGAGGCAGGGCAGCTGGAGAGCTGGAGACTGGCCCTGCTGTGGTGTTGCTTTGGGCAGGGGCTGACAGTCCTTGGGGACTGAGATGGAGTTCTGGGCTGTAGGCAGTGTAGGGGGGAGTCTCAGGGAAGTGTGTGGACAGGGACAAACAGGACTGGTGGTGACTCAGGACTGTGACATTACTTGAATATTCAAGCTTTCCCTCCTCTCTATCCTTCTCAACTAATTGCATTTATGGACCTAAAATCTGGTGGATATGAGGGGCTGACAACACTTTTGAGATTAACAAGTTTGATAAGATCCTTTGGCACAAGTGCCATGACTAGTTTACTCTTTGTATCTAAGTTTTGAGAGTCAGAGATCTCGATTTCCATGGAGAAGAAACATTGTTCCTCTCAGTGAAGAGTTATCAGTTAATCAACCCAACTTCGGGAGACAGTTGTTCAAAAGTTCTAAGTGTCACAAGATATTTAAAGCTGAAAAAAGTCATGCTGATAAAATATCTTTATAGCCGTATTTTTTATGAAATGGGTCATGTTTTGGTAGCATGCAAAATGCTGGAACAGCAGTTGTAAGTGGCTCAGCAGCACATGTGCTATGCACACCTGAAGACATGACACTAACTTTTGTCTGTAATTGTCTCTGTGCTACTCGGATGTTGTCACCTCCCCATGTCTTTGCATGCAAAACGGCTGAAACTAACGTCAAATGAGGAATTTTTCAGGTAGTAATGAATGAATCCCATCATATTTCCCTCTGTTGCCTGGATAAGTTTTAGGTTGTGTCAGATATCCTTCAAAGTTATGCTAGGATCTTAAGGACAAACCATAGAAAGGAGACAAGTTGCATATTCCCAAATGTCCTCAAACCAAACCCAGAGGCTTATCTGTTTCTTTGGCCAAAATGAGGTTTGATCAAGTCATAACACATTTGGTTCAATATTTGGCTAAATGAGACCGAACAAGTGAAACTAAAAAACTGAATTCTCCTCTCTGGTGGGAAACAAAAAATGTTAAAAACATTTTTTACTGCCAGAGTTAAAAATGTCACAGAACTGCCAAGAACAGAGCCACAGTTCTTCCTGCCCACTGATGTGGGTGTGAATCACAGCCCTTTGTTCCCTTATAAGACGTCAGCTGAAGAAATTCACTCATGACTACGGGGATGCAGCCCCCTAGGTCAAAGCAGAGCCTCTCTTAAAACCTAATTCTTAAATTTGCAAAGTCACAAATCAAGGTGAGACATGATATACTGTCAGCTGACAATGGCGATTTTTTTCTCTCATCTCTGGCTTTGTTAGTTGAAATGAACTGTGAATTGTCTAATCTCCAAACTTGTTGTTTACTTTACTTTAAAATGAATATCTTACCATTAGAGACTATTATATGTCTACAAAGAAGTCTATTTTTTCCTGATGTCACAAAAGTAATTTACCAGAATCAGATTTTTTTTTTTTTCCCGGAATGGTGGTGCTTAATCATTTTACGCAAATGTGGGAAAGAACTGTCATGTGTCCTTTACTTTGTAAAGAACCATTAAGCTTTGGACCTATTAGCTTGTGAGGTTTCACTTGTCGCTCTTTGTAGTTATATAATGAAATATTTATTGAAAAAGAAGAAGTAACTGTTAACTCTCTTCCATCAGTAAACAAGTGTCTTCTTCACCTTGTGAAAATGTAGGATGGATGACTCTTCAATTAAACAACAGTGGATACATAGATTTGCTGAATATATTTTATTTGAAAAGTGTAACATCTGTTCTGCCTCTCAGATTTCCTCAGGGAATTCCTCTTTTAAGCTATCACAGTTTTACATTCTGCCAAGGATTTTATTTATCACTCTGGCATGTTCAAAACTGCTGACTTGAGGTCCATTCGATCTGTTACCAAAGTGACTATGGTAGCTGAAGGATTTTATACTTGGTTTTCTATCATAAAATTTGTAAGCATTTGTTTTCCCGTAAGTATGTGCACAACTTACTTAAATAATTATCTTGTGCCCTTTTTCATCAGACACATACAGAAGTAATTTGTTAATAGTGTCTCATTTCTTTTTAGGCATTTCTGTTTTATGGTTCATTACACCTTTTTTTATATGTGGCTTCCATTTCAATAATAACTGACACTGCTGTGGTGGTTCTTTGTGTTTTTTTTATTAATTGAATATAAAATTGAACTAAAAAAATGAGTGCTAACTCTGGACATTTCAGATGCTTGAGAGAGTCACAGATGCTTTCAGATCATGCACGTCTAATTATTTCTCTAATAATGTGTTATTATTTATCTTTTGTGATATACTGTTTCTTCTCTATGCTATTGAACATATTAGTTTCCAGTTACTTACTAAAAGAGGTTATCAACAGGATTCAGCACCGACCTGCAAAAGGATAATGATTTTCAAGCCCTTTTAACTCACCTTGGCAGTACTTTAGTCCAGATTTTCAAATAAACCTGGCACCCAATTCCAAGTGTGTGAACATCTGGGTACTTCTTTAGATGCTCAAGTGGGACATGGGTATTTGTGGGAGTCTATTCATACGCACTTTTTCTTTGACATCAGGCTCCTAAAGTACAATGTATAGTCCTAAACAAAAGATGACTTACAATGTTATTAAACACAGTCAAAATAAATCACCTGAAGCTCTGACAGTCTAAGCCTGTGTCACATCTGACTGATTTCTGATACAGAAGTTAGTAGCACTAACCTTTTACCAGATATGGCAAATGAGTCTATTGTGTAAACTCCAACACAGGAAACACATCTGAGCCTGACCTTTAAAACACCTCCCCTTTCAGTTGTGACTCCTTTTCTCACCAATCCCACTATTTGCCTTTCTAAATTTCATCATCCATCTTCATTGCAAACATTTTTGGTGGGGGAAGAATGGGAATTGAAAATTGAGCTGGTGGGGGATTGAAGAAGCATCTCATCTAGAGGCACTTGTGATCACTTTAGGGAACAATAGTCCACCTTTCTTTGCCTACTTCACTTAGTGCACCTGATGTCTAAGGACTTTGCAGTGTTCTTTTTAATTCATATACTTTGGCTAAAATTTCAAGTAATGAAATATGAATATAAAATCCAGCATATTAAAATATTTTCTTTTTACTATTTTGGAATCTCAAAGCATATTCCAGGTAGTCTAAGTGTGAGAACTGGGAACTCTTAATTTATAAAGCATGTGGAGGAAAGTACTGAATGCTCATTTCTTGTGTCAACTGGAAAATTTTGCAATTCTACTTCCTTAGCTGTTTTTTCCCCTTTCACTATCTTCTGTCAGTAATGAAATCAAGTGCAAATGGAAGTGATATATCTGATCTTTGAAGTACGGTGTATAGGAGATTTTCCTCCTTTTAAATGAGAATGTACTGCACTGCCAATCCTTCCTCCTCTTTGATCATGTTTAAGGACATCTGATTTCAAACTGCCTTAATCTGTAGCCTTTAAACAATCATCTTCTCAGGAGAACAAGGAAATGGTGACAAGTATAATGACATTCACTGTTTTGGCAATATTGGTTAAGTAGGACTACAGTATGCATTCTTATTCATCAAGAATTTGCAAATTAAAAGACTGTACCAGATATTTACAGCTCCATAAAAGTTACTTCATTTCATGACCTCTCTCTTTGCTGAGTCCTATGTTTTATTTTGCTTACCATCATTCAGCCATTTGGCTCCCAAACCTAGTTTCATATGTCATTTAAACACAGTATTTGACTTGGCCAAAACACTGCACACTGCAGATCTGAAATGAATCATGAGGAGCTGGATCAAAGCAATTTGAATTAGGATTTCATCTGAATGGAGTTCAATCCATCTGTACTTACCTAGGCAACTCTAGAATCTCCAAAAAGAAATTATCAATTTGCAGAATAATATCAAGCTTTTATGACAATATAAACCAGAAAACTGAGAAGAAATTATTGATACTGTAAGTCATGCATCTGCAAAGGTGTTTCCTCCCTAATTTTACCCATATGCAGCTGCATGTTCTCCCTTATTAATGAGTTGCCTTCAGGTTACTCACCCAGACACATCTAATCTATCTCTGTCCAAAATGACTAAACTGTGTCCTGCATTAAAGATGTAAAAGGCCACAAATTACTTTCTTGATCTTTCCAACTAGAAAATCACTGCTTACTGAATGGCATTCTCTCCATGTGGCATTCAGGGTGATTTCATCACCTCAGGGCTGAAGCTTTCAGTAGAAGTGAAGTAGAACATCTGCTTCTAAAAAACTTCTCAATTCAGATTCCTTTCAACGGAAGAAATGTTCACTTGAGATTTATGCTTATAATAATAACATGAATCCAATGAAATGTGTAAGTATGTACTTCTTCCATCTTTAAAGCACTTTAAGCAAACTTTCATGAGAACAATTTCCAGCTAAAGTTATGCGATTGAGAAGAAGGTTCAACATATTGTTACATAAGGATATTTTTTCCAGAACTTACAATGAACAAGTATGTGCAATTAGCATATAAATTGAAATATGGATAAGAACATGTAATCTTTAATACTGGCTGACCTCCACTGCAGTTATAAAAATAAGGATGTTTGCTATTTTGATGTGAATTTTACTGTTCTTTTTTTACATGGCTTGATATTTTTTCCTCCTTAAGGCCTCTGAGAGTATTTATAAGTTTGCAGGTAAAAAAATCACTTTGTGCTCTTCTGTCTGCTATGAAATAAAAAGTCAACAATACTTGATAGGCTGAAGAATTGGAAATTATAGTGATGAATATGAATTCCCTGCAGGAGTGCAAGCAGCAGGAATACTTGCTTATCAAAAAATGTCCATACAATTTGACCTCTGTTTCAAGTGTGAACACCACAAGAGAAGTAGTTATCAGCACGGTAATATTGAGGGTTACTTGGCAGGCACAAATTTGGCCAGAGACTCGTGTTTAGCAGAACATGTTCTCTGTGATCTTTAGCTGGAATTTGCCAGGGAGAACTCTTTCTAACACATGCATACGTAAATGGTAAATGGTAAATGGCCAGTCTTCGCGAACGAAGATCTGGGAAAGGTGTTCCCACCTTTCAAGCCTGCGCAA
>JAWWLV010000088.1:103831694-103892082 GCA_035041135.1 Platyrinchus mystaceus | reverse complement strand
CGGGGGACCGGGATTAGAACCTGTGGCCTTGGCGCTGAGAGACCAGCATCTTAACCGCTAGGCCACCAGGGGTCCCCGCAACATGCATACAGTGCCTGACATAATACACTGTCTGTTCCAGCCAGCACATTGTGATTTGACCATAGTAGGAATAAAAATGTGAGGAGAACATTGAGGAACTCCCTATCAGTGTAATAAGCTAATATTGAAAGAACATTTTCTGGGTTTTTTTTGGTTTAATGTAAGTTAGAAATGTGAATGAAACAAAGTCATCTCTTACTTAGAATGCTTAAAGGCTTTTGCTGGTTTCAGAATTTTTCAAGCATCCTTTGATCAAATCATGTGGGCAAGATAAAACCAGAACTTTTTCTTAAAAAATATATCAGGAGAGAATGAGTTCTGGAGAATGGTCTGAGGCCAATTGTATGAGATTCAACAAGGCAAAGTGCTGCATCCTGCACTTGGATCACAACAACCCCATGCAGTGCTGGAGACTTGAGGCAGAATGGCTGGAATGTTGCCTTGCTGGAAAAGGCCCTGGGGTGCTGTTTGACAGCCAGCTGAACATGAGCCAGCAGTGTGCCAAGGTGGCCAATAGCATCCTGGCTTGTATCAGCAATAGCATGGCCAGGAGGACTAGGGCACAGTTCTCTCCCTGTACTTGGCACCGGTGAGGCCGCTCTCCATGCTATGTTCACTTTTGGGCCCCTCACTACACAAAAGACATTGAGGTGCTGGAGAGTGTCTAGAGAAGGGCAATGAAGCTGGTGAAGGGTCTGGAGAGTAAGTGATATGAGGAGTGCCTGAGGGAGATGGGGTTGTTTAGCCTGGAGAAAAGGAGGCTCGGGGGGGACCTTATCACTCTCTACAACTACCTCAGAAGAGGTCGTAGCCAGGTCGGGTTCAGTCACTTCTCCCAAGTAACAAGCACCAGGGTGAGAAAAAATGGCCTCAAGTTATGCCAAGGGAGGTTTAGATTGGATATTAGGAAAAAAGTTTTCACTGAAAAAGCAATCAGACATTGAAATATGCTGCCCGGGGAAGTGTACTTGAGAGCGCTGGGTTGACAGCTGGACTAGATGATCTCTGTGTTCTTTTCCAACTTTAACAAGTCTGCGATTCTATGAGGTTTTGGGTTTTTTTCCTACTTGAAATAGCTACAAAAACTGTATGTTTGGGAGAAACATATGTACTACTACCGTGCTTTCCTGTTTTCTGAACTACTTTCTTGCTCCTTTTGTAAAAGGTGCGTTGAAAATCATGAAGTCCACAGTCGTCATGCTGGTATCCTTGTTTTGTTACCCCTCCTGATTGGCAATTCTGAACTGTTGTTACTGTAATGCAATACTATATACTGGCTGCCATTATATGTGCCTGCTTTTCTAATTGTGTTTGGATTCTTGAGGAATAACTACAGTGTAAAGAATTTTGGACCTCAAGCGCTCACCCATATTTAGGACAGTGTAATCAACCCCCCAGGAAGATAATTCAGGAAAGCTTGATTGCTGGTGCCAATAGGTTTTCTTTTCTGGATCACTGCATGGGGTGAGGCCTGGAAGGTCGGTATTTTCCAGTTTGTTTCTCTTTCTAGTGATTAACGAGGCCAGATTAGTCATCTTCTTCTTTTAGACTTTTCCACATGATACAGAGTTAATGTTCCTCAGATGCAGAATGTTCCATATGGATCTTTTATAGTATTCGAAGGTTAGTACATTGCAATCTTTATATAGTTCTTCAGTATTGCATGTAGATGAGGTGGGGTTTGATTATTCTTTGGACACATTTTTTTAATCCTAAAGAAAGAAAAAAAAAAAAACCAACCAAGAGGCTGCCAGGGTTGAATTTTGTATTATGCATTTTGCATTTTTTATAACTATAAACCATCCTTATGGAAGGATATCCTCTCGTGATTGCCTCTGAGTTCCTGACATAAGGTCAAAACATGAAGTCCTTTAGGGATCTGTTACTGCATAACATTGCAATGTAACTGTTACTGGCAGGTGTCAGGGTTGGCTGTCAACCTGACCTCCACAGTCTTTAGGGGCTGAATTGGTTTTGAATATCTGAAATTTCATTTTTACTATCTGTCCAAGCAGATAGTAAACTAGTAACAGATAGGATACTCTCTGTTGGCCAAGACATTGATGCAAGCAGTGGACTGCCCTCTTGTTAGAGATTGAGAACTCTTTGCAAAGCAACAGATAACTGGTGGTTTTAGCACTTGCATGATTATTTCTGGAAGCAGGATATTTTGGTTCAGGGTAATTAATTTTTAGCTATTAGCGTCTCTGATGCTTCCTATTGAATATACAAATAAAAACCTTTTTAAACAAAAAAATAAGCTGGTGGTTGGTACTATTCCAAAACGGTGGGCTCTTCCTACTTTAATACAGTAATACTTCCTATTCTCAGTACAAAAAGTGACTGTATCACTTGATTCCTTCTCAGCAGTACCAGCACCAATATTTTCTACTTTCTTCTTCCTTAACAGCATGCTGCAGTGGCCAGAGCTGTAAGTAGTCTCCAAAATATGAAAGACTTGTAATAAAAAATTAGTATAAACCAATTGACTGTTTTGACTTGCAAATTCCTATGCTGAAATTGCTCTGTAGGAAGCACAGAAGTTTTACAATAATGAGATGATCAGAATGAGCACCAAGAGAGAAGTTGCAGGAGACAAAACTCTGAGTGTCCACCCCTTTTTAAGAAAAATTACTTCTTTAATTGCTGAGAGATGAAAGGATGAAAGTGGTGGCCCAGCCATATGTTTTCCCAGGGACAGCAATGTACTTGAAGTACATGAGATGGGCACATTGCTTTCTGTGTGGCAACTTGCCTCTTAATATCATCACAGCAGAGGAAAATCTGTGTTAGAAAAATCGGCTTTGTGCATCCTATCATCCAGTGCCAGGATGTTGATGCACATGGATGAAGGGTAAAGGAGGAGAGAAAGAACATACAGCAGAAAACACTGACCTTTTGGGGACATAGGCACCACATGCTAATGGGATTCATACTCCTCTCAATACCTCTGGCATATTTTTCCTACAACAGTTTTATTTTATTACTGAGGCAAAGATCATGTATTTGAATATCCATTCTGTGAAGAATATGTTTACAAATTGTTTTAATAACTCTTATGTGCATTAATCTCACAATGCATTTTCTTACTCATGCAATTACAGAAAGCATTTCTCTGAAACCTGGTAGTAGACCAAGTCTGGAAAGTTAAAAAGAAACACACAAACAAAAAAAATAAGAAGCATATTTCACAGTTTGAAGACTCAAGCACTTTTAAAGGCAACTGCTGTCAGTGTTGCTTTTGTGTTGACAGAATCCTTTTAAAAGGTTTTGTGGTGCGAAAAGCACCTTTTAGTGGGTTTTCGTAATGCACTGGGAGAGAACAAGAAAATGTTTTTCTCACCATGGCCAGTCATGGAGCTCATTTAGAACATCGTGTACCCAAACTGGGAGGCTATTTTCCAGGGAGAACTAGCGGAATCGGCACTCGTGCCTGCCCCCACTCACCTTGGAGACTGTTTGCTGCTTCCCAGTGCACCTCAGGATGACTCAGGCCCCTTAATGTGCCTATAGGAGATATTCGGGGTGAAGGCTCACACCCGCCCGAAAGTGATAGACTGACATCCCCACAGCTTTCAGGAGGCAAAAGTGCTTTAATTGTAAGAGCGTGGCTTGGAGCGGGAGGGGTGGCATCCCCCTGTGCCAACCACAAGGTGGCACGACGGGTTTGCTCTTCCTCCGCCAAAAGTCTGCCGTCGAGTAGCATCTGGCTGCGTATTCCCGCTGTGGGCTGATCTCCCCCAGTCTGCAGAGCTGTTTATGGGATAGACTCTAAGGATTGTTGTGTGCAAAAGCCAGGCCTGCTATGTCCTTGAAACTGCTATTTCTGAGTCTGGCTAAATAAAAACCAGGCTGGGCATACACCTACTCCTGCACAAATCCTCTCTTCCTCTTGTCATTCAGATCCCCACAGGAGTGCCATCACTTTTTGTCTTACAAGGTCAGTGGCATCTGAAGATGTCTTGCAAACATATAAAATGTCAAGCCCTTCACTAGTTAGCCAGAGCCCCAGCATCTAGTGGGAGGAATTTGCCCATGCCCACAGCACCACGTCTTATACAACACGGGTGTGAGAGATCAAATAAGCAACAGATGTTCCCAATTCAGCCCTTCTAGTCTTGCTGCTCTCAGCCTAATCCGTAACACATCTAACAGCCAGTAAAATGAGAAAATAATTTACACAGGGCATTGCCACAGTCTTCTGCATCAACAGCTTGGTGATGCTATGGTGGGAATAAAACTGGGTTTTTCTTTCACAGATAAACCCCTCTTTAGTATACTCGTGATGCCTCTGTTGTATATGATGCATCTGTGACATTTATGTCTGTCTGAGGGTGGACACAACAGGATAGAGCAGGACAGGATGGGTGGATACATCTTGTACTGCTGTAGCTTTTGCCAAAGAAAAACTGAGTGACAAGGATGTGGAAGAAAGAGAATCTGGTGTTGAGTTATTAAAAACTGCATCACAGGTCTTCTTTGAAACATGTTTATGTGAACTTCACTGTGCAATAACTGCTTCATTCACAGGCAAGGTTTTCTTTATAACTTACTTTCAGGCGTTTTGTGCAAACAGTGATTAGGGATTTCTATCGAAAGTACAGCTTTTTCTGGTCCTGTTGGAAAAGCAGTGTGAAGGTCTTACTCCTAAAAAAGTTTTCATTTTACCCCTGCCTTAACATTTCACCTGGAAGACAATCTGAAGGTGTAAAATACTGTGAAATAAACGGTTCCTACAGCTGGTACTATGCAGGTCTCATTAACAGCCCAGTCCCAAGGAAGGCAAACATTCAACACTCCATTGTATTTACATATTTAAAACTTCCTGCATTTCTAAATAGGACTTCAGGCCATTTAAGGATATTAGTGACATGTAGTAATTTACTGGGAGTTGCAGGTATGCAGTGCTCAGCAAAAGTAAGGCAGTAGCTGCGAGCTAAAGCAACTGCGAGTGCTTTGCTCTGATCTTTGCTCACAGATCTCCATGGAATTAAAGAGCTGTACCTGACTTCAATTCACTTTGCTCCTTCCAAAAAAACATCTGAAAGCAGAAACCCACCACCCCCTCACCTTTTCTCCATTTCTTACTAGTTAAAAAAATTGGAGTTCGATATCTCTATGACCTTTCAGTTTTATATTATTTAACTGGAACAGAGAAGCTGTTTACTTCTTCAAGATGAGCTTCCCTTTTGCTGCAGGCTCATTTAGGCTTAGAACTAATGTAGCAAAGCACAAATTACCTCCAGGATTTGATGTTTTGCAGCACTGTTCCCAGTTAAACATTCCTAAATTTTATAACCATGAATCATGCATTCTGGGATGGTTTGTCTCTCATCCTGTGGAATCTATAGAAATGGGGAAAAATGATCCTGAAAAAGTATTTACTATAGGTTTAGCTACTTATACTAAATGCAGACTTGGAAAACAAAAGGAATCATTGGACGTTACACTTTTCTTCACATCCTAATAGCAAGTTTATTCTTTTTCTCTGTGGATCGATGCTCAGGAACTTTTGTCATCATTCTGACGAACTCCAGTGACTGTGCTGACATTACCTGTCTCTGTGTTCCAGAACAGCTGTGTGCACTATTATTCATTAGGAAAAAATATGAGGAAAACTCGTGATTCAGCTCCCCTTACTACCTTACTACTTTTCTTCCCCCACGAAAATCGAGGAAGGACACCAACTCTACTCAGTGTAATGACTAGCAGTATTGTTCACTAATCAACACTGGAAGATGGGGAAATATTTCTTTTGAAGGACAGCTTTTGCTCAGTTGCAAAGTCTCCTTTGATTACCTTGTTCTCTGAAGATGAGTAATGTGGTTTAAATTCTTTTTAGTTTAGTTCAAGCTTATTAATCATCTTCACACTAGCAACAACTACACAAATTCCCTACTGTTTCATGTCAATGACTGTACATTTTCTTTTTTTTGGAGATGTTTCCCATTTAAGTGTGGCTGATTTCCACAAGCACTGGTGGAGGCCATCACCTAATGACAACTAGTTTGTGGGGTGAGACAGGAATTTCTTCAACTAAAATCTCTCTTTACAGAGGCTAAACACTAGACTCCCATGAATCCATGACAGAACCCATCAGCAGATAAGTTACTTTGTAGATTAGTGGCACTGAGAGTTTGGAGGCCTGGGAGGTATTACTCCTGAGTGGCAAACCTCCACCACACACAAAAAACATTGGAGTCAGATTACCAAAAGTGATCATCTGACCCCACTGAAGTCTAGGATCTTAGCCTTTGACATGGATGAGTTCAGGTATTTATTTTGGAACTATTCCTCGTTTTTTACTGTGTACTCCCAAGGAAGTCACTGAGTTTGCTGTATTTCATAGTTTATTAGATAAAATAAATGAAATATATTAATAAATATATGCCTTATAAAAGCATTGTGAGATTAGTAGTAACACTTTCAGATGGAAATTATTACATAATTTTAGCCTATTTTATAAATATGAAGAACCCACATTAAGTATGGGCATATCATCAGCAGACAAAATGTAGCTAGTCTTTAATCTAAAATAAAAGTTTTTTCCTAAATCTATGACATGGGGTTTTTAGGATAATTTTCTCATTACTGAACAAATATTTTCCCCTTCTATAAATAGAATGTTATACCCTTATTCCAGTACTTACCTTGTAGTAACCAAGGTTACCTTTTGTACCTCTGGGATAATGAAATAAAAGTATTCTACATTGGGAATGGGAGGAAAGAAAGAGAGGCTATGTGGAAATGAACAATACATCAGAAGCAATCCCTGGCTCAGAACAGAACTGGTAGAACTGATCAGAAGAGAAAAGGTCAGGAGACGTACTAAAATCAGTTATTTACCTTCCAAAAAAGAGAGGTTTGAATAAATAATGTTCTTGACAATGGCTTGATTTTGAATGTGATTAAATTATTTTTTTTTCCCAGAGAGAGATGTGAAACATATAAAGGTATTTCCCTATGGAGTCCTCACTAAAAAAAAAAAAAAAATCAAACCAGAACCAAAACCAAAAGCCAAACCACCAATAAGTGTTAGTGTTAGATGATAAGATAATGTTTTTTCTGCAATTCCTTGCTCATACTTAGTCTACTGTGTTTCAGAGCAAATTCCTGTCACTTTCAGATATTTAATTGGAGAAGCTAACTGAAGTTGTTTATGCAATGGTAAAACATTCTTTTTAGACAGTTAAAACCTATATATACATTTTAGAACAATCTCAAGTCTTACTGAGACTAAGAAGAAAATTTGGTTTGCTGTAGAGCAAAATATGTCAGAGAATGACTCCAAATTATATGCAATTAACTTCTTTCTTTTCTGAAGATACATATCAAAGTCAATTATATACTTGCACTTGGTAGCAAGAAATCCCCAGGAAAGGGATTTTCACTACAGTGAAAAATATCACATTAAAGTTTCATGCTTTTAAACATATCTACAGAGTATTCTAAGTCATAATTTTGTTGTTACTGTTGACATATACAGTTACCTCTGGAGACTGAACGCAGATTTGGGGGTCAAAAGAGCAGGTTAAGTCTTGCAATGTCCTAGCAACTTCTGGTTGTGCTGTGCTTGGCAAACTATGAAATTCAAAAAGGACCAAAGGCAGCAGTATTTACATAATGAGCTCAATAAGCATGTACCTGGAGTTATGAAATCACATGGGAGTTTCTGCAGATAATCTTCATTTCTAATGAGAAGGGTCAATAAATCCAGTGCAATTCTGTCTGAAATCAGTGAGAGTCTTTCCTGTGATATTACAAGGGTCAGAGACCGATTTTTGACATTAGAAGAGGTCATTACGAACATCCAGTCTGACCTTTGCATAAAGCAGGGCAAAGAATGGCTCAATAGCTTGAGATCTTTTAGAAAGATAGCTAGCCTGACTTTAAAGATTTTCTAGTAATGGAGATTGTAATCCAATTCTGTTTAAATGATTAATTGCTTCAGCTGTTACAGAAATGCATTTTATTAGAGCATAGAGATGGATCGGACCACAAGGCCACACACAAGAAATTCTTTGTTCTATCTTTAAGCATAAAAAACTAAGAACCACTCGTTTTTCTTTAGGCTAAGTGGCCCCAAGTACTTAATGGAAGTGAAATAAATTTTAAAAAATGTTTTAAAATAAAGATGCTGCCTCATAATTGCAGGCTTTTGCCCTTAAACATCCCCCAGTGGGTCATGTATGTAGTCAGATATTCATTTCATGCTGCTTGATTGTGGCATGTTTCAGAGCCCAGGAAGCCTAGAAACTGGCAGCTAAAGGTAACTGGGGGCTAAAATGGCCCCTGGTCTCACACAGACAGAGAGATGGCTGTAGATGTGGGCTGCTGATGAAAAATCCAAAGCAGAACCTCTCTGGGGACAACTGCTGTGCAAATGTCCCAGTTATGAGAGCAGCCAAAAAGTATGTGCTGGTTCCTGGCCCCAGTGTCCAGGTGGTGGCCCCAGTGTCTGCTGCCCAGTCAGCTTGTGGCAGAGGTCAGCAAACCCAGCTCCCCAGTCTCACCCCACGCCCTTTGTATTTCTGGAGCTGTGCATCTCATGGAGCACAGGCCCTCCCCTGAAAAGGGGTGAGGGAGCTTTCCCTGTTGTTCACGACACACAAAATGGGGAGCTAAGCCACATGAAGGGCTCCCATGCTAAGGGTCATTTTGGCTGTGGCCAGCATGGACTGCAGTCCCACAAAGAAGACTCTGCAGGGTGCATGAGCCACCAAGGACAGGCTTCCACAGCTAACCAAATGTCTTTTCTCTTTTCCTTAATGAGAAAGACTTCGTTATTCTCTCATCACAATATGCGGTTCTGATTGATATTTACTGGGCTCTGCATGACCCGTCTCTGTCATCTTTAGCGTGGTTAATTGGAATTATTGAGCGGCGCCCGGCCCTGGCAGGCTGGGATTCACCCCTGTTGGGATGGTCCTCACCTGCCCACCCTGGCCTGCTTCTGTGCAGCCTTGCTCCCGTCAGACTGAATTAAGCTGCGCTGTCAGGAGCCAGGGACCCTTCAACAGTTTTCCAGCACAAGCAACACTAAATTAGTGTTTGGTAATAGGCTGCACACTGTTTTGTAATAAGAAAATATGGATGATTCTATTTATTCCCTCTCGCTCCCTGCGATGATAAGAAATGTTCTAATTCATTATTAATTTGTTCCAACTATTTCTGGTAAATCTAAACTATGAATAACTTTAGCTATGCCATTAGCAATACCTCAGAACTACAGATGGATTTTTGTTTCTGGACACAGGCACATGGCAGTCCCACTGTTTCTAAAGGTGTACCCAAAATTCTGTCACATTTGGGTACAAAACCAGAGCTTGTTGTTCATCTTGGGTTACAGCTGCATCCAAAGCAACCTGGAACACAAAAATATTGTGGCTATTATCTGTCCAGTATAAATTATTGTAGCTTGGCAGCATTCTGTGAAACTTTTTATATACAATCTGCTTAAGGATTTACCCTCCCCCTGAACACTGGACCGAATGGAAAGGAGAGTGGGAATAGACCTAGAACTGCTGCCAGTGCTAAAGACTTTTATTTTGCTCTGTGGATAAGCAAGATCTTTAGTGGCATTTTGTAGGTTGCTGGCTTTAGTGTCAAATAGGCCTTTAGAATATTAAATCTTAAAAGAAATTTTTTTTTGGTTGCTCCTTGCCTTTCATAATTTATTTCTCTACTTTTTGTATATAAATGATTGATCAAAGAACCACTGTAGGAAAGCATCAAGGACAATTTTTTTCTTCTCTTGCAGAATATGAGTTTATTTTGGGTGAAAGATGGGAGATTATAGATTTATTTATTACCCATCCAAGGAAATTTTCTGGCACAGATGTGGTGGTACCTCCTTGTGGAACCAAGTCCACTGTTTGATCTTTCATTCACCTAGAAAGTGAGTTTCTTGCCTGTGTGTTTGGATGGGAATGACTCTTCCTTTGCCTCTGTGTTGTCGTAGACTTGTGCCTTAATTTACTGAACGAGGGGAGGAGGACACCCACAATGTAATATTGAACACTGAGATTCTGTGTGGGCAATCATGCAAGACACAGGCAACCTACTGGCCTTGTCTCTCACTGTGAGCTCTAAGCAGCAGCAAGAGCAGAATGACTGCACTGATGGTGCTCCTACACTGCTGCCCTGGGAATAATTGTCCTGCCTCCTCACTCCAGAGAAGAAAAGAAACGAACTCCCAGCCTTTTTTTGCAGAGTGAATATATCTGAGAATTTTTTTTTTGCCATTCACTTGGAAATAAAAGACAGCAAGGAATTATCTGGAAGACTCTTGCAAATACTTTACTAATGGTTGGTGGTCACCTGCAAGAGGGTGGCTAGGCTCCTGGCCACCAGCTGAGCCTGCCTCTATCATCTCTTGAGAGATTTACAATCACAGTACTGTGGTGCCTATTTTTGCTGTGTGTAGCTCCTGCCCAGAACATCCCTGGCTGAGCAAGCTTCTCTGGATTACAGCCTTGTCCCTTCAGACATGAGAAAGCACACAGATGTGTATGCTTTCTACAGCGTGCCTAAATATTTTGCTGTTTTTACGTAAAGAAATCATGACAGGGAATGGTTTAATAAAAGACAAACAAACCTGTGAATGAAATACTTCAACTATCTCTGTCCCTGAGTTGACTGCCATCTAGCCTCCCTGAAGAAAGTGGGGCTTTCCTGTCTGTGCCACGGGTGCCATGTCTCAGCTGGAAGTGCTGAAATGTCTGCCAAGCCCTGCCTTCCCCTGCTTGAGCTTTAATAACTTCTGTTCTGCTGCCAGGCAATTCCTAATTAGCCAGTATCAGATGACCACAGGTACAGATGATGACTTCATGGATGGGTTAATCTCCCCTCTGACAAGTTCATCTTTCCCAGGATCTAGCCCCTGGAGAGACAGAGGAGCCTGGAAAGCCAAGAAAAGATAAAAGCTGATACAAGCTGATAAAAGATGAAGCTGATACAGACATGTACTCTTTGGCATACTGGTCTGCAATGGGTTCCCCAAGCCATCCCACTAAGAAAGGAGGTCTAGGGAGAGATAATAACAAGAGAGATGATAAATCCATAATGTTTGTGTGTGTGAGAGAGAGACAGCTGGTTTGGCAGGATTGCTTGCTTCTGAGAAAGAAGAATTCGTCCTTTCCTATGTTGGCAGAAATACACGTACCCTTTCATGATAAAATTATGTATTCCAGGTATATCAATCTTCCAGGTTCCTTTTAAAATACGCAGCTAGGGTGGGATCTACTGAGAAAATACTAATACAGTGGCTGAACATCCAACAGGTGTGCATGAGGTATCTGTTCTTATGGATCAATAGAGTTCCTGACAGTTTGATAGATTACTCATAATATTTTTAATAAAATATGCAGAAATATAAAAAAGCGGTTTTCTGAGGAGTGAAAAAGATACCCATCATGGTACATGATGAAATATGCTCCTTTGAACTGAAGCTACAGTGGTAGGGTTTACAGCAGTCAGTCACAGGCAGGCTTAACAAGGCTCAGAGAATGTAAGCTCCCCTAGAAACATCTATAGAATTATAATGGTCTAGTTAGTAAAATAGATATTTAAAATAGAATAGTCAGATAAATTAAAAGGTCTAATTTAAGCTGGTAGGAGAAAGATGAAGGAAATTCTGCCAGTAAAAAAACCCGCACTTTTCTTCAGATGCTGCCTTAGTAATTTGCCTTAGAGGCAAGTATTATAAACCTTAAATCCCTCTCAGCCTTGAAATGACAGAATTATGTAGAAATTTACTTGTACGTGGAGACCAGATTTAAACCTTTACTTACGCAGCCTAAACTGCAGTCATGCCATATGCACATTCACATTGCACACACGCCCCTCTGACGTGGACTGAAGTGCTATGAAACTTTTATTGACATGAATTGTGTGTGTGTTATTCACTCACCATGAAGAGCTTAGAAGCTGTATTTTTTGCAAACCATCCTGACATTGCTCCTGCATGCACAGTACCACCAGGGTGGCACTGGGTTGCTACACAGGGTCTGCAGCTGCAGGTTTCTTTTATGGGAATCTGTACCTCTGTGCTGCTGATGCCTATTATTTCAGGCATTCTGGTACCTTCTGTAAGGATCTGAGGCAGTTGGAAGGGAGGAGAGGAAATGCAGCTATGTAAATCAAAAGTCACTGAAAGTAGCTTTTCTAAAGTGAAAACAGACACAGCTTTAAAATGTACTGCCTGTGATTCTGGTCTCTTCAGAAAGAGGGAATTTTTTTTCCTGTTCGTTAGACCGACTGTGTGTTCAAACCTGCAAACCGACGTTATCCACACGATCCCTGCCACGCTGGTTTCTAGAAAAGCTGTCGCAGAGTCATCTCAAAGGAAACCAAAAAAAAACCCCACCAGCCCCCAAAGCCCGCTGAAGCGGAGCAGCCGGCAGCCCTTCCCCGCTAGCCGCTCTCACAGCCGGGCCCGGCAGCCCGGAGGGAGCGCCGGGGGGGTGGGTTCACCCCAGCCCTCCGCAGCCGGGGGACGGGGCACCCCCCGGCCCGCCCGACGGCGGCTCCGCGGCGCGGCCGCAGGCGCGGAGCTGCCGCGCGGTGGCGCCCTCCGCTCACGGACCGTCCGCGCCCGCGGGCCGAGCGAGCGGCGGGGAAGCCCCATCGCCGCCGGCCGCGGCGGGCGGGGCCCGGGGTGCCCTTGTCCAGCGGGAGCGGTGGGGTGACCCCTTCTCCAGCGGGGCCCGCAGGGTGTCCCTTCTCCAGCGGGAGCGGTGGGGTGATCCCTTCTCCAGCGGGGGCCGCGGAGTGTCCCTTCTCCAGCGGGAGAGGTGGAGTGCCCCCTTCTCCAGCGGCCCCGCCGGGCGTCCTGCCCAGTCCCCTCTCCTGCCGGCGGACCTTCCCGGTCCGACACGCCCGGCAGGGAATGACAACTGGGGTAGTAGCGTCCCGCTCCGTTCCCAGTTCTGTCCCCCTGCCCGGGATCGCGTCGATGGCCATTTCTACGGTAATTGTTCATTCACGTTAAATTGCCTTTATCTCCGGAAAAATATTGAAACCTTAAATGACCGTAATAGGAGTGTAATTGTATGGTGTGTTTTTTGTTGTTGTTGTTTTTGAGAAATCGATTTGGGCTCAAATAACTCATCCAAGCATGTTACACCAAAGCCATTCAAATAGGAAACAGGAGAACTATGTTATTGCTGCTTCCTGAACTCTCTGCTTATGATCCAAATAATTAAAATATGCAGTAATGGCTCCTGCAGCCTGGATTTCTTTGGGTAATTCTCGGAAATGAAGGGCACATTTTCGGCCGCGAAGGGAGGGGAGCGCGGAGACGAGCGCGATCGCAGCGGCTGGGAGCCCGCCGGTGGCCCGCGCCCGGCGCATCACTTGGGGGGAAAATTATTCCGGCAGCGAGGAAGTCCCCAGAGAAGGGATTTCCTTCCCGGTCCCTCCGGCAAATCAACTTTTTTTTTTTTTTTTTTTTTTTTTTTTTTTGTTTTTTTTTTTTTTTCCCATGGCGATGCTCTTCCCTCCCGCTCTGCCAAGCGCTGCGAGCTGCGTATCTGTCTCTGCACAAGGCGGAGAGGGGGAGGGTCAGGCCAAGGCGTGAGTGGGAGGAAAGCCTCCCCCCCCGTCCCTGGGCAGCGCCGGCCGCGTGTGGGACCCTCCTTGCAGGGAGGCCGTGGGACTCGTCCCCCACGCCCCGCGGCTTCAAGACACGCAGGGCGCTGCTGGTTTCCCCGGGGGGCGCCTTGCGTAATGAGAACAACACTAACATTCCTTAAAGAAAAAAAGAAAGGGCTCGGGGAAAAAAAAAAAAAAAAAAAAAGGCTCTTGTATCCCCAAATCTCCGTGAAAGTAGGGGGTTCCGCGCCGGGGCTGCTCTGCCTGCGGGCTCAGAGCCGGGCGGCTCCGCGGGGGCCTGTGCCCAGCGGCGGCCCTGGGCGGCGTCGTGGGCTGAGCTGGCCCCGCGGAAAGACCCAGAGCAAAGACGCGGGGAGCCCGACAAATCCGGGGACCCCCACCCCACCCTAAACTGCCTTCCTCCCTCTCCTGGTCCCTTCCCACCTCAGGTAAAACTTTACGGTGGAGAACGTCCTTTTAGATTTGTGTGATAGGTTGTGGGTTTTTTCTGCATGTTTGTTTGGTTGTTGGGTTTGGTTGGGTTTTCTTTTTGTAATTTTTTTTTTTGGGGGGGGGAAGAGGAAAGTGTGAGTTGGTGTTTATGAGAAGCTTTATGACTCCTGATAAGCTCATCTTTGAGGACGACACAGAACTGTGTTCCTTGAGGAATTGGGGTGGTGACGTCTTTTCTGATACCCGATTATTACGTGACTGGGAAAAAAAAAAAAGGCATTTGATTCATGAATAAAAATCCGGACACCACCACGGGGGCAACAAACAATATTGCCCGTCCTCTAAGGCAACAAGCAGGCAAATGTTTACGAAGAGGGCTCTTGCTGAAGCGGGGTGTTTGCAAAGATTTTCTTGCTAATTGCGTATCAGACGGAAGGCTGCGGAAGGCTGGTCAAGTTTGGAGCCACCGTGCAGGAAGAGAAGAAGAGGAGAAGGCTGAAGGCAGGCGCTCAGTGAGGGGAGAGATCTGGGGAAGACAACATCGCACGCAGCCAGCCCGCGGCTCCCGCCTCCACTCCCTCCCGGGCTCGCTCGCTCTCTTCCCTCTTCCCCTGCGCTTCTTTCTCAGGCGACATATCGCTCCATCTCTCTTTCTCCCTTCCCTTGTAGACCCCACTCCAGATCTGTGCTGCTACCTGCAAACTTTTTTCCCTTTATCTTTTTTTCGCCCATTCCTCTTTCTGTTTTTCTTTTTGGAGTGGATTGCCCTAAAACCAGCAAACAACTTAACTGCTACCGTTTTTGCGTCTTCTGCATCTTGCGGGTCCTTCGCCCATCGGAGAGGCAATGCCACGAGGGTTTTAACTCCTTTCGGACGCCACTTGGGAGAGAGCTCGATTTCTCCCCTTCCCTATTTTGGGTCTTTTTTTTTTTTTTTTTTTGTTTTTTTTTTTTTTTTTTTTTTTTTTTCTCTCCAAGATCTGCCTATTTAGTTTCGCAGCCAAACGCTCTCAGTGCCGGGTGTCTAGAGTTTAATGGTAAGGACACGAGGCGGCTCGCCGGGCCTTTCCGCAGCGGGCCCGGGGAGGGCGGACGGCCGGGCACCGACGGGGCGGGCACCGGCGGCAGCGCTCTGCGCTGGGCAGCGCTCCGCGCCTCTCCGTGCCGCTCAGCGCTAGCACCTGGCTGCCCAGGGCTCTTGTCCCCCGGAGGCGCTCTGCCTCCCTTCTCGGCAGGCAAGGCCGGGGGGCGTGGTGGGTCGTAGGGTGGTTTGTTTTCTTTTTTTTTTTTTTGGTGGTGGTTTTTTGGGGGTTTTTTTTGGGGTTTTTGGGGTTTTTTTTTTGACAGCAGGTTTCCTTTCCCTCCCGCACAGAGTGGCAATGTGTAGCAAAGCGATCTTAGCACTCCTGGTCTATGGCATAATAATGCACTGCAGCGTCTACTGCTCACCTGCGGCCGGACTTCAGTACCCAGCGCTCAGGTAGGTCTGTCCCCTTTCCGGGGGCTCTGTCGGGACCCCTTCAGCCCCCCCGCTGCCCCTAAGGGCAACGGAATCTTACTGGGGAGAAAAGTGGAAGGGGGTGTAGCGGGGAGTAATCAAAGGAAAACCCCTCCACTTAGGCTATGTGCCCACCCCCTCCGCCCTGGCGTATGACCCCTCCCGGCTGCAGCACCGGCATCCCTCAGGGCCGCTCCCTGGGATCCCGGCGCGGTAAACCTGCAGCCTCTTGCCCCCGGGCGTGGGGGACCTGCTCTGCTGCGTCTCGGCTACAGCGGGCCGAGGTTGCTGCTGCATCCGGACGGCGCCCAGCAGCTCCTCCCCACCTGCCCCTTGTCCTGCGGGAGCCTCTGACTTCCCGCAGCTCACCCTGGGTGAGCATCGCCTGTCCGGGTCAGGGGGAGCGGGGCGCGGGGACTGGTGCGCCGTTGTCTGCAAGCATGTGAGAGCTGTCATGGTTCGTGTAGCGGCATTGGAGCGGGTGGGAATTCAGTCTCTTTCCCGTTTTACCTGACTGTATACGACAGTCCTCCCTCAAGAGGGAAAGGGCCTGGCGCGAGGTTGTTTGGTTTTCTATGTTGTTCGGAGTTGTCTTGCTGGGTGGGCTGATGCCTGTGCTGTCACTTTCCAACTGGGAGCCGTGGGCATCTGAACCTCGCTGCGTTTGGGGCAGGACTGGGGGACACCCAGAGTCATCTGCACAAGCGAGTATCCCGCGCTGGGCCCTGGCTGGGGGCGCAGGGTACGCGGTACGGGACGGCCGATGGCAGCCTCGTCCCACCCTGCTTGTTGTCTGTTTGGGCGACCGGTGTTGCTTGGCTTGGGGGGAGTTTTGGGTTCAGTGCTGTCGTCCTGCTCCATCGGCGCTTGGCTCTGTTCCGGCGTGCCCTGCGGGGGTCACTGCCGTGCGGTTCAGCTGTGAGCGCGGGTGGGGGAGTGGGGGGGCCATGCCGGGAACGCAAGTTTGTCCGAGAAGGGTGTCCTTTTTGGGGCTCCGAGGTGTCCTTGCAGTCACCAGGACCGTCGGGGCTGGTTCAGAGCAGCCCCGTTCATCTCCCTGGTCAGTGCGGTTGGGGGGCAGCAGGCTCGGTGGCCTGCGGGGCCATTAGCCGGCAGCAAGCCGGCCTTCCTCATTCAAGCGCCTGAATTAGCAAGAGTGGAACACTTTAGTGGCATCTATTATTAATACCTCTGCTAAAGCTCACAGACAAAAATAGCTGCCTGTAACGTGCAATGACCTACATCGTACTGCAGAGAGGGAGGCAGAGAGCATGGGGGGCGGGGTGGGGCTGGGATACACACACAAAACTGGCGCGATCTCAAAGTGCAGAGCCACCGTTCAACGAAAAACAACCGGCGAAGCCTCCCCCGGCCCGCGGGCGCTGCGAGGAGGAGCGGGACGCGGTCCCCGGCCCCGGCGGCGGGGCTGCCGCTCACCGCCCTGTCTCCGCCGCGGAGGCTGCTCGGCTCCCGCCCAGCCCCTGGCACACGAAGACGTGTGTGTGCGGCAGCCTGCGCGGGCGTGCGCTCCGCTCGGCAAGCACCAACCCTGGCTGTGGCAGAGAGGAGCTGTTTCTCAGGCCGGGGCGTGGGCCGGGGGGAGCGAGGGGGGTGGCAATGTTTGGGGGGTTTCTTGTAGCACGTCTGACGGCGGGTGTGTTCCCTCCTCCGCGGTCCTGCCCCGCAGAGGAGGCGGAGGGCGGGGATGGGGAGCGGGCGGGTACAGGGAGGGGATGGGGGCAGTCGGACGGGGCTCCCGGGGTGCCCGGGTCGGCTCCGACGAAGGGTGGCCACCGACGCAGTCGGAAGCCGGCAGCGGGGAATGGAGAGGAGCGCCCCGCGGAGCCCGGCTGACTCCTTCTCCTTGATGCTTTCGTTGCCAGGCTGGAGGATGAAGTCTACGACGAGGACGGGAACACCCTGCAGGACTTCGCCTACGACCACGAACCTCTCGGCATAGCGAATCCGTCCTCCATGATCGGCGAGATGTACACCTTGTATTACCCACCGGAAAAGAGGTGACAGCAGCTCGCGGGGTGTCAGGCGTGAATTTTGAGCCGGGAGCAAAACGGGTCTGACAGAGCCAATTGGGGGGGAAAAAAATAATAATGATACTCAACAAGCCAACAGCAACAACATCAAAATAAAAATCCCGAACCCAAACAAACGACCACATTGCCCCGGTCCCGGTGCTCAGTGTAAAGCCTGGAAGAAATGGAAAAGCCGCCTTACCTCCAGCAGCGCGGGGGAGGGAGAGGGGGAGCCGCCCGCGCCGGGGAGGGCTAGCGATGCTCCCTCAAACGGAGCAGAAATGCCCAGCCGGCGCGGAACCTAGCGAGCGCGACGGGGAGGGATCTGGGTGGGGACGAGGGGTCCCGGGGGACGCGGGGAGATGCCGCCCTCCGCTCGCCGGCGGGGAAGGATGGTCACCGTCATCGCCCGGGCTCCCGCAACCCCCCGCAGCCGGCTCCCGGGCTTCGTCGCTCACCCGCGGGCTCTTCCCTCTGCCCAGGCACGCCGATGGGATCTTCAACAAAGCCTACAGGAAACTCCTGGGCCAGTTATCCGCCAGGAAATATCTACACTCCCTGATGGCCAAGCGGGTCGGGTAAGAGTCTCTGCTTGTTCTTTTCTGCGGTGGGCGTTGGTGCTGCTGGAGCGGAGGCGCTGAAAGGGCGGTGGCTGGGGAGAACAAGGCTGTCCCGGCCGAGGCCGGGAACGTGTTGCGCCCGCGATGGTGCTGGGGGGAGTCCGGCTCCTCAAGCCTCAAGCGCTCCTGGCCGTGGCTCCTGGCCGGCTCCCGGCCCGCTCTTGGAGCAGCGTGAGCCCGGTTGTCAGCTCAGGCGGTCGTGGAGGTTTGGTTGGGTTAATACGCTCGGGCGTATAGATAGATAAGATAGATAGATAAATAGATAAGATAGATAGATAGATAGATAGATATAGATACACACACACTCTCATACACACACACATATATATATGTGTATATATATATCCATGTCTCTATAATTTTTTATAATCAACTGATTTAAAATTGAGAAATTGGACGGCCTCCACGATTTGCTGGGGGGAGCAGTTTATGGGGAGCAATGAGCGAGGGCTCGGCTGCAGAGGGGGTGGGGGGAACTCGGTTGCAGGCCGGCGCAGCCCCAGCTGGCGGGCGGGGCTCCCAGGGGCTCCCCGTCGCCAGCGGGGCAGGGGCGAGCCCGGTGCCACCCGCTGCCCTTCGGCAGAAGGTAACACGTTAATAAAGCCCCAGGGAGAGCAGCTTTCCCGGACGCAATGAATAATTCATGGTGGGCAGATATTGTCTCTCCCGCCTCCGCCACTTGCGCGCACCGCGTCGGGAGCGGGTTTCGGAGCGGCCTTTGTCTCCCCGCGCATCTTCCGCGCAACGTGTTGCGCCCGGGGCAGCGGGCGGCGCGGGGCTGCGCAGGGCCGCGGGGCGGTGCGGAGGGGCGCGGAAGGGGGCGGAGCGGCCCCGCCTGATGCAGCTGTGCTTCTCGGTGCTTGCAGCGGTGCCAGCGGCGGCCTGGGGGACGAGGCGGAACCGCTGACCAAGCGGCACATAGACGGCATCTTCACGGACAGCTACAGCCG
This sequence comes from Platyrinchus mystaceus, assembly GCA_035041135.1. Taxonomy (NCBI): domain Eukaryota; kingdom Metazoa; phylum Chordata; class Aves; order Passeriformes; family Tyrannidae; genus Platyrinchus; species Platyrinchus mystaceus. Next base: position 103,872,857 of record JAWWLV010000088.1, on the reverse strand, counting down.
CTACCGGAAACAAATGGCTGTCAAGAAATACTTAGCAGCCGTCCTGGGGAAAAGGTATAAACAAAGAGTTAAAAACAAAGGACGCCGAGTAGCGTATTTGTAGCGATGTGAGTAACCAGCCACTCCTGTGTATACAAAGTCCTAAGAGAGAGAGAGAGAGAGAAAGAGAGAGAGAGAGAGAGAGAGAGAGAGAGAGAGATAACCCCAACAACAACAAGAACAAAAAAATCTAAACAAAAACAAAAGTCATTTCCAAACTGACTAAACAATCACCGCTCCTGTGTTATCTAAACATGTATTTATGTATGAAGTAAAGCCATTAAATGAATATTTTGATAATAATATTGTTTTTCTTTTGTACAAAAGCACTAGAGAAACGCACAGATCTACTTTGTGGACCAATCATTAAGTTATATATAATATATAAATATATATATATACTACTAAGAATACTAAAGAACAATTCTTCATGAAAAGCCTGCACAAGAACAAGAATTCGCTGAGCTGTTTATGTTTTTATATAAAATAAATAGAAAAAAGAGACAATCATTGTTTTGAATATTACTCCTATTTTTGTAACAGAAATTAAAAGGATAGTATTTTTATCCGCGACAGGGTCGAAGACATTAATTATCACCATTTGCTACTGTACATAGAGAAGGATGACCTGCTCCCAGGGGAATTATGAGGAAATTGATTTGGGAAAATTGTTGAAGCAGATTCTTCCCCTGGTGAGTCTCAAGGCAGGCTCCTTTGCCACTAGCCTCTCTGAAGGGGCAGAGTCCCCTTTCCTCTAGATTTCGATTATTTTTTTTCTCTCCTGCTTTCTTTGATTCCAATTGTATCTGTATTAGTGTCTCCTCAAACAATGAGCTTAGAGAATAATTCTCTTGCAAAAACAACAGCTCAATCCAAATTGTGCATCTCTGTTGCCTGTTGGAGGGAGAAATAGTTAAAAAAAACCAAACCCAAAATAATAATAACAAAAATCAAATTAAAACTAAAAAAAGCAGAACTCAAAACCCCAACCCCCAAATCCCGAATCAGCAGCAAGGATAGTAAGTACTAAGCCCCGTGCACCGCTCTTCTGGCTGGCTGGGCAGAGTTGCAGAACAAAGCCAAAGCGGAGACAGGACCCGTTTGGAAAGAGTGGGGAAGTGAGCGGGGGCGGCCCCCGGCGCGCCCCGGGGCCGGAGCCGGTACCGAAGCCGGTGCCGCAGGGTCGAGGTAAGACGAGGCGATCCCACCTCCGATCCGCTACCCAACTGCCCCGGGCAGCTCGGTACTGGACCTGGATGCAAAGTACAGTGTGTTACTCTCCAGTGCTGTCCATGCTTCTCATCATGTGTAATAATGAGCAGGGTTCTTGCCTTTGCATTTTTCGGTCGGAGTTGCTCTTTTCTTTGATTGCTTTTTCTTGTAGACCCTCCCGCCTCTCATCCTCTCTTCGAACTTTTCTGAGCTCTGTTTAACCCACCTGAGTCACCTTTTTGGGTTATGTTCTTTTTGGAAAAAAAAAAAAAAAGATTGTGAACGCTCTCTCACTCCTTTGTTCTGTTTTATGCAAGCTCTTATTGTACAAGTTTAGGAACCCCTGTTGTAGCTACCACTAAAGAATTATGCACTACTACGAAAGTTTTTGTTCCTTGTTTATTGAGTTTGGAGGTAAAATGTATTTTTCTACATTCTGGCTTATTGCTTAGTAAAATTTATTTCATAAAACAAACTTTTGTCATAAAAGAATGTGTAGTGTTCACCTGTGGTCCGGTTTCTAACGAGATAAACCATTTTCACCTCATCTCTCTATGTACGGACTCCTATCTTAACTTCCACCCGGGGGCTGGTTCTGTCCCCTGCCCGGGCCGGGGGCGAAGGAGAACACGTAGGTACCCGTTTCCTTCCAGCTCACCACACAAACCTTACAGGAGTCTTTCCAAAGACACAAAACGAGCCCCGCATCCAAGACGTCGGAAAAAAAAAAACAAAAAAACAAACCAAAAAACCCCTGGCGGGTAGAACCCTCCTTCCCAGGCCGGGAAGGGCCACCGGGAGGAGCGGAGCAGGGAGGGCAGAGCCCGGCGGGGCGGGCAGGCGCTGCCGGCACTGCTTGTCCGGGCTGCCCGGGCTGCCCGCACTGCCGGCACCGCTCTGCCGGCCCTGCCCGGGCGGGCCCCCGGGGCACAGGGACGCGGGGCCCAGTGTGCAGCTTTCGTGCCTTCTCTTCACCTTGTAAATCGCCACGAGTTCACGGATGGCTATTTAGTGGCCCTACGATGCTGCAACACATCGGCTTGCGTTTTAGTCGTCCTTCTGTTCTTTGGCCATGGGCAGAGTGCGCTGTGTTTGTGTCGGCTGTGGTATAATGACATAGGGCTCTCGACGTTTTGTTTATGACCTTATCAGTTAGAGTTCAGTGGCTAGTCGCAAGCATTATGAAGTGATCACCTAGGTTATTATCCTTTGTACGATTTCATTTTTTTTTCTTTTTTTTTAGAAACGCCAACAGCCTTACCAAAATTTGAGCAGATTTGAGATACAGTCATAGTAGGTAGATGTTAGTCTTGGAGAACTTTTGTGTGCAAATGAATATAAAAAGAACTTAAACAAAGTATTATTACACACATGATATCTATAACTAGGACTTTGATAACTGTTATATAAAGTGTGTAAAGTTTGTATTAATAAATTTTTGTAAACAATGCAATTTCGTCTAATGTTTGGGGGAGAGAAATCTAGAACCTAACAGTGAAATCTGCATTTCATTTAATTTCTTTTTTTAAAATTAGTTAATTTTAAAACAGCGTTCTGCTGCAGTGTTTCATGCCTGGGATATCTTTTTATTAAGTCTCCACATTTTATCATCAAATGACCTCAAACATTTTTATCGATGGTTACTACTCTGTTCGAGTAAACTAAACAGAACTGCTGAAGTAAAGAACCTACTTCCACACACACCAGCTCAATAATACTCTCTAAAATATGCAAATCAAACCGGTCGGCACCTATGGTCCATTCCTCTAACAATTCCTGTGCTTAGAAGCCGTTTATTTTAAGCGGAATCCCGTCTGTTTGATGAGATCTTCACCTAATCCGCTTTTAATGAACATTCTGTATGCGACAATGTGCTTCCAAGCATCACCCGACTTGGGCAACGGCAGCATCTTTCTTTGGATTAAAGATACACTGGGCTGTCCTAACAAAATTATACTGTAACATGAGAAAGAGTTCCTTAGGTTTTACAGGGTAGTAGGTGTCTACAGCGAAAAAGCATAGAGCAGTTTGTCGGCACAAACTGGAGGTCAGGATACCCAAACTTTAATCTTCACTTTAATTTAGCAATAGCTGTTTATGTTAATTATTTTTATTGTAGCTCTGGGACTTTACTCAAGTATGTGGGAAAGTATCAGCAATTTACTTTAAAGTAAACTCTACTTCTTTCTAAGATTGTACAATTAAAAAGCAAAGCACAGGAATTAAATGACAATTTCCTAGCAATTGATTTTTCAAAACTCTTAAGTCCAGGGTTTGAAACAAGCTGGTCATATCCTCTCTGCCATGAATTCACCTTCTAAGCTATTTCAACAACAGTATTTTACTGACTAACTGGATGACACTAGAGAACTTAGAAAACTAATGGCATCAATGGTATGTGTTAGGAATTACTGCAAAATCGGATAAAAGTGCTCATTAAATACAGATCAGGTGAGAAGAATGAAAAAAAAAATAATAATCCCAAAACATACCTGTTGGGGGAGGGGGAGAGGACAGCAATTTCCCAGATTTACAGCATAACAAAATCCAGACACTGTTTTCCAAGGACAGCATACAGCAAAAAACTACTCTTAGGTTTATTCAGTAATTATGCAGTGTTGAAATATATAAACACACTATGTTTCCATTTCCTGCCTATCAAAATTGAAAATGTGATTAGGAGATCCTAGCTAAAGACCATCTTAGTATTGGTAGGTTGAGGATGAAGCTTAGGATAGGTCCACCTGAAAGATAAGGTCTTCATCAAGTCCTAGCACTTGCTGAAGATGGAAATTCTGCTGTAAATCACATAGAGATGGTTCTAGCCTCACTCTACAGAAATTCCTCATTACCAAATCAAGTGAAACTTCATGAAGCTCTGTTCCCATTGATTTTAACTGCCACCTGAAATGATACACCTGGAAAATGAGTCTTACAGCATGAGTTTTGTGAGGATTGCTCATGTTCTGTGTGCTGCAATACGACTAGGAGCAGAAACAGATAAAGCCAGCTGAGGAAAAAAAATGACTAGACAAGACATAGTTTTGGAGCCTCACATTGTTTAAACCTCCTTATAATCAGTCAAAAAAATAAACTCCAGTCAATTAGTAAAGGAGGCTGAACAGAGCAGGCAGTCTGCTCCAGATTCCATCCCTCGGAAATGTGATGCAACACTGTATCTGTCACAGAGCTACATAGGTCACCAAAACCAGAAAAGCCAGTTTCTATAGAGCCCTGTTTTTAAGCCAGCTGTAGCCAGCATCTGCTTTTCACAAGATGAGCTTGTGAGAGTGTTGACCTCCTCTCCACATACATTTGGAACCTTTCAGTCTTCTTCAAAACACAAAGTTCATCTATTGTCTGTGTACATTTTCACCCAGAGTTAAGGAAAACAGAAAATCAGAAGGAAATGTGATCTTTTTGGGGCTGCTATTTGATATTTTTGCAGCCTACTTTCCCCTTATAGGATAAATAATTTAGTCTTTCTTCAGGAAAAACCTTCAGGGGTAAGCACATACCTGAAAAATGTAAGGACCTCATTCTTAGCCTCTAGAAGCACATGTCCTCTGAACTACACTCATGGATTTTTAAGAGCCAAGGGGACTCTTATGATCATCTACTCTGTTTTAGATAATACAGGGCATAAGATTTCATGGAGTCCTTCATTTAGCATTTCATTTCTGAGTGAGCTGTTCTGTATGACAGCAGTATTGATTGCAAAGCTTGCATGGATGGCAAATTTACTGGATAAGTTGTTCCAAATGTGGCAGTTTAGCACTCAGTTTCTTGTCTCAGTTTGTCTTGTTTTTGAGTCCAAGAGATTTGTAGCCCTCTGAAGAATCTCTAATGCCTATAGATTTCCTTCTGCATGTAGGTAGTCTTAGGCAAAGATTTACTCTCCTCTGTGCTCTTTCTTTGAGGTGGTAAAGTTGATCTTTAAGTGCTCAGCATGAGGGAGATTTTTCACACATGGCAATATTTCTGAACTATTTGTATTTATTAACATACTTACTAAAATGTTGAGACTAGAAATGATTACAGTACCCAGCAGTGATCACCTTGAGGATATGACAAAAAGTAGTAACTTTCCTCTTCTTTGTTAGGGGCTGCTCATTCCTAACAAAGGTTGCATTTACTCTCTTGGCTGTTTTGTCCTCCTGTGAGATCATGATCTGTTCATAATCCTCTCCCACAGCTAGCTTCTTTTCCAGATGATTACTTCACATGCACAGAGGCCATGGCCTGGAAGTGACACCATGGTTCTTCGTTCCTATTTTGTACTATTTTGTGTTATGTTGTGATAAAACTTTTTTTTTTTCCAGATATTTTACCTTGCTGAGCTACTACTCTGAGAATCGTTCCTTTTTTTTTTTTTTTTTTTTTTTTTTTTTTTTTTTTTTTCCCTGCCCAATAACTAAGCTTTGTTATCTCTGCTGTCATCTGGCACCCATTTCTGCCACCTTTAGAAAGTGTAGACACATTCCAGCTGCTTGTGTATTTGTGCCTTGTGATACATGGACCCAATCCAGCTGCAGTGCAGATCTGTATAATTATTCCAAAGAAGGATTGACCCAGTTATAAGTGTGAATCCTGGGACAGAGCAAGTAAAAGTGACTTGTAGCAGGCCTCTAGATCTCCTTCTTTTGCTCTTGTGTTCCTAGAGCCAATCCCATCCTGGCATAGCTGAGGTCCCATTCATTCTAAACCTGTGTGGGACATCTGGAAGTGCTTTTTGCTAAAACCATGGCTCAATTACTTACCTGGAATACACAGAGAAGAGAAGTAGTACATGATGCATTAGAGGTAATGCGGTTGAACTGCTAAACCTAATGCATCTTTTGAAATAATTAGTTAATTGGCTTTTGATAAGATTTATCCAAATGTCAAAATGGGATTTAGCTTTGAACAGGGATATTTGAGCACCAGAAATATGCCATTTTGAAAGCAGTGAAGGCAAGCTATGTTTACCACTTATGCAAGAGTGTTTGTTTTGATACTTCAATATGAAATATCTAGGAGAAATAGATGTATTGATCTCTGAACCAGTACAATTTATTTATGAGAGAGAAGGTCTCTTTCTCTTCAGGCTCTGAGATCAGTTTCAGGCATTCTACTTCAAAAAGAATGTCATGGAGATTTTTGGCAGCATGAAATAGAGGAGGGGGGCAGAAAAATGACAGTCACTTCTAGTTCTTCTGTGGTGTCCTTCAGTGTCTCAATACCAGGATGTCATAGAATCATAGAATCACAGAATATACTGAGTTGGAAGGAATCCATCAAGATCATTGAGTTCAACTCCTAGCCCTGTGCAGGACACCCCAAAAATCCACACTATGTGCCTGAGAGCATTGTCCAAATGCCTCTTGAAGTCAGACAAGCTTAGTGCCATGACCACTTCCTTTGGGAGTCTGTTCCAATACTCAACTGCCCTCCTGGTGAAAAACTGTTTCTTGATATCTTACTTAAATCTCCCCTGACTTGGCTTCATGATGTTTCCTTGAGTCCTGTTACAAGAATGAAGAGATTAGTACTTGCCCCTCTCCTTCCCCTCAGGAGGATGTTGAAGACCATGAGGAGGTTTGCCCTCAGTTTCCTCTTCTCCAGGCTGAGCAAACTAAGTGACCTCAGCCACTCCTCATAAGGTCTCCCCTCCAGACCCTTCACCATCCTCATGGCCCTCCTTTGGACAATCTTTATTACCTTAATGTAATTTTTATCTTGTAGTACCCAAAGCTGCCCGTAGCACTCCAGGTGAGGTTGCTCTAGTGCAGAGTAGAGCAGGACATTCATCTCCTTTGACCTGCTGGCAATGCTGTGCCTGATACACCCCGGACACTGTTGGCTCTCCTGGTTGCTGACTTATATTCAAATTGTCATCGGCCAGGACCCCCAGATCCCTTTCTGCAGCGTTGCTCTTAAGCCCAGTTTGTACGTACATCAAGGGTTGCCCCATCTTGGTGCAGAATCCAGCTCTTTCCCTTGTTGAAATTCATCTGGTTGGTGATTGCCCATCCCTCTAATTTGTCAAGGTCTCTCTGCAGAGACTCTCTGCCCTTGAGGGGTTTGACAGCTTTTCTCAGTTTTGTGTCATTGGCAAACTTACTTGGTATTTCTTCTAGTCCTGTGTCCAAGTCATTAACGAAGACATTGAAGAGAACTGGGCTGAGGATGGAGCCCTGAAGAACCCCACTAGTGACTGGATGTCAGCCTGATGTCACCCCGTTCACTGTAACCCTTTGTGCCTGACCTGTGAGCCAGTTGCTCGCCCATCATGTAACATGGTTATCCAGCTGTGTGCTGCACGTTTTGTCCAGAATGATACTGTGAGTGAGTATCAAAAGCTTGCTGAAATCTTAAACTGTAGTTTCTGGGGTCCGTCTTCTTGCTTGTCTTGAAAATCGGGGCAATGATTTTCAAGAGGATATGAGGAACTCCACAGGTATAACTGGATAGAAAAGGATGTAGCATAAATAAACACCTCCCAGCAGACATCCTCAAAATGAAAACGTGAACTGGAGAAAGGAGAGGGACATTGAGAATTAACAGTTTTATGAGAAAGGGAATTTCCTTTGACATCTTCCACAGGCATCCAGGTAGGACCTTGTTTTTCTCATTTTCTGGATCAGCCATTTGGGAGTGAAGGGCCCGCTGATTTCAGGTGCGTGTTGAAAGACAGATACATTTAAACAAAAATTATACATTTTTTCCCCTCTGTTATATATTTTTGAAGGTCATGTGCTTTGTCTCCTGATTCTTTGCTCACATCAGAAAGGTTGGTCAGCATCATATCCTGTCCATTTTAGCAGGATTAATATGTGTCTCTGATAGCATATATCCATTTTGGTATGCATATTTATAGATGGGTAGGGCAGACTGAGGAAATAGTTACCCAGGCTAAAGGGTTTGCCATTCAAGATTTGACAACAGATCTAAATATATATTTATTTTGGACAGATTAGATTAGACTCAGCCTATGGCTGGTCTCTGTTTTGACATTTATCTCCATGGTGAGAAGAATGGTTACTTTTGAGTGGTAGAGTTATGAATAAATGACTGCCTTTCCCTCAGGAGTGAAGATTAGTGTCACAAGAAATCAGCCATCATGTATGTTATATGCCGAATGTGTACTCTCTCAGCTCCCACTGCTTGGATGGGATTGAAACTTTCCTGACAGTTTGAGAGAATGAAGAGTGCTTGGGCGTTGTGGCAATCAGGCTGCTCTGAAAATGGTTAAACTTTTAATCAGTTATGAGGTCTTATGTCACCAGAAAAATAACAATATATGTAAATAAAATTGTAAAAATAGCACAAAGAAATATTTCTCTCCCTTGCTATGTACATATATGCATATGTGCATGTACATACACGTATTTCTTAAGCAGACAAAAAATGAGAACACATTAAAGTTCCGATATTTATGTATTGGCCATAGCTAAACTTAGACACAACATCTAATTTACACTGACGTCTTTCTTTAACAAGTTTTGTAAGAGGAATGATTTAAGTTCAAGGAAGTGCACTGAGTCATCTGCACGGTGGGCCAGTGGCTGAGCTAAGTTTAGAATCAAGGGGAAGTTTGGATCTTCTGGCTCCAAGTTTCTCTCTTTACATCTCTGCTTTTCTCAAACATTCTCACTGTTTAAAAAAAAAGACATTTTCTTCACAATTTCTGTTTTTCTTTACTTGATTTTTTAATGTATCCTTGGTGGCTTGGTCTTCTATAGTAAATCAGAGAGTTTAGTTTAATGAGCTATTCAAGTTTTTAAAATCAGGTTAGCTGATGAGCTTGCAAATAGTACCTTGTGAAATCTCTGTTTCAGGAGTGCTGAGATTAAAAAGCATAAATAAAAAACATAAGGTCTGGTCAACTGATTCAAGTGATACCTGAGTGAAGCCGTATTACCCAGTTGCAAGGAAAACACCAGATGAAGCTGAGCAAGGCCAATCCAGGCCAGCCCACCCAGTACAACCTCTGTTGCTACTTGTTTGATATAAAACTACACATAGTCATTCTCTTCAGCCCTCTCTCTTTCCTCCTGAGACTTTCTGTGGGCCAGTGAGTTTCCTGCCAGACCAAGGGTGTCATGCAGTTTATGGCACATCATGCCCTGTGAGGAATCCAGCTCATTCCTCCACTGAGAGGCACCTCTGAAAACACACTCATGGTCAGACCAAGGGAAGACCAGTGCACTTTCTTCATAAGTTAGCTGAAGCCAGGCTGGTTCCAGCAGGTTATGAGTCTGTCTCCTCTGTGGCAGACCTGGGATGCAGTTCTTGTGCAACGTTAGAGCTTCACGTGCTCCTCTTCACTCTTTTGGCACCTTTCCCCAGCACAGCCCACCAGATATTACAAGGCACAACCCAACTGTGATACAAATCAAACGGTTAGCCTGCTTTTGTACAACTTCTATGGATTTTATTTACTTTTTTTTTTCCTGGCTCAATGAATATACAAAAACTAAGGAAGACTGGCCAGACTCTAAGACTATGCATGTTTAATAAGTTCTGGTATCTCTAGCAGATTTGGTGCATTGCTGTGTTTTGCATCAGGAAAGAGTCATGACACAGCTAAGAGGTGATTAAGTCCAGGACTTTGTGTCGCATACTGTGTGCAGGCAGGTAGAACATTTATACTGAAAGGAAGCAGTTTTCTGATTGCGTTTCACTTTGCTATAGTAAAATGTAGTTAATTTTTATAACAGTTTCATTTAATTCTAGTTATACTGTAATGACAGCCTTATTACACCACTGTTCATGCTCTTTTTAAGCTTAGTCATTGTTTAATCTTATGAACAGAGAGTCAACTTCATGCCTGATATTTACTGCAGCTCACACTACTGAGCCCTAACACAGCTGGAGGTACTATGGCATGGGGATGTAAAATCAATTAGATAACGTGGTCATGATAGAAATCCTACCAGGGGAACTCCATGCTGTTGTTACTTCCCTGTAGAGCTGGTCATTCAAAAAAAAAATTGGAATCTAATTGAATCTATTGAAATCTATTAATTATCAATTATCAGTACCCAACAGGAGTGCAACTGCATTTGCACTGTATTCAGCTTTATTTTACTGATAATTGTAGTGTTAATGTTAATTGGGCCATAAAAAGGAGGAAAATGCCACTCAATGTGAGTGAGCTTCATCACAATCTGACCCTGTCTCATTAAAAAAGACTTTTTCAGCATGTGCAGTCTTTTCATATTCCAGATCAGTGATTCCTAAAGGGTGGGCTTCAGAGTCAGAAAATCACAATACTCCCTTGTAACTTCACAGTTTAAACAGCTGTTACTCTGCTAAGATAAATGCCACCTTTTATAAGCTGCAGTTAGTGTTCACTTTTCTCCACTCTCCTTATATTGCTGCTTTGACCTAGTCTGAGTCATTCCCTGCATGGGAAAACGTTTCTTCCTGTGGGCATACATTATGACTGGGGTTGTGTACCGATAAAAGAGGGATAATGCGTCCTCTGACTTCTCAGTGAAATGCTTCTGCCTGGAATTAGGATGCACACACAGTGAAGACAAAAACCAGCAGGAGTTTGTTAGACTCCCCTTCTAGAGGTAGATGACAGGTCTTTTTAAATGGTAATGAACACCTTGCCTGTGCACCTGCATGGGGACTGGGCAGGCACAAGCTGGGAGTATGAAGCAGTAACAGAGGGTGTCCAAAGGCTCTGCTGCATCTATGTGCAGAGACCTTGAGAAGTCACCAAAGAGGAAGAACTTTGTTTCTCCACTTCGTTCCTCGTTTGTTCTCCTACTCTGAATTGTGAGAAATAAGGACTGACTGCTTTTCTGCTCAGTTGTAGTGGCAAGACCTTAAAAGCATCCATATAGACAAGGCCAAGGGCTACTCCAAGAGCTAGTTTCTGATGGCCACCAACAGTTTAAGAAATGTCTTCAAATTTGGGCATGTGGAAGGACCATCTCTACCAAAATGAGCATCTGGACACCAGTAAATTAAGTACTCGCTACTCATAAACTACCTTTATACAAGTGTTTAACAGACCTGGACATCCATCGATTTAGTGTCTCTATTCTAAAGGAATTTTTATTTTTAATTTATATATATGTAACTTATATTTAAATTTATTTTAGCAATGAATATCCCATTTTAACTGTGCACTATGTACTCTTGCAATTTGATAAATTAGGTTGTTACATGCATAACCACCCTCTGAAGACACCTCTGAGCATCTATAGTCAAAATATCATTTCTTGTATATTCCTTGGCAGAATATATGTCAGTTGTTGGAGATTATGTAAACGTCACAACTCATTAAAACCCAGGAATCTTTTCTGCATCATTATTTTCTGTCCATTCTTCCCGTCTTGTTTACAATGTAGAGCTTTTCAAATATTTTTGTTATGACTTACAAGCTATTTCACTTTGTGTTTGTATCCAGTACAGCTTTTGATGTATCAGGACCATTCTGACTTGTTTCTCTAACAATGCCTTTAGAACAAGCACCATAAGAAAGCACTGTATGATAGCTTTGTTATGCTTTCCATATAGCTCCAAAGCCTGAGTTTGAAATCTAGGATTAAATTTTTGCAACTAAACCACAAATAAATCAAACAGTGCTTCAGTATACTTCTGTAATACAAAGCCACATATTTGAATACCAGCTTCAGCTGTTTCTACATCTTATGTAACTACCTGTAGTGATTGCACTGAAACATGAAAGAAATCACATAATTTTTCACCCATTCTGAGACTTCCACCAGCTTGGTAAAAAAGTAGAATTATTTTAGTTTTGAAATGTTCTCTTTTTCACATATATATACACACCCAATTGTACAGAGACTATAGCATAGCCACCTAGGCAAAAAGAGGTACCACGAAAATACCTGGCAAGATTCAGAGTACCCAAAGAATGTCATATTCCTTTGAAGCTCACAGAGAGATGCTGCTGGTGCATGCTGCATTTTATGGCTGAAACCCTTTCAAGTTCAGAATTCCCTCTGGCTTTCAGTGACTTTCTGCATGCAGAGAAATCAGCCCAAGCTCACTGCTGTAAGAATATGAAAGGGGCAGGCTACTGCCCTTCTCTGGCCACTTGGAATTAAGATACTCTGCATCACAGTGAAAGCCAGCAAGAGTTTGTTAGAGTCTGGCTGCCATCATCAGAAAAAAAATCTGGTGAGCTAAAGATGTCCAGATGGGTTTATAAAGATAAAAATAACAGACTGTGTCCTTCCCCCCCCGACAAGAAATAATTCTATGTTGGTTATTCTTCCACAACATACCACCTCTGCTGCCACTGGGGCATGTTCCACAGCAAAGAGTCTCTCATGATCATAAGCAAAGGCAAGCGGGACTCCATGAATTCAACAGGAGCTCTGCATGTAGCTCAGAAAGTGAAGTAGTGCTGCAGAACAAGAAGATACCTCCAGGAAAGAGGATTCGACTCAATCAGCAAAATTCGTTAATGTCAGCACACAGTCAACAAGGTCAGGGAAAACTTCAGGTAATGGTTTGCATTGGCAAGGAGCTGTGCTTCAGCACTGGGGTCCATTCTGATATCAAATTGTCTTGTGTTAACAGACCCATCACTTTGTTGAGTACCTTATACCAATCACACGGGAAAAGCCAAGCTGACCACACAGTGGACATCATTCTATAACGACTATTTCCTCTTGGGTGGAAAAGAGGGTGGAATGCATATCAGATCAATAAAAAGTGACATATCCACCAAGGTTTTATTGGGTGCTGGGGTTTTATCTGTCCAAGCCAGCATAAAATCATCAGCTTGTTTTTTAAGAAGCATTTTCCAAGAGTTTTAGCAGTGAAAAGAGAGAATTAGGAGTTTGAGTTCTGCTAGATGTAATTGTAGTCATGACTGTGAGCTCCAAACCAGATCCCTTTCCCCAGGGCCCACAGTTGCTTGCACTCCTCTGTCAGCCTTGCAGCAGCCAGGCCCTCTGCTCTCCTTGATCTGCACATGAAACAGTCTGTGAAGGAAATCTGTCCTTCCAGCTGCAGTAACATATCTTTTCACAAACCCTCAGTTTTGCACACCTTAACATTCATGGTCAGTAGAAGAGGGGGGAGCTCAGTGGGGCTTCCCTCTCATTCTGCTGCCCAGAGGGTGCTGGAAGCCACTGGCAAATGCAGTGGATGAGCACTTGCAGACAGTGCTTTAATGTTGACATTGATGTTGAATGATATTAAACACAAATGCTATTCTCTTTAATGAAGTCTCAACAGAGAAACCTGGAAACATTCTCAGTGGATCAGTGCTGTAGGGGTGGCCCGATGCCTTTGCCAAAGGTGAAGGGAGAGGGTGGGTGGCTCTTTGGTAAACTATGCTCTGCTCAACCAGAAAGATGAAGAACTTAGCTTACAATTCAGGTTGTGCTCTATGTAAAGCTAATTCAGGAACCCACTTGTATTGATTATTGTAACTCTGAACAGACTGTGAAGGTCCTATTTCATATCTTGATTTTTTTCCTTAATAAATGATATAGGTTTGTTCTCGAACACTAAGCTTGCCACTATTTACCATCTCAAAATTTGACTCCCTAACCAACAGCACTGAATATCTTTGCACCTTTGGAGGATAAAGATATGGAGATGAAGCATTAGGCTTCTCTTTTACCACACTCTATTCCTTCATTTCTCTTCCTCAGTTTTGGATTTGCAATACATAAGAAGACTCCTAGTTTTGGACAAGAGTTGTCACTAAAAGCAGGCTTCAGGTTACTGGTGTTAACAAGCAGCTTGCCTCTTTAATCTGAGGTAAAACATGGACTGGATGTTCCTGGATCATTCAGCTTGTCATGATAAATTTGCTTTTTAGGTTGGTGGTAGATATATCCTAGAGTTTAACATTGAGGGCTGGAGACACCAGGAGGAAGAGATGGCCTGGTGCCCGAGACAGCACTGTGTTCATAATACCTCCCACCCATCTGGACAGATGTTTGATGTTCACTAGTGTATCTCTTTTGCCTGGTAACATACTCAGTTTTCTGTGGGCAGACATTTTTCTGTGGGCAGGCATCCATCCACTTGATTGCCTAAAGTCCTGATGTGAACAAATGTTTGGTTGCTTGGCAGGATTCACAAACCAGATGTTACCTCACCTACTTGCTGTTCAGGGTGTCATCTGCTAGGTAACCTTGGGAGGGATATCACCCCTGGAGGATGCAGAATCAGGCAAAAGCCAGTGATTAAGTAGTGAGCTGGAGAAATAGGGGTCACATCCTACTGCTCTCTCCCATTGCATCTTTGGCCACTTGTTTTCCCATGAGGAAGCTGGAGTGACCTTTCATAACCTGCTGTCTTCAAAGGAGCAGGATGAAGCTTTGGCTGTGGTTGAGCTGCAAGTTTACTTTTCTCCCATATAATGTCTTCTTTCAGGGGATGTTTGTTATGTTATAAAGTCATATTACTCTCTACTTGTAAGAAGACGTGAGTTGGAGGAGTGTCTTCTCTAACCAGAGGATTTGGAAAAAGGTAGGAAGTTTTTTTAATTTCCCATTTTTTCTCTGCTAAGGCCTGCTATAAAAATAAAAGAAATTGTTACTCTGTACTTCAATTCTTCAGAAATGCTTTCTGTAACTAATAACTACCTCAGAATAAGTCACTTTTTTTTATATATATATAATTGCAGTAGTGAGCAACTGCAATTTCCATATGTCTGAGTTACTGCTGGTCCTTAGTCCCATGTAGTGAAATATATCACAATTAAGATGCCTGGCATTACCAAGTTAATTTTTCAAGGTTTATCTTTGGAAATATGAACTTCTTTTACATCTTTACAGTTTCATCAGGTCTTTTTGCTATATCTGAGCACTGTAGCTTTAACTTTCCTTTCCACTTGCAAGCCAGTAATGTTTATACTTTCCTTTTTTAATATTTAATTTTTCATCTATTTTGAAAAGGTGTCAACAGGCAAAAATAAACATCTCAATGACTGGTGGAGTGACTAGATATTATAAGGTATATCTGTAACTGTTCAAGAATGAAGGCTTGTACTTTCTTACTGTCTGAATACACCTAGCAGCAGTTTCTGTGGGATCAGTACACATGCATATGCACATAGCTATTTATCTCTGTATGAACTTAAAGGATCATTTTTATAGGAGTAAATATAATTTTATTACAATAAAAAATCTGCAGGCACTTCAGATTTCACCAATAATTGTTACTTTTGCCTGCAAAACAGGAAGAAAACCAGCTATTCTTCTACATGGTTTCAATTTCTAGAACTCATCTAAAAAGCATCTGCAGTGGAAATGCATGTTAGTACACATTCAGAAAAAAAGACAGTGAAAAATATAATAATTTTGAGATTATTCAGGAAGCATCAATTCTCCAGTTCTTTCAAATATGACTCTTGATCTACAGCTCTATGTTGCAAAGTTTCATCTTGGCTAGATGAGCTTAATTCTTATATGATAAATAAAAATATTCTTTAAAGGGACCATAAATATAAGTTAGAGATATTTTGTGGCATTTTTTTGCACAGCCAGAGAAGTGTAATAGGTTTTTCATCTGAATGAGAGTGGGCATGTTATGGTATTGTAGAGAAAGAGAAGCCCATGAAGTTGCTGCTTGTCCTTTGTAAGTGCAAATTTACCAGTTTGGACATGCCTGGTTCTGGCATATGCACTCATGTACCCACCCACCCACACAAATACATATCTTCTCCCAGGCACACCTCTGGCAACAGGGAACCAAAGTCATGACCAGCACTGCCAAAAAGCTGCACCGTTGCATGACAGAACCACATTACAATTTTCTGGCATGTACAAGAGATGACATTGTTAACAAGTGTTTTGGGGTACCCTAGTTGCTCAGAAATGTTGCTCATAAACACTAAACTGTAGGAAGTGCAGTTATTGAAATTCTAGAGGACATGCTTACAGAATCAGAATATTTTATTCCAGTGTATTATTTTTACTATTTATTTATTACTTGTATTACCATAGCAACTGGAGCTCAGTCACAGACAAACCCCCACTCTGCTAGGAACTGCACAAACAGGAAAAACATAAGAGTAGCACAAATTCCTATTAATAAGGTGTTCTTAATTTTAAAAGGTCTCTGAGGTCATGTATGCAACTGCAGACAATAGATGAAAAGCAAGTTTCAATATAAAGAGATAAATGAAACCACAATCAGTCCCTCAGTGATAACTTGGCTGTCCACTAAACTCCTCAGAGAAATGCTGGCATTATCAGCAGACCTTGAACCATGCCCTCAAGGAAATAAATTCAGGCTCTATCAAGCCAAGAAGGAAGGGCCAATTAAGGACCTCATGCTGCAGCATCACCACATTTACTGGGTGTATGGCTAGTAGGAACATCTCCTCTGATCCATCTGAGCATGATGTTCTCATGGGAGAAAAGCTATGCAAAACTCTTCTGTACAGATCTCAGGCCTGGGACCTGGAAATATTCCTTTGCCCTATTTTGCCACTGACCTGAGAGAACCTTCTTAGTTGTTAAGAAGAAAAGCTGTCAGCCCTCCATAAGAAACTATCAGCCTAAGAATCCCATGGTGAGGCACTACCAAAAGGACTATGATTACATGACCTTCTTAAATTCTACTACATTTCAGAGAATATTGATTTCTAGTGTCGTATTGAGCTGTGTAATACAAATGCTATTTTACATTCCAGAAATGCTAGCTCTGTTAATGCCTTGAAATCTTCCTTCAATCTTTTTTGCCCTAAGAAGACTCCAATTAACTCCTTCCCTTCCTTCAGTATCTCTTTATTTGAATTTCCATTTATTTTTCTCTCTTTCTTGTTTTTGACTTTTTTTTTTTTCTGCAATGTGTTACCATTACAAATTGCTGCCTGAAAGAAGACATGATTTATTTTGTCATTTTAATGCAGGGAGTTTGCACAATGCATGTAGTTTCGAACTATTTCAAAAGAAACACAACACAACATGTATGTGCTAATTAAACACACCATAATAATGATGTGGCAGCGTGTGGCCCTCATAACTCTGGCAGTCATAAGAAGAGTCCTGAGGGAGGCATATTTCTTCAAACTAAATTGCTGTAGGGATCTTTGCAGGGAGGCTCTCCATTTTATTTCTGAAGGCACTGTGCTGGTGGGGGTTGTGTTCTTGTCTAATGTTGACAGTCCACTACCCCTACCCTTTTACTCTCTGTGCTGAATTGCTGATAAATCTCCCTGGTCATCCTGTAAAGTAGAAGAGAGAGCTGAAAACATAGTGTTTCAAATCATCAAGACCTTAGAAAACAGGAGTGCCTGTGATATTGTTGCAGAAGGGGATTCAGCTGTGTTGAAGTCCTGCTGTTTGCAGGCAGTCTCACTTATCACCCAGGAGAAACAGGAAGGCAGAGTTTTGTCTCATCCAGCCTGCAGGAGCTGCGGTGCCTGGAGCCTGGCTTTGTTCGTGGGTGCAGCTGGCCAGAGCTGCAAGATGCACCCCAGCTTCTTGGAGCTGTCTCTACACAGTGCAAGCCTGTAAAAGGCACCTTTTGAAGCTGGAGAGGGGCCTAAGCTTCCTGTGAAGACAGTCAGGGAGATTTTTAAATTTTCTTCTTCCTTTTAACAAGTATGAATTTATAAGCATGTTGATTTGACTTTCTGATTGGACACAGGGCTTACAGGAGCAGAATGGGCTCCTTGGCTTGAAAAGCATGGCCCTTTGGATACCACAAGGACAACCCTAGTTTTTGTCCAGTCTGTTATATGGTAAAATTATACACAGCAGAAAGAAATAAATATAATGGAAAATACTTCCATCACAATCAAAGCAGGGCAAACCTTTAAGTTTTGCTCTGTTCCTATTTGGACAAAATGCCTGTTTCTGAGTATGAGGCTTTTTAAGCCAAATGTCTAGACAATTTGTTTTTAATGGGTACATGAATGGGAAAACAATTCAGATTTGATGCT
The DNA here is from genome assembly GCA_035041135.1 of Platyrinchus mystaceus. NCBI lineage: Eukaryota > Metazoa > Chordata > Aves > Passeriformes > Tyrannidae > Platyrinchus > Platyrinchus mystaceus. The sequence continues at coordinate 103,854,721 of JAWWLV010000088.1, read as the reverse complement.
AGGTCAAATGACAGTATTTAGCTCTCACAATTTTTATCTGCATGTATCTACAGATTAGGTAGCTTAAGGCTAAAATGCTGTTATTTATTGGTACAAAAGCTTCATGTTCAGCCTAGTAGTTGATGGGAAGGTGCTCTCAAAACTGGGCCCTAAAGTCTCCCCAGATATGTAGCAGAGATTGAGGTCCAGGAAGAAGAACTGAGCACTGGTGTGAGAAAGGAGGGACAAATGAGTGGACAGGCTGCGTGCACAGCACAGTTTGGCTCTAATGGTTCGGGATGTACAGAACCTTTTTCTTTCAGTCACCTCATGCATGGTGACTGCCTTTTGCGAATATTTTTAGGAGGACTATTCAAAAGAAAGACTAGGAGGCTGACATACTAACTGCTTTGGAGAATATTTTTTGCAAGGCCTTTTCTGTTGTAGGCATTGACTCAGCTCTGACTTTGGAAAAGATTTGCCTGCTAGCTGTACAGACCTGCCAACATCAGCCCAGTGGCACTTTGCCTCTGGCTCCTGGACTCTGTCTTCATCGTTCACTACCAACCATTGAGGGTCTGATTCAGAAGGGTTTCCTCTTCCTGCCTTATCTTGCATGAATGAAACTTTCTTTTGCTCCCCAGGCTACAGATGAGTAAATTCCCTTCCTTACCAACCAAATTAGGCTAAGGAGCTGTGTTGGCACTTGTGCACATCCCGCCAGCTTCATGCAAGGGGCGTTAATTCACCTCTCCTCTGCTTTTGGCCCTGAATGCCTGTTCCTGCCAAGTGTGCTGTAGGAACGTGTGTTAAATGTTACTGTCACTTTTAGTATATGAAAGATGATAAATACTGTGGAGACAAGCCGTGAAGAATGAAGACAAGAAGCTGATGTTTGGTGTGAATGAAGAGGGGGAAGGCTGTGAAAAGTGAAATCACATGCTCAGAGCAAAAGGCTAGGAAAGTTTTCTTCACTGTAATGTTATGAATGAAAATAGGTAGCAATGTTATATTTGACTAATTTATAGACAACGTTAGTCAAGATGGGAGATGGTGAGAGCCTGGAGGAGTGTTTTACGTTATGAAGGAGAATAAAAGTGTATAACTTCTAACTGTAAAGTAAAAAGAGGGAGTAAGAATCAATTGGGAATGCAGGTAAAGGCTGTGCCAAAGCCATGGACCTGAGAAGCTGGAGAAGAGGCAAGACAGTGGTATTTCCATAGTGACAGAAAAAGGGGAAAATGTCAGACGGAAAGACGAAGAGCACTACTCTGGCTGTGCCACTCTTAAGCAGATGGCTGAAACATGGAGCAGGTACTTTATTTATTTATTTTGCAGATTAAATTATCTGGAATTTGATTATTTGTATAATTATCTGTAAATGAATTATCTGGAGACAACATGAAAAGAAACAGAGACAGAGCCCAGGTGTAGAAGGCTTTTGTGGAAAACTGGAAGGAACAATGAGGAAAATCCTTTGAAAGGTACACTGAAGTGTGGTTAGAGGGAATAGAGGACAATCAAGACATAGATGAGTCGAAGTCCACAGAGAGCAGCTTTACAAGAAGAGTCTTGCAGGCAGGTTGGAGAGGGTGACAAAGAGTGTTCTGGGTTTTGGGAGGAATGACCTGTGTGGGACCTTGGTGAAAATGTGTCTACTGGAGGGCAAAGAAAAGAAGTCAGAAAAAAAGAAGGCTTAAGACTGAGCTTGATTGGAAGAGCTTCAGAGTACTTTTGCAGATAAAAAAGGTGAGTGGGATGGTTGGTAGACAGAAGAGTGGAGTCAAAGATGGTTTATTTTTAAAAAGACATCTATATTGTGAGGTGGAGAGTCTTGAGGAAATTGAGAAATAGAGATACTAAAGAGGGAGTGAAGAAGTGCCAGCAGGATTAAAAGACAAGCTTGAAGGAAACTGATGAGATGCTTGTCTGCTTAGAATAAATATTGCTGAATATATGTCCTGCATGACCCGTAGTAGGAGAAGAAAAAGTCTTGGAAGGGAAGTTTTGAAAAACCTGACAATTTTCATTCAAAATAAGTTGGTGAAATTCTGTGCAACAAGAGAAGTGTATGGTTAGAAATGGTGAAATGGAAATGGAGAAGGAGAAGAACAATGAAAAGGGAAAAGAGAAAAGTAAAAGGGCAAGGGAAGGGAAAAGGACAAGGAAAAGGAAAAGATGACTGAAGGACTAATCAAGGGTGGTGGCAAGCTGTTGGCTCTGGAAACATGGGATTCAGTTTAAGTTTAGAATAAAACTCTAAGAATAGAGTTTCTTTTGGCTAGGGATGTAGCAGAACTGAAGAACTGAAGGAGAAAGGGAAGGGAGAGAATTCGTAGTGGAGAGTGTTGTCCAGGCTGAGGAGAGGGGGAACAGAAGAAACAGGAGTGGGGGTATGATGTGGGTGAGGGGGACAGACCTTGCATTGGGAAGGTGCAAAAAAAAGAAGTGTGAGCGGGGAGAGGCAAGGTCTGGAGAATTTCATGAGCATATGATAAGAAAAGAGAGAGAAAGAAAGAGCTGGAGACACCAAAGAGAAGAAGGGATATCTGTGCTTGTGATCTGGACATGGGAACAAGATAAACTGAGGAGGCAGATGATTGATGGTCATTTGTCAAGAGAGAGAGATGAATTTTCAAACCAGACCAGCAAATCAAATGGAAATGCAAAGCTGACTAATGGCAAAGGGAATTAAGTGTACTGTTAGCATGGTCCTCCAAGACATAGAGCATAGTTGAGGAAAGATATTCTATGATTCTATGAAAGCTGGGAAGAGAGAGACAGGAGTTCCAAATTGTTAGAAACAGTGACAAAGTTTGTATTTTGTAGCACTAATAATTGGGATAGAGTTTCATAATAAAGTTGTAACTTCTGATGCTTTTGATGATGTTTCCATTATAATGTTTGGTAGCAGTGGCTTGCTTTTTAACATTAGGCTTAGTGTTACTCATTAGCTTTTTGTTTCCTTTCAAAATTCAAATGGTCCACACATAATAAAGTTATTTTCTGTGGATCCCATTAACATTCTCCCCAGAAAGTCATCTCCTTAGTGCAGAGCTTGCAATATACTCATTTATATCTAGAAGCTCCTTAGAACTTAAAAATATTAAGCTCACTAAACAATATATTAACTTAAATAATGAGTTGATGGATAAGAAATCATGAAGTGCTTTCTACTTCAATAAGCAATGTGAATTAACAGGAAAATGTGTACTGAAGGAAACTATGAATAGAGTTCTTATGAATGCCAGAGTAATAATGATGAAGGTCAATACTAAACCAGGTATATTTCTTATTTCCTTTTATTTTTGTTTGTAGAGCTGCATGTATTAGATAAAGAAGAATAAATGCATAGCACCTCAGACACACAAATCTATCTATCAATCTACCTATCTATCTATGTAAAATATACTTAGAATTTGGAGTTACATGATTTCTCAACAGGCTAGAATTTTTTCCTGTGGTCCTGGAAAAACCTGAAGCACATTTTTACTTTGAATCTTTACTGATCCGATGATGTAGCAGTAAAAAATTACTTACTAACCCAGGCACTTTATTTATGACAAGTATCACTGTCATTTTCCAATTAAAAGTGTTAACCCCCCCCCCCCCTCCATTAAAAGCACATGATTTCACTTCCATTGGAATGGATTCCTTTAGTCATCTAATACTTTCTCATCATCTAGTAATTTGTTTCCAAAACTGGCTTTCAGCTATATTAGAGGTTTAAATATGGTGCCTTACTTTGATGTTTACTCCTCTAGATTTCTCATGGACAGTTGTTAAAACTTCTTGTGGATGTGATCTGTATTCATGGAGGGATTGTTTGATAATGCAATATTACTGCAACTGAGAAATAAATCTCATGTATAATACTGCTAGTCCCTTCTTCTTGGGCAGAAAGATGTGTAAACTGGAAGCATGATGTCAGATCTGTGAGCTGTGATGTCTCTTTTTCTGCTTTTCAGTGTTGTTCTTACTCCAAAAATCCTTAATAACTTTTCATCTTAGGGAATGTCAGCAGGAACATAGAAATGGAGCTACCATAGAGTAGAGAGTTAGCACTTGTCAGCTGAGTTGCATTTGCACACCTCAAGACAGCATTTAGTCCTCCCAACCCCTGAGCTAGAACAAATTAACTTTCTGTATTCAACTGTAGTTTTGTTTTGTGCTTGACACAGGCTGGGGGGAATTCCAGAGCCAATTTTAACAGGTTGTCTGATGAGAGCCAGCCATTAGCTGGTGGTAAACTGGTCTCTCACCATCATGTGTAATATCATAGCCGTGGTGCATGCATGCCACTAGATCACTCTTCTCCTGGGTTTAGTTCTCCTTGTCTGGTGCTGGAGACACATCATGGCCATGGTGACAAGTGTCAGACACCGTTTCCTTTGGTAGTCCCTCACTCTGTCTTGCTTTAAAACTTCTGCAACTGATAAAAGATCACGTACGTAATGATCTCAGGCCCCAAACTCATCACGTCTAAGTATAATGCCCTTGTTTCCCATGTAGGAAAGACTTGCCCTTTCTGTTAAGAAGGTGATCAGAGTTGGGAATCTGTTGGAAATCTCTGATTTTCAGAGGTATGAGAAGATGATGAACTTGGGTAATGCTGGACTGAGCAAATGACTATATCTATGCCAGGAAATTAAGTGGTGCCAGGGAAGGCTCCAGGGCACAGACACCTGGTTGTCTGTACTGTTATTGCTGCAACAGCCCATGAATGGCACACTTGTGACCCACAGAAAATACCAGCTTGCAGCCAACTCATAGAGTGATTCAGGAGCTAGTAACTCCCCAAAGGCAGTTTGGCCTCTTGGAGACTAGGAGAGTTTAAAAGCATGGACAGGGCTAGTCCGTGCCTGTAGGTCTCAGTGCCAGAGTGTAGACCAAGGCAAGTTTTAATTAAGTAATGTGAAGAAGCCTTACAACACTATACATTACACGTGTGGAAAAGGACTAAGTGGTCTGTTGGTTGCTCACAGTGAAAAGGTGAGCTGAGTCAGTTGCTGATGGAGGTAGGGACAGTACTCTTCACAAAAGAATCTATATTGAGGCAGACGTCATTTCTTGAATCTTCCTTTTTTTTTTTTTTTTTTTTTTAGTCCAAATATTTGTTCTACAGATGAATCATCATCCTTATTGAGCTTCATACAAGCCATAAACTTCTTCATTTTACAGCTCCTGCAGTAAAAAAATATTAGAGTAAATAGGCATGTGGGTAAAATATAACAACAGATTAATGCTATTTTTCTATTTATTTCCTATGGCTAGCCATCTCTAAGAAGCAAACTAAGACAAGCAGAGGGTCTGTGACTCCCTATGTGATGTTTTATTGAATTATTAGCCTATAAGCTTATAAGGACACTTTTTTCCTTTCTAAGTGATGATTATATCCATTGGAAGTTGCAGCCTCATGGTACAAAAAAGACTCTCAAGCAATGACTTGAAGCAAAGCGCCCAACTGTCTAAGTACAGGAGAAAAGGAATTTCTAAAACACAAATGAAAAGGCTATTGTAACTTTCTGATGCAATTCTTGCTTGGTATAGGCTGACTAGAGTGTCCAGGACTGGGCATTACATCCAAACACAAATCTGTCCATGTGCACACACAAAAATAGATATAGTTCTCAGGCTTAAGAAAAGAACAGAGCAAAAAGTTATATTGTGAACAAGACATTTGAAAATGACTTTGATTTTGGGAGCTTATATCTGTGAATTTTGATGTAGATGTTTTTATTCATAAGACAGGATCGCATCATTCTATGGAGCTCTGGACCTCTGGAGATGTCTCAGTCCAGACAAAACATTAAAACTCCCAAATTCATTTGAGAGCCTGAGCCTTCTTATAATTTTTCCAGCCTGTAAAGCTTGTTGGCTTTATACTTTTATATGTACTGCATCACAAGAGAGTTCAGCTGCAACTGCATTGCAATCCATTTCTGGGGGCTACTAGAGAAAGGGATGGGTCTGTGTCTGGACTCAACTTGATGGCACCTTTGCCATCCTACCGATAGGAATGAGAACAATGACACTAAAGGTAATGAGATTGCTCCTGATTTGCAACTCTGAAGCAATTGCAAGCCTGCTTTCCTCCTGGTAACAAAGTTTCAAGCCTCTTTTACTAACACTTAGGAAAGCATATCTGAAATTCCTGCCTGCCTTATGTCAAAACCGCATCCGCTGAGAGAACTTTATCTATGAAAAAGTGAACAAGGACTCAGATAAACTTTGTGACAGACTCTTAAGCTATATGTAGATTCACAGTGTTAGGGGGCTGTGAGGTAAATTTAGATTAGTGTGGACTAAATGTAAATATACTTCTCACTGAGTTGATGTGAAGGGGTTAGACTCCTGCCAAAAATAGGACCCCAAGTCCCTGCTCTGCACTGTTTTTCTGTGGAGGCTGGAGTAAATCATCAAGACATCCAGCCACAAAGCTTGTTGGATGGGACCCTTGACTTTCACTTTCCATCTGTAATGTAGCATAATAACGCTTAATTATTGCATAGGGACAGTTCCAAGATGTCTGAATCAGTTTGATGGCTAAAAATGTTTTAGCCACTGTACCAATAATGTAAGAGTCCAGCAGTTACTCTGGCATGCAGAGACAAGTTCTAGTGGCATGACCTTTGCTCCAATATATGTCTGTTCTGCTTAAAAGATAAAAATGTATTGATTCAGACATTTAGAATTCAACAGGACACAAACATTAAAGTAAAAAGAAAAATTAATAATTATGTAACTAAGAATGTTTAAAGGGGAATCAATGGAGGTCTTGGATAAAAGATGTGTTTTATGCTTTCCCAGAGTATAACATAAAGGTGAAGGCTTTATATCAGCAGAGTTAAGCACCACTTACTTATTTCTTTAGCCTTTATGAGGAGAATAGAAGAAGAGGGAATTCTAGAAAACTGATGCTGCAGTTTGGTTTACAGCAGCTGCTGACTGAGCTGACAGCATTCATTTAAACCCTCAGCCAGGCAATGCTTTTAAGTCCAAATGAAACTCACACCTGTTCAGGAAAGCACTGAGTCACATACCCACAGGCCAATATAATTTGAGTGCTGTTGACTTCAGTGGGATCTGAGTGTTTGTGGGTGCACCCTACTTAAACAGGGCTATTACTCAGAGCAGGACCTGAAGGCTGGTTTTCCCTGAAGATGACAAGACTATGCAGCATTCATTGCTATATGAACAAGCTCTGAGTTTGTGTGGTTCTCCTAAGACTGTGTTTCTTGAAATAACGTGCTTTGTCGCATTTGTGTATTTCCAAAGACTTTCTGCTAAGTCCTCAGTCATTAAAGCCTATTTTGCAAGTATTTTTCCACATTAACTAGAATTCATTTGATTAAATTCAGTATCTAAAGGTACATAAGAATTGCAGTGCTGCTATTTAAATTATCTAGGGAAACAGTTTTGGTGTGGTGTTGATTAAAGATGGCTCAAACAAGTATACTTTTCCTTTTATATTATTTTGTTTTAATTTGCAAGCCAGGGAGAAAACAAACAAACATCTCAAGATATTCATAATGGAAAGCGACATAGGGAACAATTTGTTCAGAACTCAAAGACAAGTCAGACTTCATATATCTGTCCAAAGAAATTGCAAACACACTAAATGATTTTCCTTGACGTTAGCTTTGGAAATGCAAGTATGGAAAAATAAGAAAAGATACTTCCTTCCCCTTATCTCTGGGAAGAAGTTTGGAAGGTCGTTTTCCTAGTTTTAAGCCAGGGGCTCACATCAGCATGTTTGTGTTTTAGGGACGGTGACGATCCAAAGCTAAGTCTGAGTATTCCTGCATTTTGATGAGAGCAAGTTCTTCGTTCATCTGGCAAACCTGAGTACAGGTTTCCAGGATATTTTTCATCCCCCTGCTATTCATGCTATAAATCAAAGAAAATAGCTCTGGTTTGGCTTTTTGTGTAGATAACAGGAAAAACAGAGGAGAAGCCCTAATGGTCTCTCACAGTGGGCTAAAGCTTTCAGCATACCAATAAAACACAGCACAGCTGTTCCTGTGAATATGGATGCAGAGCCTGAAAACATTGAGCAGCATCATTCTGTACCCCAGTCCATATCTGCAGGCTCTGGCTTAGCAAGCTGTTCCCTTTGTGATTGCCCCAGAGACGTGGGGAGTGTGTTCAGCTGTCCCACAGCTCTCTCTCTCCAGGGCAGGGCTTGTCACCGCCTCCTGATCTCACAGGAGCTGGTCCATGTCCCAGGTGTAGGGACCAGAGGAACAGCTGCAGGAGGGCCACAGAGATAGGAGCAGGGTGGTCCCAGGTGCTGAGGGAGGGATGGGCAGGAGCACAGGAGGAGGATGTACCTGTCTGACACTGCCTTGCTTGAGGGAAATGAAGTGTAGGCAAAAGGCCCAAGCACTTGGTCACATTTTTGTTTGTGAGTATTGATACAGACACAGAGACCTTGGGACATCCCAATCTAAAGCTGCTTGTTTCTTGTTGCTCCTCTGGCTGGCAATAAGCTTGTTTCTTATTTCTTTTGTCTTTGCAATTGATTTAATCACAACAGCTCCTAAATCTGCTGCTGCTAGTATGGCCTCTGAGGTGAATTGTGGATCACAAATATATGCTCCACTGCAAGAAAAAACAAACTTAATTTTGTGCCTCAGGCAGCAAAGCTGCCAGTACAGAACGTTGCTGAATATTACAACCTCTGTTGTGGACTGGGAGCATCAAAAGGGCAGCTTGATCATGGAAAGGGAGAATGTGCTGCCAACTCCCTCCACTGGCCACCTTGAAAGACAGAGAAATACTAAAGCAAAACAACTGCAAAAATGTTAGAAAAGATTGTCCCCCTTGGCCAAATGTGAGGAGATTTCTGCTGCTAGTTCACACCAGTTGTAGATTGCCTGTATATTGCTCATGTGAGGCAAACTGTGTTTAAGGAAAAGCACCATGTTTATCTGCAGCCTGTCTGAAGAAGAATAGGATGTGTCATATGGCTGAGATAGACAACAAGATATTAAGGGCTGTCTTTAAGCTACCCACCTATATTTTGTTATCAAAGTAAAATGTAAAAAACATTATGGTAAGATAAATAGTTAAGTAAGGAAAAAATCAACTCACGTAAAATATAGTGGCGTTTTACCCATGCTGAGGGTCCCTCCTTTAGGAGAAACATCCAGGTCAAAAATTAATGGGCTAAAGCTCCACAGGTTCTAAAAAAGAAAGTTTGTGTACTCAGTTTTACTTTTTCCAATTTTCTTTCATATCTCCCTCTCTCCAGTTTTTGTTGGTATAAAACCAGGCAGTGGTCAATCTTTTTCAGCTGAGGATTGGGTGATACAGACCTACGTGCCTGCACCCAGAAGAGCTTACCCACAAGGTTTAGCCCAGTTGCCTGTTGCAGGTATGTTTTTTTCAATTGCTGCCAGTGAATTGCAATGAATGTTGTGCATCTCACATGACAGAAATGATTTATTACTCATGTATTCTGATGTAAATTACAAGATACAAGAGGAAGATCACTGCTCAGGGACAAACAAACCTGAACTCTTTATGCAGGAGCCTGTTTTGATTCAGAGAATTTTTGGAGATCAGAAGCTGACTTCTGGGCCTCATTTTATGGTGAAAGAGTGGAAAATGCCTCTTCACTTTGTGTAGGGTGGTGGCTTTACTCGGAGACTTGTCCTGCCAGAGTTTCAGCTGAAATAAATCAAGGAGTATTGATTTGTCATGGCTAAGGATTTTGCCCTGTGCCTCCTTACTTGTCAAATGCTCAGTAATTGAGTGGTCATTTTTCACAGAGCCCCATTGTTTGGCTAAAATGTGTGGGCACAGTAAAATGACAGAACTTTCAAGTTTTAAAGCTCACTGTATTTAATGAAACTGCAAAGAGTGCGCATACAGATTGAGTTAGATCTTTTGTGGTGTGGGCACTGGCTCCTGTTCTGTGTGCTGAAGTTGTGTAAGTTGTCTGTTCCAAAAAGATTGTGGTAGCTGTCAGAATGGATGTCCTTCATAATTCCTACACTAGGAGATCAACTTTAAGATGGGTCAAAGCCCTCAGTAAAGAGGGATCAGTAAACATCACCTTTGGTGCCTCCCAAACTCAGATGAACTGTTGTGTGTTCTAGTAGTAAGAAGTCTATCCCTACTGCCTAAGGAATTAAAATTGTACTGCAAAAAAACTAATCCTTGCAAAGTAGGATTTTATGCCTCAGAACTTGAATATAAAAATGAATCAAACCTTTCTCACAGCTAAAAGTTAAAATCGTTTCCTTACTTTGGTTGTATAATTGCTTAATGCTAATTTTTACTGATGATTGTGTATGCATCGTGTCAGAGCAGGAGAGCCCTAGCTTACATATCCCTGATTATGTTCTAGAGCAGTTTGGAGAGGGCTCCAGACAACATTGCTGCACTTGGAACTTACAACCAAGCTCCAGAGATGACGCTGCTTTGCAGAGACTTTCTCTTTCTATGGCTCTCGTATGAGATAAAGGACCATAGACACCATTATAGGGCTGTGAGTTGGATGTTTAATGGGCATATAAGTAACATGATTATTAAATTATTCTGTGGATTTTCAACAATAGAATGCCTCCGATAAAAGAGAGTTGCAGCATTTCAGAGTTCAGAGTTACATTGCTAAGGATTGTCTACAAACTGTGTATACCAAAAGGTCAAATGACTTGTTAAATAAAGAGAAGTGTGAAAAGAACAAAGCAGAATCTCACTTTAAAAGCTTTACTTTGTACAACGATGACTCAAGTTGAATAAATATTTTTTTTTCCAATTAAATAGGAATGAACCATATGTACTGTTCAGAAAAGGAAGTGGATAAAATACAGCATTACAAAATAAACAGCTGTTCAAATGTAAATTCCTTGTTTATTGAGATTTCAGTTGTATCAGAATAAAGGTCTCAGAGTGGCTATGCAAGTCAATCATTATATACCTTGTTAGTGTGACAGCCCCCTGTGTATTGTTTAACTGGAAATAAAACATAAATACCCCAGACCCCTACTGTGCCTGCTTCATGGTGCATAAACCTATTCTGTGTCATGTCACTTAGAGTTTTGATAGCAGGCTACCAAGTGGCAGAGGAAAATACACAATCAAGCCTTCATTTTCATAAATGAAATTAAAGTACACACACGAAATACAGAACAGAAGGGTTTTCATTAGTGCTGTTTCAAGGGTACATCACTCAAAATGCAGACTTTGTAAGCCCCACTGAACATCTGATTACATATGCAAATGAGTGGGTGTCCCAAGTATATATTATTTTCTTTTTCAACTTTGATGGTCTTTTTGTAATAATAAACACGTGCCAGATAATTTTCACTGGTATTATGTCTTGTTCTTGGTTGGACTGACAAGGACAGAGCCCTTGGGTCCTGCCAGCCCTGCCGCTGACTGCTGGTGTGCTCCAAGGGCTTTTTTCACAGAAGCCTTGGAGGTATCCGAGGTGTTAGGTGTGTTTAAACACCAAAATGTATGGCCTCCAAAGTCAAAAATATAAGTAGAAAGAATATCAAATGAATTTTAGGTTATTTTTAAGCCCTGTGGGTTTTTTACCTAATTATTTTATCTTAGGAAACACCTAAAAATAATTGACTTAATTTTGTTGGGCATTGAAGAGAGAAAAAGCAAAATGAAGGATCTTTTTTACCCTTAAACCTTATGATCTAAACTGGCATGTACACTGTGCCAGGCAAAGGGCCAGTTTGATCAAAAACATAAATAAAGATATGGCCTAAAGATAATTGTTCCCCATGCATCATTTGGGGATCTAAACAATAAAACAGATAAATTTGAGAATTAAATTTTGCAACTAGATTATGAGGAAGAAGAATCTGGTACTATGAAGTAGAAAAAGTTGGCTAGTAATTTTTAGATTAAGCTAGATCTTTTCATTATTATCACTGTCTTATTTCCACTGTTACATTCCTTCCAAAACTTGAAACATCTGTTTGTTTTGTTGAGCCCAGGGAGCACCATGACTGAAATCATGCCTAACTTGGAAAAGTTTGTCTCCAAAGAGGGTTCTTTGCAACGCTGCCCAAAATAATAGGAAAAGAAAACAAGTAAACCAAAGAAACAGTGTGTGGGATCCAGTCTGCTGAACCTGAGTACTGAACTTGTTTTGAAATGCCAGGTGCACAGTGAGGCAGTCCTGGAGCAAGTGACAAGTTTCCTGTCTTGTCTGACAAGAATTCATGTGAAGGTCTCCAAGGGAAGCTACTGTCTGCACAATGTAGATGATACCCTTCTTCATAAATTTTGTCTCACTACAGGCATTTTCCCCCTTTGCTGCAGAAGATCAGCCCTATAAAAGAATATTATAAGAGAAATTGGGAAAAAGCACAGACAATGAAGGCATATTGTCATATGTTCAGCCTCTGTGCTAACTGGGGTAACCATCAAGAGTTGCCCTCTTCTGAGGCTCCAGCAATACTATGGCATAGTCAACAGAACCCAGAGGGACTTTCAGAGTTACCTGGAGAATGCAGAGCTCCAAATCTTGCTGCTGTTTAACAGGAATGGAGACCTTAATTCACCTTAAGTGTCTTGAGGAAAATCTCACCTGTAATTCTCACTTGAGATAGAAGGTAAAAATGATCAAACTGAGCCACAGAAAGAGCACAAATGAAAGTTGCTGGTGGTGTGATTTTATATGTACATTCTGACTGGTTAAGGCAGTCTGGAGAAAAAAAAAACAGCTTTCCCTTAATTAAAATTAATTATGCACTGGTAAAAGCATTTTCCCTGTGTCATATTGTTTTTCTCCAGCTGCCCCATTAGAGGTGGGAATTCCAGAAGGGCGTACAACGATTTTGACTCCAAATTTCTTGGCCAGAATGGACATTTTTTATTGCTTTTTCTCAGTAGTAGCTTATGATTAGCATTTATTTTTTACAGATCTAGGCTGAGTTGCTCATATATAGAAGCAAGTGCTGAATTAGAATGCTCTTTCTTTTTTTTTTTTTCTGGGAAAAAATTGTGTGTTACCTAGACTTTTAAAGGCTGGAATAGGCACAGGTACAACTTATTCACCCTCTTGAGGGTAAGAAACAACAGAGGAAAAATGCTTCCCTAATAGAGGAATTTCTACTATATATTTCTGGTCTTTATACTTTGAAGCATTATTTCAGTTTAAAACAGTACCAAGAATAAATGGATATGGATGGTAGTGTGTCTTGCTGAATGTTTATTCTGGTCAGATGAATGTTTTCTGCTGCCACATACTGTTTTTCCTGCTTTAGGCCAAGAGCATTGCTGAGAGTAGTGATTATCAACAGTCTTATTCTAGTCAACAGTTCCTATTTTATATTCCAAACCTCTTTCACTGATAAACAGGTAATAGTCCAGACCTCCAGAAGGTACAAACCTCCAGCAACACTGCTGTATTGTCTGTCTTGAGCACTACTGATCCAAATCACTTAACCCAGCTTATGGCTACAGCTTGACTTCAGCACACTTTCAAAGGCTACAGATGTGATATGACTAAAGATTTCAAGCTACTACTACTTCTCCTTTACAGGAGGAAAAAAACCCTAAACATTCTCTATTTTTGCCATTCTCTTTACTCTCTGGTTCTCAAAACCAAACATTTACAGAAGTAAGACTTTTGTGTCAAAAAAATCCAAGAATATTTAAGCAAAACCTTCTTTCCCCTCCTTGTTACTCTACTTTCAGCTTTTGACCTCAGGATTACAGGAGGCCACAGAAAGATAATTGTTATGGTCAGCAGCTCTGAGATTGAGCTTTCTGGTACTAACAATGGAGTTTCCCTTTCTCAGGCTTCCCCCAGCATCTCTCTTCTTCAGGCTAGATGGGGCCTGGATTTCTATAAAGTTAAATTCCTTTAAAAAGTCACAACTCAGATAAGCAGTTAAATGAAAAAAAAAGTCTTTCTTCAATTTATTTTGAAGACTGCAAGTTAATTTTCCTCATCTTGACTAACTCTAGTTGCATCTTTTGCTCTTTTTTCCCACCTGGAGAATGTAAAAGAAGCAAATGCATACAGTGAGCTCCAAATTAGATAGTATTGTTGATCTAAACCTTGTCTGCTAATTTGGTTCCATGACTACAGTTTTGCTTCTCACAGGAAAGTGGACCTCAGATATGACTTCACAAACAATATAAAGTAAGACTACACAACTTCATTATTCACTGTATCTCAGGAGGATGGCATAATCTTCTATCTCAAGAAGGTGAATATCAGATGGTACACTGCAGATTTGCATGTTTGCACCACTTATTAGTTTTTAGAATTAAGAAAGCAGATTTTAAGATTTAAAAAAACATTTTCCATAGAACTGATAATGAAGTGGGTTTTGTATCATCCTCTGTTAGGCAAAGATTTCTCTGTGTGATTGTGCTGTAAAGGTCCCCTTCTGAGATGTTAGTTCATTTTTCAATATTTGACAGCAGTGGTTATTCATTCATATGTAGAGATCTAATTCTCTCTATGATAATTGATTCTGTCTGCACATAGTATTAGGTCTTCCTATGGAATGGAGAAGTAATTGTGAAAATATAAATTAATACTTTATGTGTTTAATTACTTAGCAAGATCAGGCATGCAAGAGGTGCTTTAGTAAAAAATTTATTTTGACTCTGTTGTTTGCTCTCTACTTGTTGGAAGGAGTCATATTATGAGAGCTACTTTAGGAACATTGGTGTTGCTAACAGAAGATCCCCAAAGAGGGAGTTTGCGTTTTCAGCTATTTGTTCTTGCCTCTATATCTGTTTTTCAGAATTTGAAAGTAAGTGAAAAGGGTAACAACGTCTATTTCTGATTGACTTTACTTATGCATTTGGTCCCATTTTACTTGAGAAGAGACACTTCAAATTGGTCTAGCAAGGACATGTGTATTCTTAAGATAGAAAAAAGTGATCTGTGAAAAAGATCAGATTGACAGCTCTGGGAACTTAAAGCTTGTACTCATTCAGTCAATTGAACACGAGCTATAACTGTGCAGTTCCCCCTCTCTTTACCCCATTAAGATGCTCCAGTTATTTATTAGAGAAATCCCTACTGGTTAGGATTTGTGCCAGGTCAGTGCTTGGCTGCCCAACAGGGGACCTTATGCAGTGGTTGAGATGATATGGAAAAAGAAATAGTCTGAGAGAATTTGACCAGGCAGGACACAGATTTGGTGTTACTGCAGGGACTGGGTTTCTCTCAACAAGCAGGAACTGGGGGTTTGTACTTCAGTATGGACCCCAAGCTAACATTACTGAATGTTTTCAAAATCCTGCTCCTCCTGCCCCTAACCACACCATGCCACATGAAGGTACTTGAGACTCACATATGGAGGAACACTGAATTCTTAGGCATTTTGAATTAAGATCACTGACATAAATGATATATATATTTTAAGGGATTATCAATCCTCCAGAAATTACTTTTGAACAAATCTATTGACTTCAATAAAGCACCACTGACCAAAAGAGTACTGGACATTGGTATTTACTATTTTGTAAGGTTTGAAACACTAAAGAGCTCCAGACATATTTCAGTTACTCTAAATATGAAATTATACTGTAGACTTAATTTCAGATAGGTTAGTAATGGCAGGAAACTATCAACACTTCTGGTCTCAAAATAATCAATTATAATTTACAACTAGGAAGAGCAATCAATATGCAGGAACTGGCTTCATTTTGGGTAAATTGAATTCTTTGACCTGACATGGACTGATGCCTTGCTCTAAACAAGACTAGAATTTCCTATGGTAGAAGGGGTAGTCCAAATTCTTGCATTAATTTACCTTACAGTAGTAAGTATAAGGACATGTCAGTTTACTGGCATCAACTCACACTTGCAAGCTGGAGAAGAGGTTTAGCATTGAAAAGCCCCATAACAGTGAAGAGATACATACTCAGACTGCCTCAAAGTCTATATAATTTCTCTGTCTACATTTTTTTTCTACTTGGCACATAATGTTTAATGGTATTGCATTTTAATATAGTAAATTAATCTTAAACTGACGGAGTGATTTCTTGACAATCCATGACAGTGAAAAAGTATTTTAAGGGCCTCCAGTTCTGGCTTGAAGTACCCCAATTTTAGCTGATATTCAGTCATCCATGCTTCAGAGATTTTTTCTTTGTTTCATTTGTATTGGAAAAAATAACACAGCTTCTCAGAAAAGCATCTTATATAGCCTGTCATGCACTTAGTTCCCCTAGGTAGGCTCTCACTGTGTTAGGGCCTCTGGTTTAATAATAATCCTGCAATTCTGTTCTGTAAATTTTCTGGCTTGATAGGGGCTTTGCTGATTAATGTTGTCAGAATGGGATGTGCTGAAAAACACCTTCTGATGCATTACATGAAAGGCTCAGTCTAACAGATGTATGAGATCAGTTTATTGTCATGGTCTTTTACCAGGAAAAGTCAAGACTTTGGGCTAAATCAATGATGCAATTTGTTTAATGTGAAGTTTGATTTTGCTTGAGTCAGACCTCACTGGTCTTTTCTTTCTCTGAGGCATAATAAGTTTCTTTTTTAAGTGTCTGATTTCCTTTATTTTTTTTTTCTATATTTGCTTCTCCTGCTGTGAGTGAGTTATTTGAAGGATATTTATTCATAAAGTAGGTTCTTTCCTGCCTGAACTGAATAAAAATGTCTTGTGGATTCTCCTGACTTTTTTGGAAGTATTTTGATCCTAACACTTTATGTACAGCAAAGGTCTCACAACCACTGAGCTTATGCATTTGCTTTGATGAAACTTCTAAATCTTGTGTTATGAAATATGGAAATGCTCTCGCATCCAGGTGGAAAATATAAAGATACTTAGTTTTAATGTGCAAGAATGAAATCTGCAAAACCAACATTACATCCTTGCAGAAAATAGTGCTTTATATGGAAACATCACATTCAAAGGATCTACTCTTGAATATGGATAAAAGAGATGTCTACGATAATTTCTGTAGAGTTCCTGGTTATTAAGAAATGATATATGTAATTGCATATTCTGGAATGAAAGCTGTGGCACTAATTATTTTCTTTTTTTCAACTGCTGCCTGGTTCTCTCTGTGCTCTTTATAACCAGTTGGAAGGGAGTCATCATGCTCTGCAAAGTTTTCCATGGTATGTTGGGTGTAGGAGCTGGCAGTGGGGGTTGGAGGGCCAGCCTTTGTGATGAGAGGCTGGGACTGCCCCGTGCCATACATAAACAGTTCCAGATGGCTCCAACCAACTTACTGCAGGGCACAACTGAGCCCCTCAGCCAAAACTTTTTGTCACTGAGAGTTTAATTGGCAATAAATGAAATTAGTTCTCCCCAAGCTGAGACTGTTTTGCCCGTGATGGTAACAGTTAAATGTTCTCCTCATCTTTTTTTTTCACCCATGAGTTTTTTAACCTCATTTTCCTCTTCTCCTCTGTTGAGAAGGGAGAGTGAGAGAGTAGCTGGGGAAGCACTTGGCTGCTGGTCAGCCTAACCCACCATATCTGGACATGTGGGATCCAGAATTTATTTGAACTGGCCTATTTATTTTGGTTTCCCTCTTTCATTTTCAAGTTTGAATCATTATTTTCTTTAAAAAGCTGAATCTATAGATGTTTCCTCTTCTCTGTGTCTGGCTATCATTCTGAGAAGTACTTACCGTTTCAATATATGCAGAAATAAAAAGGAGAAGGAACATTAAAAAAAGAAAAGTCTTGTCTCCAGACTGGGAGACATATGTTTCCAAGATTGTCTAGGGCCAGATCTCTCTTACATGGGATAGAAACCAACTCTGGATCTACTGTGGTGATTATGTCACTGTAAAGACCATCATTAATGATATATATGTCAAATACATCTTCGAGGTACGTGAGTTTTAATGAGGAAAGACAACTTCCACAAGCACTCTGCTCCAGAAGGACTCTGCACCCGCTCCTCAGTGGCAGAGTCTGTTGGTGCTGTGGTTGGTGAAACCTTGTAGTCAGACCCCGACTGGACACTCACCATGTGAGCACCATGGGGCATCCAGCGTTTCTGTGCCAATTAGTCTTCCCTGGACTTGAGCAGATGGGAGACACCAGTCTTTATTGAAGCTCATGTTTATGGGGCCAAAAAGTCATTCTTTCTTTAGTATTGCGTCACTATGAGGCAGTAAGTTCACATTTCTGTGTTCTCAGTATCTCAGTGTCTACAGATTTGTCCCCTGCAGCTCTCCTGGCTTCTTCTCAAGCTGAAGAGTTTCTCCCTCTGTCTGCTTTTCAGGTCAGAGAGCCAGCTGCAGTACTCACTCAGGATTCCTCTTACTACAAAAATATTCAATTTGTACATATAACTTTTGGATTGTCATCGGCTCCCCTTAGACATTATGGTTGTGCGAGCTAATATTAGGACCCCAGCTTCTTTAATCTGATTTGATACTCTAACCCTCAATCCTGAGATTTAGGATTTATCCTTACTTCAGTTCCTTGGCTGGAACAACCAAAAACCCTGATGGGCCATCACCATACCTCACTGTTGGGCACAATGGGAGCAAGATTTGACCTCAGCTTCACGTATTCCAAAGCTTTTTCCTGACCTTCTCAGCACTCATTGGTTATGTTTAATTCAATAAGGAGCAGTGGAAGTAGATTTGTGGAGAGAAAAGGTGCCAAGGGCCACTTGTCCACATGATGTCCACATGGTGGCTTTTCAAGGGTTTTCCTTTTGGTGGGCTCTGGCCCAGTCCTGTGGACTAGAAAGCTCATTTGAGGCTGGGGTACATGAAATATTCTTCTGGAGAGATTTTCTGGGGATACTTCACCACAGAGGAATCTGGTTCATGTACTCTGTTGCTGCGTCAGTGTGTGGAGGGCAGTGATCTTTGAGCAATTCTTGGCTTGAACTAAAACGCTGATGCAAATGTACCACAGGCTGTACATGAACAGCTTCTCTAAGTTGTCGTAAAGGAACTTCTGCGTTTGCTATGCATGTAGCTATGACTCAGAGATGCTTTTATTTTGTGTGTCCTACTTTTCTGATACTCATCCTCACAGGCAAGAAGGCTGTATTTATTTGCTTCCAGAAACAATGCAGACTGAAAAGGAAAGCACACACTATCTTATTTTTTGTTCCTTTTTTAAAGCCTGAAAAAGTTGAGTGCTTGTTCTGTGTGGAGGAAGACAATATGTTTAGCAACCAAAGAGAAAATAGCAAACAATGTCATAAGAAGTGCTTTGTTGCCCTGGCAAAGTTTCCTTTATTAAGGCACCCTCTTTCCAAATATTTATTATGATCTGGCCAGATTAAGTACTGCAACAGGTTAATAATAGTGTTTCTAGCAGAAGATAGGTGGTATGTGGGGGGGGGGGGGGGAAGAAGAGGATTTTCTGCTGTTCTATGGATTCACATTTTAAAAAGGAGATCTGCTGTTCCTGCAGATGACAGAAACATTTCCAAAACAAGATTTCTCTGTAGAGATTTTACTGATTCTGAATAATTTTTCATATTTAAAAATCAACCCATCTCCCCTTAAAAACATGCTAGGTTCTTTTATCTTATATCCTGGATGTACTGCTGTAAACTGCAAACCACCTAGCATGTTTGGAAGTAAGGTCAGCAGCATCTTTGTCAGGACCATGGAGCTCTGTCATCCATCAGTAAATCTAGCAGTGAGGAGAATTTGCAAGAGTCAGATACTTCTCTTCGGCCTGCTGTGCTGGGCGTCTGTCACATGGCCCACTAACGGCAAGATTTTGACACACTGTCATTTTTCACAAAGCTGTAGGTGAGCTATGAGCCTAAAGCAGATAAAGAGACAAATTAACTCATGAAGCATGTAGGACTGCCCATGATCAGCCTTCCCTGCCTAAACAGGGGCAAGGCTAGAGCACTATTTCCAAAAAGTACTCATTATCATTCAAATTTCTCAACACAGAAATTTTGAAGTATGGTTGCATAATATTTATGTAATGTTATGTTAAGAGAAGGGCTTATCACAGACCCGAGACCTCAATTTGGAAAAATAATGGTATTGCATGTTTGATTAATGCTCTTCTCTGATACTGATCAATGGCAGTGCAGTGGGCGAAGCGTGGGCTTCCTCAATCTGCCAACAAGAAGGTCTTTCAAGCTTGCCAAAGCAAATGCTATTATTTGTGCCCAGGCCCCAGTCTCACAAGCTGTTTGTTCTGTGCGGGTGGACCTCAGTTCTTTACAGAGCCCTGGTGACTTTGTTGACTACAGCAAAATGGAGAATTTCACAGCACGATCACCATAAATCCCTGATTGCTTGGAAAAAGGGCTTCAGATCCCTCTGAAGGACATCTCAGCCCACTTGCATGCAAATGGATGTCTTGCAACAGGAACTGGATTTGACACTCTTTTAAAAATGGCATCTCTGCAGAGCTAGAATATGCGTTTTATATATATTTACATTATAAGCTGAACTTCAAGAAGGGATGTGAGGGAAGGATGAATTTCATAGCAGATTCTTCCATGTCAGAATCACACAATATGTGTGTCCTGCTTGATAGGAAAAGCTTAAACTGGCAAGACGAGCAGAGCTCAGTATGCCTTCTGTACAGTTGCTATTATTCTGAGTAGAATAAATTGTCTATGTGTCTGAGGAGTCTGGACCACAGGTCAGGAGCCCTGTGTGCTACTTAACACCTTGTGGACACACAAAGAAGAATTAAGAGCCATACTGAGGCTGATTTTTGGTTTATTAAAACTAACATTTCTGAGAAAGACAGAAATAGTTTGGCCCTGCTAGCCAAACCTTGCTTCTGTTAAAGCTGTATAGAGCATCCAGGAGAAGAATCACATTAAACCAACAAGCCTCAACTTGCTCTAGCCTAGGCTTCAGAGGGACTTTTTTTCCATCCTAATATGTATTGTATGTTTAGTTATTTTTCCTTTTATTTATTTTTTTTTTACTTCATATTACCCAGTGTAACAAACCCATGATTCTTCTAAGCAGACACTGAAAATAGTAAATAGAAGGTGATGGCCAGTTTTGCTACAAAGTATTTTTTATAAAGTTAAGAGATGAGAAAAGAGAAGAAAAGAAGTATTCACAGAACTGAGGAAAAGCACAGGCTATTGTGCTTGCAATCATTTACATTTCTCTGCCCTATTTGCCAACCAATTATTACAAGAAAGTGTGGAAAATTGTAATTGCTACAAATATACTACAAACAGCTGTGAAAGCAAATTGGGTTTATTTCCTCAAGCCATAACTGGAAAAATATGTATTTAAGCATGGGTTAGTCTCCATCTACAGAGTTCTAAAATTAATTCCCTCCAGATTTACTTTTTTGGATATATTTCTCATTTGTATTTATCAGATTCAATTATTTAGAACTAAGTCTTTAAGTTCTGTTAATATAAATTTACCAGTCCCTGTGCTGTAAATTAAATTTTTATTTTATTTCTATATATGGTCTCTCTCTTATTTTAATGCCAAAGGTTTCTCTCTTGTCTAATGGCTATAATGAAAGCTTTTACTGCTAAATTGAAATAAAATGAGTTAATGGGTACCCAGTGCCCTGTTCTAGTTAAAATGTGTATCAATTTGCGATGACCACTGCTTTGGGATTGTAGCATCTGTTTTGTCCTAGGCAAAGTGTAGCAAGAAGTGTGAAATTTCACTTTAAATGTTCCTAATCTGCTCTTTTGTGGACCTATTTATAGTTTATTTCACTTACTAAAAATTGTACCACACATTATCAAGTCACATAGAAATTTTCCATGGTAGATGATAGCTTCAGATTGACTTCTTACAGTGTTATTGAAAATGGTTTAGACATTCAGAAAAGGAGAATAAGTGGTTTAATATAATTAAATTTTAAATAATTTGCTCCTTTATGGTGTGAAAGAGCAGTAGATTTTTCCAAAGGAATACATCTATGGGCAAGTGACTTTTACTATTCCCATGAATATCCAGTCAGGTATGAAGGAAATAAGGTCCTTAAACAGAAGATTTAATTTTAAGTGTGTTATTTTAAAGTTAAAGATAATACTGATTTCCAGACTTTTGACTGTTTCTGAATCCCTGATTCTCCCTGTTATAACATTTTTTGTGAAGCTGTAGTGTGGATAGGATTTTGTATAATACATGTAAGCAATTACAGGGATGAATTCAACCTTCTAACTTGGTAACACTTTTAGCAGGAAGAGGTTTGAGCCCATTTATTGTCAATCCGTTTTAAAAAGATAGCTCAATATATTGCCACCAATATTCAGTGAGCACTATTTGCAAGTAAAATATTGCACTTTTAGGAACTTTAGGTAATTTTTTTGTTTCTTTGTTTGGGGTTTTTTCTTAGGAAATATGTATGGTAACTTCTCTGTCATGTGCTAATAAATGATTGCTATTCTTTTCAAGGCTTGGAGGTTTGCTGGAAGAAGGGTGCATATGGTTTGTATCCTTCACAATAACCTCATCTTTAGGCAAAGGAAGAAGAAGGCACAGTGCATCTCTGTGCTAATCTCAGGATGGGCTCTGAAGCAGCCTATGACTCTACACTACAGCGAGTCCCCTGCATTTAAATGTCTGGGGTCTCCTGAGCAAATTCTTGAGAAGCAAAAGAGCAGCTGCAAGAGAAAGTAATAAAACGGCTCTGGACCTGGTCTTACCACTTATACCTAAAAGCTGTAGTTAACCAATCAGATGCTCCTTCCAGACAATTTAGGAGGCCTTAGCTTCAGAGGATCTTGCACCTCACCAAGTCCCACCAGATCTTCCAGCTGTCACTGTAATGTAAGAGAATCACAGATTAATAGAATTGTTAGGGTTGGAAAGGACCTCTGGAGATAATCTAGTCCAACCCACCTTCCAAGGCAGGATCACCCAGAGCAGGTGACACAGTAACGTGTCGAGGTGGGTTTCGAATGTCTCCAGAGAGGGAGATTCCACAAGCTCCCTGGGCAGCCTGTTCCAGGTCACTGATAAACAACTTGAATAAGACTGGATCCCATACTGATCCATGGGGAATGCCACTGACTGCAGGCCTCCAACTGAATTCTGTGTGTGTGGCCAGTCTTCGCGAACGAAGACCGGGGAAAGGTCTTTTTACCTTTCAAGCCTGCGCAATGGATTTTTTAGGTGAGACACAGCCTGCGCTGAACTGAGCC
>JAWWLV010000088.1:103818772-103831158 GCA_035041135.1 Platyrinchus mystaceus | reverse complement strand
GCAGGACTGGGATTTGAACCTGTGGCCTTGGCGCTGAGAGACCAGCATCTTAACCGCTAGGCCACCAGGGGTCCCCTCCACCGATAACAACCCTCTCTGAGCTCTGCCATTCAGCCAGTTCTTGATCCACCTCACTGACCATTAATCTAACCTACATTTCTTGAGCCTACCCATGATATTGGAGACAATGTAAAAAGCCTTGCTGAGGTCAAGTTAGACAACACCCACTGCTCTCCCCTTGTTGACCTGTCCTGTCATGCCATCATAGAAGGCTATCAGATTGGTCAAGCATGATTTCCTCTTGGTGATTGCATACTGACTACTCCCAGTGATCTTCTTTTCTTCTACATGCTTGGTGATGACCTCTAGAATGACCTGTTCCACCATCTTTCCAGGGAGAGAAGTGAGGCAGACTGGCCAGTAGTTTCCTGGGTCCTCCTTGCCCTTTTTGAAGATGGGAGTAATGTTGCTTTTCTCCAGTCATCAGGCACCTCTCTTGTTCTGCATGATTTTTCAAAGAATGATAAAGAGTGGTTTAGAAACAATATCTGCCAACTCCCTCAACACCTGTGGCTGCATCGTATCAGGGCTCATGGATTTATGGGTGTTAAGTCTACTTAACTGATCTCTAACACAACTCTCTATGACCAAGGGGAAGTCTTCCTTTCTCCAGCCTTTGTCTCTTACCTGCATGGGTTGACCTCAGCAGTAAGGACTGAGACAAAGGAGAAATTTAGTAATTCTGCCTTCTACCTATCTTTTTTTACCAGGACACCCAGCTGATTCAGCAGCAGCACCACATTTTTGCTAATCTTCCTTTGGCTGCTGATGGACTTGTAGAAGCTCCTTGTTCTTGATAACCATTCCCAGGCTCAATTCCAATGTCCACCTTGCTCAGTTGAGCTGTGTAGTTTTACACAACCCTGTGTTCTGCTCTGGTGTCCACTTGGACCTGATGGATTTGCCAAAAACTGAAGCTTGTATTTTATAGAGAAAACATTTACAAATATACAAAGGAGCTCAAATAAAGGTTTTCAACAGTGTCTTCAAATCTGGACACTTATCCACAGATATTGGCATTTGTTATGTAGGTGGGAAAATGTAGGATTTGTAGGATTGTGTAGGAGTTTGTTTGTTTTTTGGTGGGAAAAATATCAAGCTGATTGTTTATGCTTCAATTTATGGAAATATATGAGCATGTAGGTAGGTTTGTAATTTGTGGTCATTTTTCCCATAAAAATATGTCTTGGCAGGTGTGATATAACTCTCTAAAGAGCCTCTGTTCAAATGCAATAGAAAGATCTTGTTCACTTGGACCTTAAGAACATATTAGTATCAGCTAACAAATAGTTCTCTGCTAACAAACACATCTAGATGAATAATTTATTTAAATCTGGGAAAAAAGGCATATTTCTTTGAGTAAATTATATATGACCTATCGTATTCATTAGTCTACCAATTATGTGGTTGGATGACACATTATCTAATGATGTATTAGATGATTGTTGTCCATCAGCGGATCGATACATTATTTAAAAGATGAGACTTTTTTGCATTATTTAGCCATAACTTTTGGCAAATATGTTGTTTAGTGAAGTCACAGGACAATTTACCCTAAATGATATTTGACTGATTATGTTGTGATTTCCAGACTGTTTTGCACAGCAATACTGCAGAAAAAAATAAGTTATTTCAATGTTTGGTCTGTATTTCTTTATTGTCATCCTTTTCCTCCTCAGTTCATCAGACACACTTCCATTTAGGTTTATGCTTCTGTATATTTACATATGAAAACAGAAGAATATGGCACCACTTGAGGAAAACAGACCAATCAATGAAGCTCTCAAGATGATATGCACATCTCATTTCTGTGTTCCAGGACATACAGTCTTTCCTTTTTTTCATTGGAAGAAAATGAAATGTTAATTAAAACCCAAATGAGAAGAGTGTACCCTTAAACAAACTAAGTCTGCTAGATACCTTGGGATGCCCTTTTAACTTACCATGGAGATAAAACTTTAATTCCTCTGATAGTTCAGGGGGGGAAAGTGACAGACAGTGTCAAAAGAAGATTACACTTTGTTCCCTTTTGGAGTTTTAAGAAGTGTAATAACACTTTTTTCATTATACACTGGAGACAAGAGTGAGACTTGATCTCTTGCCTGAATGCCTTCTGGAATTCGGCTGTGTTCCCAGCAATTAGTAACTCCCCTCCTGATGCCCCATGCTCAAAGGAGAAAGTCATTTTAGATGGCCATTTATCCAGTTTCACTAACTTCCTCTCTTCTCCCAAGTGCCAGTGTGGCTCTGAGGCAGCAAGGCAAGGATCTAGGTACAGCCTATACTGGCGATGGAGTCAAGGAACATCTCTTTCAGGACAGTCTCTTTATGCCCTGAGAGGCAGTGGAACTGCAGAGCGACAAAATCACCGTGTCCACTTTTAGCAAGGGAACTTGCCTATGAAGAGGTGTTGGAGAAAGTGTTACTAACATATTCAGAGGTTTTTCAAGCACATTGCTGCACAGAAAATGCAGTGTTTCCTCAGTTTTGATGGAGTCACCAGGTTGAATTCTTGGGGACACACACACACACTTCCATTAAAAGGCATTCTGCTGACAAAGTTCCAGGCTGTCATTTCTCCTTCACAGCAGAACAGCAGATTCTGAGGATAAAACGCTCCTGTAAGATTCTCCTTGCAGATGCTGCTTTTCCTTTCAGGGATGAGGGCAAGAAATGCAACGGGTTAATTCCCTTGCTGGCCTGGCCAAGAGGAGCAGTGGGAACCAAGAAAGGATTGGAGAGACATAAAGCATCGAGGCAGCCAGGGATGCTCACTGACAGTGTGGTCAGGGTCAGAGGAAAGAAGGGAAATATATACAAGAAATAGGAGAGGATTTTGAAGTAGGCAAGGATCACATTAATAGCTCCCATTTTTTGAGCCCCATTTGGTGAAATAATAATAAAATTAGGTGATGCCCTCCAAAGTGTTAGGTTAAATTCCTGTCCTGAGACTGTCTTCTACAGCCTGCATCTGTTTTCTGCACAGAGGAAGAATCAGAAGACTTCTGTTTTATGTTTTCAACTAAACCCTCCAATTTTAAGTCCCAGATGTGGATAAATACTCATCACCTCATGTCTGTACAGTAGGGGTCACAGTGCTTTGCTGTCTCAATGTGGAACAGGAAAATCCCATTCCCTAACAAGTGCTAAAGCATTCTAAACCTTGCTCAGGTTACTTGTAAAGGGTTATTATTCTGTTCCAAGTAGTGTTGTAAAAAACCACTGCTATATTCCTTACAAAGAACCCCTGAGCCACAAGGCAGTTACTATGAAAAAATAAAAATCCTAGAAACACAGAAAAACAGAAGCACAGAATGACTGTGGCTGGAAGGCACCTTTGGAGATCATCTTATCCAACCACCTTGCTCAAAGCTGGGTCAGTGAAAGCAGGTTTTGACCATGTCTGATCAAATTTTAAGATTCCACAACCTTGCTGGGCCATCTCTTCCAGTGTTCAACCACCTTCATGACTAGAATGTATTATTCTTATATTTAAATGGAATTTCCTGTGTCCAGTGCCTCTTGTCTTGCCTTGTCACTGGACGCCACCGAGAGGAGCATGGCTCCATCTTATTTAACTCCCCATGGGTACTCATACGTATTGATAAGACCTCCCTCAAGTAGTCTCTTCTCCAGTCTTAACAGTCCTGGCTCTTTTATGGCTCCTCATATGTCCAATACCTTAATCACCTTCATTGCTCTTCATTGGACTCTCTCCAGGTAGTCCACATCTCTATCATGCTTGCAAACCCAGAACTGGACACAACAATCCAGGTGTGACCTCACCAGTGCTGAAAGGATCACTTCTTTTGACCTGCTGACAATATTTTGTTTAATTCGGCTGAGGATGGCACTAACCTTCTTTGCAGCAAGGGCATGCTGCCAGCTCGCGTTCACTTTATTGTCCATCAGGACCCCCAGGTCCTTTTCTGCAAGTTGCTTTTGGTCTGGCTGATCCCAATTGTGGGTTGTTGCCTGGGGTTATTTCCCTCTTTGGGGTAGGACTTTACATTTCATATTATCACTCCCACATGGCATACCCACCCATTTCTTTCACCTGTATGAATGTGCACAACCTTGGCAGAATCAGGGTAGCTAATTTGGTGCACAGGACAGTGGGCAGCATGAAAATAATCCATCTCTTTTTTGTCTGCAACCACTTGTTACATAGCTTGGTCCTCTCCCCTGCATATACTTGGCCTTGGGGAGTCTAGTGATCCTGTCACAAGCTGTTAAGGATCACTAAAAGAGTTGCTGGTGGGTGACTCTGCATGGAGGAAGCTTTTCTTCCCTGCCATTCCCCAGCAGCTGGAGAGCTTCAGGAAACCCAGCTGTTTGTGGGGAACCCCACTTGGGAGTGAAAGACTTTTCATTGCCCCACAGCTCTGAAAAAAGTCTTTATGGTCCAACATTTCACAGAGAACTCCTTCTCACCATAGACTTTCAGATATTGATTTAAATTTGCATGGATGCTTTACCATCCTCTAAGTTGTTTTACTGAATTTTTACCCCAAAGTGGCTAAATAAGAGTATACCATGGCCTTCATTTAAGATTCAGCTAAAACCAGTCTTGCTCTTAGAGACTAAAAATCAGTGCCGAAATCTGTGAAGGTGGCTCAGAAGACAAAACTGTTGACAGAAATTGCCCTTAAGATTCAGAAATTACATAGCTGAGGTTTTTCAGGAGCTGTTTTCAGGCTGTTTGTTTCAAGGAGGAGCATGATCAATTTATTCATAGACATTTCTTATTTTTTAGGCCTCTGTCCTGGAGCTTTTTAAGTTCTTCTCACCTTCCAGCTCCCAAGCCCTTGGGCACTCAGCCACTCTCATCCCTCCCCTGGGCAGGCTCCACAGTAATTCTGCTCTGTAAACTCTGTTCTGGTTCTCAGGCCTGCAACGTTCAGTTTCCTGCCAGTCCCTTGGAGACTGTTACCTTTCAGTAGCAATTTTCAGTAAATTCAGCTCGGGCTGGCTACCTGCTTGTGCTTTTCCCTCTGAAAGCCAAGCCAGGGAGACTGGCAGTTTACCATCATGGAACTCTTGCCAAATTCATGGTGTTTCTAACTCTGTTAGCAGTGATAATAGGAAATTGGATTCAGTAACTCAGGAGGTCCCTTCCAGTACTACATTTCAGATGAAATCTGCTAGAAAAATTTCAGACAAAAATCCGTTCCAGACATCTCTGGTATTCCCATAATTGTTCATCTGCTTGTATTGGGATTATAACTTCCTTTTGAGTAACTGCTGCGAAAGGCTGCCAGTCATTTCAGGGTAGCTAATGGCAGTAACTCAAATAGTTTACAATTACCTCGAGGTATGTCTATAAATTTGAAAACAATAACAGCTGTATCCTCAAATGTAGCATCTTTTCAAATCACTGTAAGTAAGAGCTCCAACTGAGTCAACAATGTGCACTGAAAGGGGAATGCATTTTCCAACTGCTGTGGTTCCATAGAACCAATGGCCAACTCAGTTATAAAGTAAATTTGTATGAATTTTTAATATTTTTTTTAAAGTAGTGAGCTATTAGAATATTTACCTTTGGTTATTTTTATTTTTCATTTGACCTCATTAGTATTTTCTTAGTTAAAGATGTTGATTCTAGTTTTGCAAAGAAGGCCAAATAGAGGCAGCTTATTTTTATTCTTTGATCAAATAGAATGGGACAGGAACGAATCACAAATCATTTAATCACTATATTAACACAAGTTTGGGATGTAAAGCTGTGCATTCCATTTTGGTGAACTGTTTACAGAGATAGCTAAAACCAGTCTATTCCCTGATAATTCAAGACACTGCACAGATGCCCAGACCATGGTCCCTCATGGATGGATGCCCTTTTTCTCCATCAACATCAAGAGACATAAACAAGAGGCACCATCTGAATGACAGAACCACCCTCACGCACTGGCCAGGGAGCCTTAGTGCTTCGTCCTTGCATGAGCTTCACTGTGCCTATGCTCTGCCTGGCCTTGTTGACTTGACTTTCTTGCTTGCCCTTGGACATGCTCTTGTCACATGGAAAGTGCCTGGTGGCAACTGGAGGCTGAACCAGGGATTGCCACTGGATCTGCTCTGCTTGCCTTGCTTTGGCACTGAGGGGACTGCGCCCTAGCTGGAGGGGCTGTTGTCCTTCCCTGTCGCCAGGGAGCTGTCCCATTACACAATTTAGTGCAATGATCAAACACCAAGTAATTACGTAAGTGAATAATCAAATCTTTTCCTTCCTAAACTTTTCTTAGCTCCATAGAAATGAATAAGAAGTATCTAACTCACTGCTGTGAATATCAGCTACTGAGGTATGCGATATACAGGCTGGTGCACGGGGCTGCTGGTGAACTTGTGAAAAAATTGGCCTCAACAACAAAAAATAAAGAGAGATCAGCTTTATGTCTTTTTTCTGTAAAATTCACTGCTTTTTCCTTGCATGATGTAGCTGCTTAGTGTGCTGACTGCTTACTAATTAAGTGATTTAATTGCAGCAATGTTGTCTTTATAACTTATCTTTAATTATTTTGTCTTTTAACAGAGGTAGCTTGTCTGGTCATGAAGCTAGTGACAGTGGTATTGGTAGCATGAGATACTTAATGTCAGCTAAATTCTGACTATTTCTCTGGCTGTGGTTCATCATTTGTAGAGCACCATCCATTTGAGTTTGTTTATCCATCTGCTGTATTTGTTCTCATTCAAACTCTAAAAATTATAACCACATGAATACTGATATGGCTAGAACTCTTTTTTTTTTTTTTTTTTTTTTTTTCCCTGGGTTAGTCTGATCTAATTCAAACACTAGATAAAGAGCTTTTGGCTAAATGGCACTTTGTTTGCAGTCTAAGTGCACACTAACATTTGTGTTTGAGTTGCCGTAACACTGTTGTCACGTTTATAATAGATCATTAGTGGGGAAGCATGGGGTTAGTTTAGCTTTAAATGTTTCCCTTGTTATTATATGTTCATTTTTAAAATTAAAATCTGAATTAAATTGATATCCTTATTAGACTCTAACTAGACAAGTTCTAGCACTCACTAACTTCTGCCAACCAAATTTACACAAGAGAAACAACAGAACATTGTTTTCTAATTTTCTTTTTTTTTTTTTTCTGATTTTTCTTGGAACTACTTGGTTATCATCCTTAATTTAGAGCTATTATTCTGAGTGTCTTGAAGCCATGAAAGTATATGCTAGGTTTCATTTGTTAATTTAGGATAGACAACACTAAGTGCTAAAGAAAGGAGATACATCTAGGTTTTCCAATGATTCATAAACTCAGTTAGTTTTTCTTTGCTGATGGAAATATTAGAATATAAGAAAAATGCAGAGGTGGTCTGAGTGGGTGACAAAAAGGGAGAAAACATGTTTACGGGAAAAAGGAAAGGAAGGGAACAAGGGTAAAATGTGGTAGGACAGGACAAAACCCAAATTGTGGCTGTAATGGCTTCAAATTTGTAAGATAAAGTCACAAATAAATGGTCCAGATGGGAATCTGTGATTAGAGCGCAGCTCTGTATTACTCCACTAGTAAAGAGTGACTCATTCTACGCATTATAAAACTTCAGTTGCCAGAAATGAATACATTTTTGCTATAAAAGTCCTCACTAGGCTGATGGTTGGCAGAGTTCTCCGCCCAAGAGAAGAGTGTTTAGTATTTAATTTCTGTATCAAAAGCAAAGTTTGGCTGGAACAATTGCAGGTGTGTGCTGGTTCCTGTCAGTGCTCAAGCTTCTATGCGAAAACTTTGGTGGAAGTTCTGCCAGTGCAGCACCAGCTGTGCAATGAGGAGCTCTGTGATGGATCATTCTCCCCCAGGCTCTGCAGTAGTAGTTCAGAGACTGTAATGAAGTCACATATAGACAATCAATGCTATTAGCAGATACACCTCTCATGTGAACACACTTTCTGTGTTTCTGTCCTGTCCCCTTTTGTCCATAACTGACTGCAGACTTCCACCACTGGAGTGTCAGAGCTGTTTTCCGCCCCTGTTCCAGCAAGCAACATCCCACAAATGTCTCATTGCTAGCTCCTTATTACCCAGGAATCCTGCTTTCCAATAAGTCCATCATTCAGAGAACAACAACTGGGTTGATGTCCATAGGTTCATTTCAGCACTCCTCATCCAAAGCCCCCCTGTAATCCTCACTGTGCAAGACACTGCCATAGAGTTTGTCTTTCTGCTCTGAATGCTGTAAATATCACAGTTTGAGTTCATGCTCCTTGCTCCCCAATGGAATGATATTGGCTCTACTGGGTAAGAACTGCACAGATCAGAAATGAGTTTGTACTGCTTGATTTGCAATAAGTATCCCTAAAAACAAAGCTTCATTCCTTTCCATCCGCTGTTCCTATTCTCTCCTACTCAAATGGTGTGTAGCAGTTTTCCTGACTTCCTTG
Source organism: Platyrinchus mystaceus (assembly GCA_035041135.1). Taxonomy (NCBI): domain Eukaryota; kingdom Metazoa; phylum Chordata; class Aves; order Passeriformes; family Tyrannidae; genus Platyrinchus; species Platyrinchus mystaceus. Next base: position 103,822,709 of record JAWWLV010000088.1, on the reverse strand, counting down.
CAAACTGCCAGAGCCAAGCTGATCTTGATTCCTGTAATTTGGTGCCAAAATATGACATCAGCATCAAGGGGAAGCAGAATTGGGCATTGGACAGAGTAAGTTTTATGCGGTGACTAGCTGCTGTACAGTTTGTCACTATATTCTGCAGAAGGTTTTAGTGTGCTTCAAGATTCAAAGTAAAGAACAAAATTTTGCCTTGAAAAGAATAACTGGACTGTGCCTTCTGTTTGTACTTCTTCAGATTCTGTATGAACATTCATTGATCTTAGCTGGGCATTTTTATTGCTAAAAATGGAAGTATATGCAGTTAGAAAAGCCACATTAGACTCCCTTTTTTCATTTTTAGAATAGGTTTGAAAGGCATCCAAGAATAGGAAGATGCTGTATTTAAATTAAAGACAATATTGAAATGATCTCTTTTCATTCTTGGACTAATTTTGTGTTCCAGTGGTGTACCAATATCTCTGTTTTTTGGTTGCCTGCAAAACTAAGACTAGCAACTTTGGCATCTGGTTTCTAGTAAAGTGATCCTAATTAATAGGCATTGTCTTTTACCACTGGGAATATCTTCATTTTTGTGAGATAAACAGTAGTTTAATGTCAAATTCCTTATTGATTCAATTTTAAAACTCCAGTGAATTTCATAAGACGTTTGTGTTTTTGTTGACAGTATGACTGTGCAATTAAAACCGATCAAAGATAATTCATATGAGATTAATTACTGTAAGTATAGAAAGTTGTGTGGGAGTTTCCACCAATAAAGAAGGTTTTAGCTTGAAGCTTCAATTGCCACAACTTTGCAAAGAGTTGATTTTCACGAAACTCTAAGAGGTGTAGCATGTGTTTGTAAGCACACAGCATGTTCTGCCTTCCTCCTGCTTTTCTGCCATGTACTGCCTTTATAGGCAGCTTGCACACTACCCATGAACAAACAACCTGGATTAAGCTTTTGATATATTGACTGGCTGTCATAGTTATGCTTGACCAGAGATCACTGTTCTGCTTCAAAGTTATATTTCTGGGGGTAACATGAGTTTTGTCTCTGGTTGCACTGAGAACTCTTTGTCTTGGCCTTGTTGGACAGATCCCAATGGCTTCTTATACCAGACTTTGTCAAGTTTCAGACTCATCTCCCAGGGCCCATCACATAGTCCATTGAAACACTTTGTTTACTGCTTAGAAAGCACCTTTCCATCTATAACAGTGACTTCTCTGCTCAGCAGTCCACGGGACACTTTGAGAAATGCATGGATCCCTGTATAGGGATATATTTGGCATGAACCACAATTCATGACTGTAACAGGCATTCTCCTTGGTGGGGTGAGATCTAAATCCCACTGTTATCCCATTTTTCCCTAGCCATCTAGGGTCAAAATCAGGTTGCACTCGTATGTCATCTACCTTGGGAACCTCCAGAAAATGAGAACTGTTAGTTAAATTCCAGTCTAAAGTGACTTTTGAGTTAATGTCCTACTCATAGGACTATCAAGCATTTTGTTCAGTAGCTGTTTAACACAAATTATGGAAATTGTCTGGGAACACAGTGGGACACCAGAATCCTTGTCTGTCCTGTGTGTATTTCTGGTCTTGTGAATGCTGCATCGTTCTCTGTTGTGGAATAGTTAAAAAAACCAAAAAACAAATAGTGAATTAGAGCAGTGTGCAGTGTCTCAGTTCTAAGAATCAGGCTGACTGACCCTTCCTATTAGCACAGAAATGGAAATATATCTTGGATCAGTGTGCCATGTTTTGTGTACCATTCAGTTAAGGGACATCCAGCCTGGCCCAAATCACTTCAAAGCAAAAATGCAGAAACACCCTATGTCATCAAGGTGCAATTTTATTTCCATCAACTGCAGGTTGTGTCAAATTGACTCTGCATCTCATACAAAGTGAGACTCGATTTGATCAGATCATAGATTGTTGCCATATACTAACCCAGGTTCTGATTCTGCTTCTCAAGTGCTGCTTGCTGATGATGTTAGGTCAGGACAACCTTTTCTGTAATTTCCTTTTCTCTCTCAGAGACTGTATGAGCCTGTGGGTGCTATGCATAATGAATTTCTTTTGTACAGTTATAACTTTATGATGACCACTGCAAACAATCCTCACTTTGCATTCCCTGCTGTTTCCTGTGCCTTCTGAACTATCTCCAACTAGATTGATGTCACTGAGGCTCAGGCAAAGGAGCCCATTCTCTGTTATCATGTTGCCTTTTAACTATTTTCTCATTTTCCAGGTTAATATTTTGTTGTTGGATCTGCAATATCACACATTTTTCACTGATTTTGTTCAACTCACTTGTAACTTCAGATAAAAAACTGTAAAACTGTAGTTGTGCTTATAGTATCTCCACAAACTCAGGAATGTTGCGCAAAAGTTATCTTTGCCCCACATCTTGGAAAATTTTTTTGTATGGTTCTTTTCAGCATGGTAGTTATAATCTGAGGCAATAAAAATATTTTTGTTTTGGTTTTGTTTTTTATTTTAGTCTGCTTTTATCTAACAATCCAAAAATCATTTTAGGCACTGCTGTAAATCTCATCAGGTTCCAAAGTGGTTCTTTTAGCTGTCTAAACCCCTTTTAAAATCTAATTGCATATGAATTGTTTGTCCTTTCTGCTAAAAGAGTCAAAAGGTTTTATCTATTGCCAGCTTCTCTTGATTACTTTGTAGACCTCATTTTATTTTCAGAAATCATATACCTATAAATCAAGAAGACAAATTAGTGCAAGTTCCAAATTATCCTGCTTTCGTTAACCTATTTGTTCACAAAGACATTCACAAAATAGTAACCCCCTATTTAAATTTAATTTCTGTCTTCACAGCTGTAATGGATGGTGCTTGGTTGCCCCAAATCAATAATATCTCTTCAGAAGTCTCATATCACCAAATAACTACATGGAATAACAATCAGAATAATTTAATTTAAATGGTTACAATTAGTACTGGAGATGAAGCTGTTAAGTAAAGTCCATTGATTGTTTATCAGACACTGAGGTGAGATAATTTAAGTATGCTCACTGATAAAAGTGATAAATTGTCAGCATATTAGTATGCAGCTACTACATTTAATCTTAATTAATAATTTAACTTATTTTAAATTTCAGTGACAAAGGTAAGGAGAAAGACCTGTTCTGAGATTTTTACCTCAAAACTAGCTCAAGGACCCTGCAGGAATGCTAATAGAGTAGGATTTTGTTCTTTTAGCGGTTACAGTCTGTGTATGGAAACCGAATGGATCTAATATATAAAGAATCCTTTTCAGTAAATATCCCCTATATGCAGAAATGTTTTAAATGCATGTTTTATGTATCAAAAAATATAAGTTTTTTCCCTTGCCAAAAACTTCTCTTGTAATCATAGAATCATTAAAGTTGGAAAAGACATTTAAGATCAGCAAGTCCAGCTGTCAATGTAACACCACCATGTTCGCCATTAAACCGTGTCCTCAAGTGCCATATCCACACTTTTTAGAATGCTTCCAGGAATGGTGACTCCACCACTTCCCTAGGCAGTCTGTTTCAAAGCTTTACAACCCTTTCTATGAAAAATGTTTCCTAATATATAATCTAAACCTTCTCTGGTACAGCTTTGGACCATTTCCTCTTGTCCTGTAGGAGGAGCTTTGATTTTTCACATGAACAACTATTTAAATTTTGGCGTTCTTGTAACCCAAAACTAACAAAAATGGATGAAAATCCTTTCACTTATTCTAAAACAACTCCAAAACCAATTTTATGTATACTAAATTCTGGAAATATGAAGACAGATGTAAACTCATTGTAAAAAGCATTTGTTGAAGTCTTACAAAACCTTTCATGCTTTAGTCTTCTAAAACTTTATTCTTTATAATAACAGTTTCTCTGAGGAGCTTTTGAGATCAAACTCTTTGCTACCACACTTTTTGTCCTGAAGTTGACTCACGCTTAAGGAC
>JAWWLV010000088.1:103772546-103814785 GCA_035041135.1 Platyrinchus mystaceus | reverse complement strand
TAGATGGATGGCCTTAGGGGCTGACGAGCTCCATCTACCCGGGGGACCCTGAAGCAGGACTGGGATTTGAACCTGCGGCCTTGGCACTGAGAGACCAGCATCTTAACCGCTAGGCCACCAAGGGTCCCCTCCACCCTTTTAACAGTAGAGCAAAATTACCTGAATTCTGGTGGGTGGTCACCCAGCTTTACCTGTGCCTGCAACTTGTTGCTACTAGCTGCAGAAAAAGAAAACTAAAGACTGAAACTAAACCCCCCTTAACAAAATAGTTAGGACCTCTATAGGTTATGAATTCTGAAAGATGTAGGTAAGAGGAGAGGAAGATAAAAGAACAAAATGAAGGAATGTTTTTATTCTGTAGTAAGTAAAGGAATTCATTACTATTTTCTCAATCTTAAGAGTTGATCTATAGGCCCTTAAATCTCTAAATTAGGGAGAACAGTTACCTCTAATCAAACTACTTCTGGATCTATGTGGAGAGTTTATGTAATATGCAAAAAAGAAATCAGCAGAAACAGGGACCTGCAAGTTTGTCATACATTTCTTTTGGTTTGTTTCTTCAGAAAAACAAATAGAAAAAGATGAAAAATCAGAAGAAAAAACTTCTGGTTTTTCCAAACATTTCATGGCAAAAGTCAGGAGACTAATTTATTTGAATTTGCCTTCTTTATGGGTGAAATGCCTGGTATTTTATTTCACACCTTCAAAGTTGTGTGGAAATCTAGGAGTATAAACATTATGAATGACTTTAAGAACTAAACATATGTCATCCCTTTAAATCCTGCCCTTATTTCTCTCTTGTTCCTGGGCTCTTTTTCAAAAGGAAAGTAAACAACATGTTTTGAAGGAGCATAACTAGAAGCTGGAGAACAAGCAAACTGCTGGCTTTTTTTTCCCCCTCCACACTGTTTAGCAGATGTCATGGACTGAAACTAGGTCTGCACAACCTTTGCACAAAGTCACTCAGGTCAAGTACCACGCTTACCTCAATCCAAAGCAGATGTAAGAGCAGTTGTGTTGTAGCTAACTAACCATGATGTAACAAGAGTCATCAGCTTGTCAGCTTATCTGGGCAGACTGGGTACACAGAACATGCTGTATTTCAGAGGCACCTATCGAAATCTTGGTAGGCTCCTGCCTACTGGTTTTGTGACCAAACACCAACAATGTGTGTCATTTTCTCATCAACAGAAAACTCATCTCTGGAGCCAGATCTCAAGAATTTGGGACAGAAGAATCTCATCACCTGAATAAAGACAACAATAATAATGCACTACTAAATTTAATACTAATACAATAGTGTAGTAGTAGTAGTGGTGGTAATAGCAACACTGGCAATAAATTTATAACAATAAGAAAAGGAGTCTTTTGCAGAATCATAGTGATGTGAATTCTTTTAAAAAGGAAATTTGAATAATTTTTCACAAGATTGTACAAAACTCCCAAGAGTTATGTCTAGAAGCCATTGCGTACAATAACCCTCTGTGGTTTGGGCAGGGACGTGGCTCTCTCCTTCCTGTGCTTTTAGAGGGAAGCATATTAGTGGATTTTAAAGAAGTGCATTATTCAGTGCTCTCCCTCCTTTCCACTCTCTGCAGTAACAAGCTGAACCATTTCAACCAGGAGAACAATTTCCTTTCTCCTTGCCAAACTCTGAGGGTGCTATACATGCCCTGTGTATGACAAATGTAGTTCAAGTCAGAAACCAACAAGCTTCCCAGCTCTTTGTGAGGCATTGTTCCCTTTTCAGATGCTAGTCCAGCATCCTGAGTGTTTCTCTAACTGCTGGAGGGAATGGGCACAACATTGTTTGCTGCAGAAGTGGATGCTAGATGATGGAGAAGAGGAAATTTATTCCATTTTTATTGAAAATACACTGTTTCCATTTTCCCAGAGAAGTTGTTCTGCCACTTCAGTGAAGACCAGCATCTCTAAAAATAAAATGTAAACAGTGTAATGACAATGTCATTAAGGGGAATACAGTCCAAAATATGCATGGCAATTTCTTCATTGTTACTTCTGCTTAAAAAGGAGAGTGGCTGAAGACACATTACAAAGTTATAGCCTCATCCTTCTCTGTCCTTAGCATTCTATGTTGCAGTCAGTGGTTCCCTTTGCCAGAACTAGGACTCCAGAATAAGTATCTGTGCAGCTTTGTCAGCTTTTTGTTCTTCATTTGATACTGATGTATGTATTTGTGTGTTTGGAGAACTGGTTTACTCTGTGGCATTGCTACAAAATTGTAACACCAGTCAACTCTCTGCTCACAGCCTTTGTCGGTTCAGTGACAACCTGGGAATCCTCTCTATAATACCTCCGATTTCTAAGCAGGAATATTCAGGTGATTGGGAGCACACAGTGTAATAAATGAATTTTTCACCTGAAGGAATTGGAAAACTAGCATGAATTTCTCTAGCCCAAAGTTACATTATTTTTTGCAAAAACAAACAAGTCTTCAATTAACTTGCACATAGCAGCAAAAGAGCACGTTTATTCATTTTCACTTGTAAATAAGGTACTTTGAAAAGAAAGATTGCTCAGTATTGCAATATTTTTAAACTTTATACTGCCTTCAATATTGTCTATATGTTATACAATACATGAAGAAACAATAAGTTTTATTAGAGCAAATAATATGACATAGCTGGGAAAATACTGGCAAACTTTTTGCATTTAGTCCTTCTTCATGTCCATGAAGCTCCTGAAGAATTTCGAAGGATTGCAGAAATGGCTCATCTCAGTCAGTCATTTCAATGGTTCTTGTTACATTTTGCTTGGGTGTTCTTAACAGCTGATCAAAATCTTAGAGAAAAACATTTGGAAAGGGACTAAAAACCTTGGAAAATTATTATTCATGTCCTCATATCACATTTGTCTTTCTGCCTCTCTTTTCTTATTCTTTACTATTCCTGTTCTCTATATGGTCCTCCTTATGCACTGATCAGCCCACTCCACTGTATGCACATGCAGAGCAGAAGACAACATATCATTTATATCCAAAGAATGAGATTTCATAACAACACTCCTTATCAGAGAAAATACCTCTTCTATTGAGGAAACATAAACCTTACCATAATCACAGCTGAAGAGTTGCAGCTGACAGGTATATCCTACTGTATGGAGGAAAAGCTAGTCAGTATTTTGTTTCTCAGTGGACCAGGAAACTTGCAACATGTTTTGAAAATTGCCCAGGGCACAAATGATTGTGATTGGAAATAAGGCAAGAGACCTCAACTGTTCCCTTGCAAACATCAAATCATGCTTAAAGCAAAGTAGCTTGTTTCTGTTTAAGGTGAGAGGTTCTTTGCAGAGGGAGCAAATGTAAGAGCTTGAAATCGCACAGCCATTTTCTTTCTAGTAACATAGAAAACCAGGTGCAATTACTAGTGATTTAAGCATTATATCTGCACGAAATGCCAGGCATGGACAAGACAAATAGATGCAAGAAGTGGAGTGGCTGTGAAAGCATCATGCACAACTGCTCATGCACAAGCATACCTGCTCCTACAGCTACTTGCACTCCCCACTGTCAGGAAAAAAGAATTCTTAGTTCTAACCAAAGAGGTATTAATGGGTTCAGATCACCATCTGCTGTGAGGTCAGGCCCATAATATCTGCAGGCCCCTTTTACAATTTCTTGAAGCTAAGCTTCTCCTACTGTGGACTGCAGTGATGCTGGGCTGGTGATTCTCCAGTAAAACTCACAGGACTATGTATCCTCCTGTTTACCAAGTGTTACATTTCACCCAAGAAATGTAGTTTGAATATGCTAACTTCTGATGAAGTGATTGGCGGAAATCAAAACAAATTATTTTCTCTGTGTAGCTGGTTACTATGCACCAGAATTTTCCGTTTTATAGGTTTCAGGAGGAAAAGGATGATTAATGTTTTTATCTCTACTAATGGTGCAATCCTGAGGATTTCTTGGTGATATATGCAACACTCTTAAATAAAACAGGGTTGCACTATAAATCACTGTGCCAAAAACAGTCATTAAAAGTGGGTCTCTAAGTAGCTAAGAACTACATGAGAAAACACAAAATGAAGGAAAGGTATGAGATGCAATACCACTGTTATCCTTGACCTTTAGACTTTATCATAAGGTCTGGTGTATTTCTTAATGCTTCAACTGCTGAAGTTGTAATTGAGATAGCAAATATCCATATATTTAGTAAAAACTGTACACTCAGGTTTAATTTTAAAAAAAATTGTTTCTGAGCTCTGCCCTTGAGGATGAAAATTCAATTCAAAGACACCTTGCAATTTCAAAAGCAGAAGACAAATAGGTAGACTATAGTAATTTTAAATGCTTGGAGAATTGTTAAATTGTTGAATTAAAATTAGTTTTGTTTCCCTACTCTGAGGTTGATAAAATAGGATTTTGGTTGGTATCCTAACTTTCCCACATACCACCCTCAGTGACCTTCAGTGTCTCGTATCATTTCCCTGCACCGTAGAGATCTGTAAAAGTGGATTATGCTTCCTTACTTCATAGAAGAATTGTAAGACCAAGTTGTGCACACACACACACACACACTCTATATATTTGATAGACAGGTATTGCAGTGTAAGTGAGTTGAGAAGAATCCAGATAGACCATGCCGGTTTTTACTTGTAAAGTTTAGAAATATGGTCACATATTCTCTCATATGAGTCTAAATAATTTTGTCGGCTTCTCTTTATGAACTTTCTCTCCTTTGCTGCCTGCTGAGCCCTGGTTTCATTGCATTTTTGTTAAGAAAATTGTTATAAAATCCAAGCCAAATATCCAAGGCTAAGAAAACACTTATTTTTCATATTGTGTATGAATAATCATGTAACTTTGATTTGACCCACACCATTGGCTTTTGTGGTGTCTTTTATCTAATAATCATGTTGGAAATATTTCTTCAGTAGTTGTCCTTTAGATTTGTATTTATGGTAATATAGAAAACATCTAATTTAGACGCTTTTGATGTACTTTAGGAACAAAGTTGATTACAAGTTGTTCTGTATTTGCATGAAAGAATTCTGTAGTCTTCATAATTGTCTGGAAGAGCATTAACTTTTGGGATTTCACATTAAGAGAATACTAAGAGTCTAATCACTGTTACGTGGTTGTTGCCTCCTGTGTATGCTTTAAACAAAGTTGAACAGCCGTAATTGTTCAGTCATAATTGAAATTGTAATTACAAAATGTTAATTTGTAAAGATTGAAAATTGCATGAAAATTCTAGTTAAAACTCAATTTTATGAGTACTTCTTCATTTCCACTACAGTGTCTTATTGTAGTTTCCAATAAATTCATCATGCTCTGCCTCCTTGTAGCTTCCCTTCAATTCTGCTTCATTATTGTTCATGCTGGTAATATGTTCCTAAATAATTAATTCCCACTCTCACTTATTGCAATGTATAGCTGTCTTGGAGAGAGCTCTGTACGTTTATTCCTATTAGCCTTTCCTTGGGCGTATGGCCACACGGTGCCAGCCAGCCCCAGGACTTAGAGCTTCAACTCTGGAAAAAGTCACGTCGGGTTGACTGTAGCTGGGATTTCTTCCCCAGCTGTCGATCTGTCTTCCTCCTAACAGGCCCTACCACCCTCTGAAACAGAAATGCTAAATATATATATATGAGTCCTCGAGCAACTTTTGGATGTCAGGCTGCCACCTTCCCCTCTTCTCCACTGTCTTCTTGAAGGGCAGATCAGCTGGCTTCCTAACTTTGTTTCCCCAGGACCAGCTATCAATTTATCTCCTAGAATTTCTGAGGAGAGAGGCAGATCTTCCTCTGAAAGTAAAATTACGGGGAGTTGAACAAAACTCCTAATGCAGAAACAGAGCAGACACTGGCTTTGTTTCTCAGTAGTGCATGACCTAGCACTGTTGATCAAATCAGTAAGTGGGCTATGTACGTATTATGAAATGAACTCCAATTTTGAAAACTGTTTTTTGAAGCTGAATAATTTCTATAACATGAACATGAAATAAATGTCTTCTCTTGTCAGTATTGGCTCAGTTGGAACATTATTAAAGATATATAAGTGAAAAACTCTAGGATTAATTTTCATTGTTTAAGAGCTGCTTAGTTTCTTATTTCCTTAGTAGATTTAATCCTTATTTAAATGCCAAACTTTTTAATACTCATGTACAATATTTGACAGAGCAAGACAACCACATTTTAAAAGTCTGCCTAACAGAATAACATATAAATTCAGAGAATTTTATGCTAGTAAACATTTTATTTTATTAAAGCTGTTGAGCTGATCTTTTACATTAAATTCTACCAAACATGTTTCTCCCAAGGAGATGATAATTTAAATTAATTAGAAAAAATTGGCTGTCATCTATAAAAAGTGTTTTGTGGAATGTTATTGTTTTTCCTTTTGTTTCTAAAGGAAGCTGGAAGGCAGATTTAAATCCTGCTGTATTATTGCAATTCTTTTTGGTTCTCAAATAATGGTGTCTTTAGTAGAAAAAAATATAATCAACGTCTGTTATTTTACATTTTCTGAAGTGTAGAAAGTGCTCCATGGAAAGTGAAAATTTAATTAAAATTGCAAATAAATCTAATCACATTTAATACCTGTACTAAATAGTTGCATTATGCTATTATTTTAATGCTTCTTTTCCAGTTATCCTGTACCAGATGTAGATGAACCCTTCTGAAACAGTCTGCAAATCTGATGTGAATTTGCTTAACAGCTTATAAAATCCTGCTTTTTATGTTTTTAAACAGATTCACATACCTGATGTGAAAGATCCCTACTTTAAATATTATTACTTGTTCATGTAAATGTGATTTTTGTTTTCATGAAATACTGTATGTGATTTCAAAGTTCTGATGTTTTTTATTATTTATATTATAATTTAAAAGTCAAGGCTCTGTATTACTGTGTTCCAGGATATAATTAAATTTTAGTCCAGCCTTGTGGTCACAGAAAGAGTGCAAAAATAAATCTTGCTACAATAGTTGAATTAATATGGAATAATATGTGAGGATTTGTGTACAAGTCAGTGCTTTCTGATATTATTGCTCTAATTTTTTTTGATGCTTCTGAAACATTCAAACACCATTCCTTTAATACTTTGTGCTAACTTTAGTGAGTCATGTATACACAGTGTATCTGTATGTGTGCATAAATATGTAAATTCAAACCAAGGCATTTTCTTCCTAGTTAAAACAATTTTGTTTATGAATAACTTTATGGGACTTCAATGGAGTTCATAGTATTTACATATGTCCAAATTGTAGACATGCAGTGGTTACTAAGGGTAACATAGTTATATATTTCCTGGTTGAAGGTAAATTCAGAATAGTAATATTGTATTAGGCTGAAATTTTGTGCTTAATTTCTTTTGAAAATGAATAGTACAAATGTATTTTTTTGAAATTTCAATCGCTTTTGAACCTGATAAATTCAGTGCCTGCTTCTCTCCCTTTGCTGTCACTGTAAAAAGGAGTGAAAAATTTTCTCCTTCTCACATTGTAGTCTCTTCCATTCTCTTTGCACAGGTGTAAATGACTACATGGGGACAAAGAGAGTGATGAAGCGGGAACTGAGCGTAAAGTAGGAACAGAATTTTTCTGGCACTTACGATGCAATTGGCCTAGATTGCCATATGTTTCTCAAAGCAAGATTTTGGCAGTTGTAGTTGGACTTCCATGTATTTTTCTGTCCTGCAGAAGTTATGGAATTTATTGCTTCATTTGGTCAACGAACTGGCCCTTGAAGTGTATATGTAAACTGTTATCTGGACGAAATTCAGAGGTCACATCTGAATACTTGTCCTAAGTCTGTCAAAAGAAAACCTGCCACATGTTTTTCCCTGCATAACCAAGTGGGTTTTCCAGAAGGCTGTGCAGTGTTTATTTAAAAGCTTTTGGAGTTCATGATCTTTTGTGTCTGTGTGTGTAAGTGTGTAACTGAATAAATGGACCAAATGGACATAAAATTTTTTTCTACCTTTCTTGAGTCAGGAGCAAGTAAGGCAAAGGAAACACCTTTGACCTGTGGAACAGCTCATCCTAATGTGTATTAATCTAACGCTTTTACAATAGTTTCCCTTCAAATGTTTAAAAATGAAGTCACTGATACCAAAATCAAATATTGAGAAATGTTTGGTAGGAAGGCTCTGCTGCTCTCTCATGAGTTTATTTCTCTTTATTACCATCTCCCATTTGATCATAAAATGTCCTTTCCTTCTTCTCTTCCTTTCTTCCTCCCCATAATTTTTGAGGGGTCTTCTCCAATTACTTCAGAACGGATCACCTTTGTTTTTTCCAGCTGAGATTAGAATCTTGAGGCTTTATCCGACAGTAAAGTGCATTGGGACATGGAAATGCTGCCTTGGCTGATGAGAGAGAAAAGACCCAGAGGTGGGACAGCGTAGTCTGTTCTGTGGAAAAGGTCTTTTGCATAGCTACTAACTAGAGGCTGAGCATATGAGTCCCTGAACTCAAATCCACCTCTATTTGCCAAGCCATGTTATTCTAAAATAATTGCAATGCTGATTGTGTTGATTGTCTGTATTGGGGCTGCTCCAGTTTGTCTTTCCTGGCTTTGATCCAGGATTATCCCTTGGCTTCAGTGGCCTTTCAGGCTTAATTTTTTAATTAAAATAGACAGTCCCAAAGGCCTTCTGAAATTGCTGTTGGACCCTAAAGATCATCTGCATACCACACAGTGTCGGTGGGGCCCAGGGGTGCTCCTCTGTGGGCAGTCCATATGCCAGGCATGGATTGGTAGCAGGCTTGGCAGTGAAGCAGGGCTGCTGTCCCTGGAGCCCGGGGCATCTGTGGGGCCGGGGATCGACACGGCCCTGCTGTGCTCACTGCCGTGCTCTCTTACAGGGTGCTGTCAGCTCCTAGCATAGCTCACCAGCTCCCTGCAGTGCATGGCAGAGGCCCTTATGAAACCCTGTTTTATAGCTCTCTTGCTGAAGAGGGACTTGGCTTTAGAAGGTTAGTATTTAAAGAAACCCCAGCATGGCTTGTGTTGAGTTTGTAATGGCTTAGCGGGAGCTTTGAATAGCTCCACTTAATATCTGTTGTACCTAAGGTTTCACCTAATTGGGGCAACTGGTAGATCTGTAGCCAGCCCAACTAAGTGGTCATAAAGTGTCATGAGAGATAATGAGAGATAATATTGTTATGAATAAAAATATCAGGGTAGAAATGCCTCAGTGCATGCAATCTATTTTCTTCTTATTTTTTCTTTTAATCTTTACTTGGATACACTCTGTATTAAAAGACTACAGAGCAGAATTTCATCACCTAGTGAAAGCATCAATTTTCACTGTCCAGCTGCATCCTCAGTATGTGTAATTCAATAAATGCCTTGATCAAGAAGCTGTCCTAGCCACTCACTATTACTGGGCAATATCTTCTCCTTGTTAGATGTTGCAATAGAATCACCATCTAAATGAAGGATAACGTAATTAAGTGGAGTGTTGGGTAGCATCAGAGGCAGAAGTTTTATTTTCTGGAGAGGGAGCTACTCTGACAGAGCTGTACATTTTAGTTGTCAGTAATCATAACAGCAACCAAAAGGTTATAACTTTATTCCAGGCTGCTAAGTAATTAAGGAACCTATTAGAAAGATTTTCTTAACACTGAGGAAATGTGTGTGTTAGCAACCAGCTGTTCAATGTCCTTTTTCTTGTCTTTGAACTTGTAGGGAAGAGGATCCTGTGCATAAAAAAACCACCATAAAAGAAGATCTCCCAAATTTTACTTGAGCAAATAGACTAAAATGTTGTTTAGTCTGCTTAGGATAAACTATCTCTAAATAGCACTAGATGTCAAGGTTTCTACCCTAACATATTGCAGGTACATATAAAACCCTAATAACCAAAAAGAAAGAAACAGCAGTGTTTTAATTAGAGCACAAATGCACCATTTATTCACTGAAAGACCTTGACCCACTACTGTGCCTTCCTATAATAAGCTTCATACCTTGGTCCTCTTGAGGGCTCCTGGAGTGTTCAACAACCTCACTTCTGCTGGTGGTCTCTTAAAAGCCATGCTGCCACTGTGACTTGAATGTGAATCAAAGCAGAGATCTTTCCCAAGAAAGGCTTTATATATTCATTAAAACTTCAAGATTTTAATTAGGGTGAATCCCTATTAACTCAATCTGTTGAAAAAAACAGTTATTCTATTGGTGGCATATGCAATGCCTAGCTGCCTCTAATTATGTTCCTTGAAAAGATGGAGTTGCTTTTCAATACTATAGTGCCAGTAGCTAGTTGGCCATATTCTAACTTTGAATAACTAACGATCTAACATAAACAAAGTAATAAAAAAAATAAAATTGGTGATAGAATATATTGAACTGTCAGATCTGTAAGGTAAAATCCAGAAAGTAGTACTGAATAAAATGGTATGGCATGGGAAATATAGGGGTGAAATGATAAACAAGTTTGAAAACTTGTTTTCAAATTAAAACCAGAAAATACCATGGCACTCTGCAGGGAAAGGTGCAGAAGGATGTACCTGGAATTTTAATCTCTTCTTTGTATTATTTCACTATTCAACTATTATGGTTAATATTACATAGCATATATGCTATATATTTTAGTATAACATACTGTTTCTGAACTAAGGGCCTTGCACCTCAAGCTAATTGCCAAACTTCTTGGTGTGCTCTCTTTGCCCTCAGAAACACTGTGTTCTTAACAAATGTAATAACCCAGCTTCAAAAAGAAGAGTAAGGGGTACTCCTGAGTCCAGTCTTAGTTTGCAGCAGTGGTTAGTCTAGCAACTGGATGTTCTTGTGGGAAATGGGTGCTGTGGGTTCCATATTCCTGAGATTTACGAGTGCACTGAATACTGATTTCCAATTTCCCAGACAAACGACTCAACAGCTAGACTACAGTATTAAAAACAAAGCTTCCCACAGTCCTGACATTCATCTCTCCCTAATAATTTGTGAGTAGGACACTGAACCTTAGAAAAAAAAGGTGTAGGATGTTAAAGTTTAAAGCTTGTGGTGCAAAAATTCAGAGGAAAATGAAAATTCACTGTGTTTTTTTTTCTTGTTGTTTTTTAACAGTGAACACAATCCGCCCGTAGAATAACTAAATGAGCATTGTAGTGGATTTTCCATTACTAGAAACTTGAAAATTGACATTGGATGTTTCACTAAAAAACATGCTTGAGGTCTATCACAGCTATTGAAATTTGAAGCAATAATTAATTCAGGGAAGTCCCATGACCTGTCAGACTAGATGATCACAATGGTCACTTCTGGCTTTAAATTCTATGGAGTTCCTGGCTTCTGTGTTGTGAATGCCAATGAGACTGCCAATTAGTGTCTTTTTTTTTTTTTTTTGATATGGACACGTGTTCACTGGGAGCTAGCTGAGACTACTAAATTAATTTTAAGGTCATTAAAATGCTTCATTCCCTGAATAATGATTGCTACAAAACACAATCAGAATGTAAAAGAGAAAACATCTTATTCTTGGGGGGAAAAAAAAGAGCATAAGTTAGTAGTGTAAATATAATAAAGCTTTTTTTTCCCATCTCATTCTTTCCCGTCGCTGAATGCCATATATAACATATCTAATCATTCATTTCATTGTTATTTTTATTCCTTAGACTAGAAAGAACATTACTAAGACAGTGCTTGATGCGAAAGGTTTTAATGCCAAAGGCGAGGATGAAATATCTAAGTAGTGGTTGATCCCTGATCTCATGGGAGAGAGGATGTCTATTCAAAAGGCAGAGAAAAATATGAATAGTTAATCACCTTTTGTCTGGCCATTTTCTCCTTTTCAGGTGCATGGTTTTGTTTTCACTAAAATCATAATTTCTTTATATTTTATTGGCAAGTTTGTCATTTAAAGAAAAAGGCAAGAAATATTGCTAAATGTTTGGCATTAAAGAAGGAAAAAAGTGGAAATGGGTTCTAAGTAACTGGAGGCCTTACACAATAATTAATATACTTGTTTAGAAATATGAGATCAGTGACTGTATTATGTGTCTGGTGGGTTGGGTCTCACAGCTCTGTTACAAGCAGTGAAGCATCATACCTTGGGTTCAGCACAGGGCTGTGATCTTTATTTACATGTTTGTTTTAATTTACTTATACCAGAGTGCTGGCATGCTTGATACCAGCAGGGATTCATAGTAGCATTTCAACTGCAATTGTGGAGTTCCATATAAAGTGCCCTGAGATGCTAAGGTGACAGGTCCAATCCTGTGCAAATACAGTTAATACTATTCTTTTAGCAGTAAGATATGGGCATCTCTGCCCATATCTCTGTTGGGGCCCCCAGTGTAAGATGGACATGGACCTGCTGTATTAAGTACAGAGGAGGGCTATGAAGGTGCTCAGAGGGCTGGAGCACCTCTCCTATGAAGACAGGTGGAGAGAGCTGGGGTTGTTCAGCCTGGAGAACAGAAAGCTTTGTGGAGACCTTAGAGCACCTTCCAGTAACTGAAGAGGGCCTACGAGAGAGCTGGAGAGGGACTTTTCACAAAAGCATGTAGTGACAGGACAGGGGGGAATGTTTCTAAACTGAAAGAGGGTAGGTTTGGATTAGATATGAGGAAGAAATTTTTTACTGTGAGGGTGGTGAGACATTGGAACAAGTTGCCCAGAGAGGCTGTAGATGCTCCATGCCTGGAAGTGTTCAAGGCCAGGTTGGATGGGGATTTGAGCAACATGATCTGGTAGAAGGTGTCCCTGCCCATGGCAAGAGGGTTGGAACTAGATGGTCTTTAAGGTCTCTTCAACCCAGACCATTCTATGTTCAATGGATTAGATTCTATAATCTAAGTATTATTGCAAAATCTACTTTTACAATTCTTCTTTTGACTACTAATTTTACTCTGTGTCTCTGTGTTTGATATTATGTAAACTGCACAGTAGGAAGGCCATATTAAATGAGAATACCATGTTTTCTGTATTTGTTGGCAGTCTATACTCTGATACGGTACTTTGCAAGGTCAGTTTTTCTGTTTATTTGTAAATGGATGCTATCTCTGGGCCTCAGTTTCTGCAATGCAATCTCTCCTCTTTAATGAAGTCTAATATTGAGTGACCAGAGAAATAAAGAGCACTTGTGATTATCTTGAACTTGGCAAACTCCAGCTTGCAATATACTTGCTCCTCGAAGGCTGTTGACATTCATTGTACTAAAATTGAATTTGCAATTACTGGCTAAGAAAAGCATCCCCGGTATTTTTAAAATTATACTCCCTCAGCATAATAGGGCCATTCACTTTTGTTTCATGCTGGACTGGTTTCTGAGGGACCTTCAAGAAATAAGACAGCTATTTCCCTGTTACCAACCATCCAAATGAGGAGTAAGAAAGGGGAAAAGTCCATGTTTTCAGACAAAGAGATTTCTAAATATACCATCAGCAGCTTGTCTATTCTCTGTGCTAGATTCTAAAAATGCAGAGAAGGAGAAGGCCAGCAATCTGGACAGTGCTGGGATGGTGCTTGGAAAAAGCTTGGCTGCCTCAGTTTGCAAAATCTCTTCTGTGTAGTAACTGTGGCATTGATCTCACTTCAGAAATCCCAACATGAAATCCTACTGCATGCCTTAAGAGGGCTACCTTAATCCAAGCTTCTCAATGTTTTTATCCCAGGGCTACCTGTGTTGTCTAGGGAAAATGGGATGATCTTGTGCAGTATTCACGCAGTATCTCTCATTTTCCTTTGAGTTGAAAAGAGCTATTTAAAAGGTGCATTACATCCAATATTAATTGTTTTATTTGCCTGCTAACATGTTTGGGAATGGTGCTGAGGAATTTTTCTTTATTTCCAGATTTTTGAAGATCACTTTCGGGTGCTTTATAAACCTCTAATTGTCTCCAAGTTCCTTTATTATTAATCACACTTGGAAAACAACAACTGAAGTAGCTTAGTGGTACAGGTTACCAATGATGCAACACAGCAAAGATTGACGGACAACATGAAGCAAAACTTAGGAATAGCATAGATCATAATAAAATAGATTAAAAAAACCCAAACCCCACTTTCAGTGAAATAACTACTTTTCTATGAATAAAAATAAATAGGCATGAATGTTTTCTAGCAAATGAACATTTAGTATTGAACATGGGTTGATATCCTTCACATATCTGACAGGTAAAAAGTGTTCACTAATCTGCTTTACTCATGTACGTGCACACTTGGACTGTCCAGAGTTGTAGGGATGTATGTGTGTAAGCAGATATATATTAAAAAATTAAAATACCAATTGTTTGATATGGTCAGAGACTCATTTGGGTAAGATCCTGTGAAAAGCTTGGTGTCAGCTCAAAGAATTATGAATTTTTATTTTTTTTTAATGTGTTCTTTGGGAAGAAGTGGTTTGACAAAAGAACACTTATAAAATTTACTGATTTTTTTTTTTTGGAGTGGTATGTCTGGTCTGTTTCAAAGGATGGGAAACTGGTTATGTTGCCTATATGGATCCTCTATTTTCATTTCAGCTGCTTGTATCTCCTTTTTCTTTAGAGAACTGATCTGTATTCTGAATGCTATTTATGTAATAATTTCGATCTCTTGGGATAAGATGTGATAATCTTGTTTAAAATCTGCATTTGTCAACTAACTCATTGTCCAGATGCTTGTTTCTTTTGTCTGAAGAGTGTCCTATACTAAAATACTCCTATTTGACTTGCCTAGGTTAGACAATTTCAGTGAAAATAAATCAGAATATTTTTCTGATTACTACAGATAAAGGAACACATAAAATGTAATTGTTCTTTGGAAATACTTGGTAAATAAGTTTAAAATACAGAAATGAAAAACTATTGTTACCCACAAATAGAAATGTGAATAGAGACAGTCCTTTATTCTGTACAAACCCATGGACCCCACCACATACATAATGGGTTGCAAAGAAAGTGCACTTTCATAAAACTTCAGTCTCTTCTAATACAAAGAAATATAGAAACCCTACCTAAAAAAAGTTTAAAAATTAACCTACAGCCAGCCACTATTTTTCTAACCAACTCAGTTTTCATTGTGGTAAATTGTTAGTGCAATGCCTGTGGCTCTGAGGTCCTGTTTAATCAGTCCTGAGGCATCCTGGTCTTCTTGAGCAGCCAGTTATTTGGGCATGGGAGGGAATTTAAGCATTTTATGAACACAATTGTTGATGTTCCTGAAGAAGGTTTTCAACTCCCAAAAGGCCTAGAATATTGACTCCACTTGTTCTGCTGCAGCATCAGAGCTGTCAATTTAAATTTTATGTATGCAAAGAAAACGTGCAAAGTTCAAAGTTTTACCACATAGTAAAAGACCTACTGAAATAGAAATTCTAGTAAGAATTAAGGGAGACAAGTAATTTCCTGTTTGTTGCTGGTCTGCACAACCTCACATGTCTGAAAACACTTGGACTACTCACGGGATTATCTTTCCACCCATAAGGAACAAAAGTTGATCTAAGCAGAGAAGACAATACATTTTTGATTAGAGGATACCTGTCAGGTGGTGGTAGGCTAATTTAATAGCACCCACTTGAAGAGCATTAATTTTAATCTGGAATGCATCAGGAAGATGACCTAATGACAATTTACCATTTATAACAGTATTTACAGTCCCCAAGTAGATATAAGTATTTAAATCCAGCATATAAATACATCCAGGAAAAACACTTTCCCACGCATACCAATAAACAAACAGCAGAAGTTCTCAATTCCACAAGCAGTGTTGGCTCCCCAGGTACCCACTTATTCTACTGGTACCTTGAAAGAAAATTACAGCAACGTGATTAGTGAATTCATTAGATTCAGATGAGAGAACTATTCTGCTTACTGCATTTGCAATGTTCTACTTTATCACTGGGTTGCGGTGCTCTGAGAAGCCTCCAATCATCCTAATGCCAGCTCTCAACTTTGCAACATAACCTGATAAAAGGTAATTTGGGTGTATCTTTTATGTTTGTATCTTCTCAGTGGAGCTGGCAGCAAGTATGAGTACATGCTGCTGATGTGATTTAATTCAGCTAAGAGGATCCTCAAGTCCACCATCTTTCCTTACTTAGGAAACTTCACCTTATTCCCTCTGGTTGCCCCTGGCCCCTCCCAGCATCTTTCACAAGTTGTCTTGTCATTCCCACTTTCTCACAAGCTCCAACTCTCTAGAAACTGAAGGGGACTTTGATGTAGCAAAAATGGGTGAAAAACTTAATTATAAAACCTCCTTGTGCTCACAGTTTATTGGCATAGTGCGGTTTCAGTTTTTTGAGTTGCCTGCTGTACTGTTGGGACAAGTTAAAGAATTTTGCAGTGGTGTCCTCATTCCTGTGAGGTTAAAAAACATAACCTCCTGTAGATGACTCGAGTGGATCTCTTCATTCTTTAAATGGAATTTTTGGTTTCCCTGTCATCTGTCAAAGATACAAAGACAGATAAAATAACTAAAATGCATTTTAGATCTTGCATTATTTTGTCCTCTGAGACCTCTTCTGTAAGAAGAACAATTGATTTATGTTATAACATGGTCAGGCAAACCAGTAGCAGTGTGCTAAAAAATCCCTCCCATGGCTATCCCACAGCAACTCTTCAGAAATGAATAACCAGACCAAATATGCTCCTGTTGCTAGTGGTGATAGTGGAATAACTAAAATTCAGAGTGAGATTTTTCTACTATAGGAAGAAAGGGCAGTAGTAAAGTAAAGCCAGTTACAAAATGAAGAGTTATGGAAGCTCATTTCCATCTTTTGCCAGTCAGCTTGGAGATACTTTGTAAAAGCTGTTTATTACCATATTGCAAGTGGAAAAGATTTTGTTCTTTCCTGTACAGAACTTTAAAATGCTGTCAATAAGCACAGTCCTTTGTGCTGGGTAATGTGCCAAATTTGAGGCCTCTCATGCTTCTCACATAAAGGGATGAAGAGGTCCAGTATTGCAGTTCCCTTTGTATGGGCAGGGATCTTCACATCCTGAGCATGACTGCAAGCCAAAAAAGCTGGCTGTCATGTGTCACCTAGTAGCTGAGATGAACTGGGAGTGTGGAAATCCCTGACTTCATTTGGGTCAACAGGGCATGCAGCAAAAGGAGAGTATTTTGCAGTGTATTCATTGAAGGAAGAGGTCTCTTCTGTATCAGACTGACTTAGGAACTATTTAATAAAGAATACAAATATGTGATAATTCAACCAGTGTGTTAATGGTCCCACCCATCCGCAGTGGTGAAAGCATCTTTATATTTCATGTCATACATGAAATTGCTGATCTAAGTTTAGTTTCTAATGGACCATGTCTACCTGTGCAGATGAGCCAGTGTGTTCAAAAGAGGACCATAGTTGTAAAAGGAGTGCATCCAGCTGATCAAGGTCCAGATTCAGTCTATCATTTATCATCAGAGATACCATTTGGTACCCAGCTCTGCACCTAAAAAATTGAAGAGAAGAGCTATTTTGTAAGGTAAGGTAGTTTTTATTCCTGTTGTTAAACAGATTTGAATTGTGGAATAACTGAATAGCTTTCAAGAATGTAGATGAGATTTTTTCATAAAGAGGTTTTTTTGTATCTTCTAATATGGTCTTTTTATAAAGATTTCTCTTATGCCTGTGGAAAGTAATGGTGATTTTGCTTTGAGTGGGTTTAGACCCTTTGTATTTGCAAACCTCAGAAGCACTTTTAGTGCACAACAGACAGGCAGACAGCTCAGTATTTGTCCACAGTGTGAAGAGAGTACTGAAGTCAAAACATTATTGTCAGCATATAATGAAGGCTCTGTAGTGCTACCACACTTAAATCTTTTTTTTCTGAACAGCAACAAACTCAACAGTCTGCAGTGCTTTAGAAAATGAGATCAATTTGTAAAATTTGCTATGAAAGTACTTACCAAAATTTCAAAGCACATTTATTGCTTTGACTTCAATAGAGCTTACTTTCTGCCTCAACTAGGGAAGGACAGCACCTATTTCTCTGTGAAATGGTTATTATTGTTTCCAAGAAGAACTGTAACCCCGATGCAGTGCCCATCTTGTCACTTTTTGCTATATCAAGCTTTGGCCTGATCATGTGACCTTTATTCATGTGACTAATGCATTTCAGAAGACAAACTGCCTTTAAGTTGAAGAAGATGAGAAGAGAGCTATTTAGGAGTTACATTTTGATGAGGCAGACTCCCTGACACCGCCGGGTTACAAATCACTCCATCAGTAAGAGAGAGGTCTGGTATCAGGATGGTTGTGTGGAGAAAGTCTGCATTAGTCAGTTTGAGGAGGGCAAGTAGCTGCTGAGGAAGCCATACACTGATGGCTGAAGTAGAGGAAGTCCCTTCTTTAGAAGACTGCTCCACCATTTTTCCAGGGAAGCAGTAGATACTTGTGTGCAATGAGGACCAGGCTGTGTTTGCAGGTTGACTAGTTTGGTATGTGCTAGACTTGCTTTGCACTTAGTTTCTGAAGTGGGGGAAGACTGAGATAATACGGAGAGGGATTGTCAATGGGCTGGTGGCCTGCATGGCAAGAAGAGAAAATATCCTCAAATTGCTGAGATGGGAAGGGATGCCAAGATGCTAATTGTTTACCACTAAAGGTTGCCTTCCCAAAAGGTGAGTGTCCAGCAGTTTTAATCTCATTCTCTACCTTTTAAGGGAAAATGTTCTTAACACATGTGTTTTGAATGAACAGATTGTGATTTGCCTGATCTTTGTGCAAATAATGGATGTTTTTATCTGAAAAATAATATTTTACTATTTCATCTATTATTTATTCCTCATGTATCTAATATGTTGAAACATTGTATCAAAAGCAGATTTTTACAGTTTAATTTTTCCAAGGAACATATTTCCATATATTTTCTTATGTTTTCTTTTCAAAATGTTCCAGTCTACTTTTGAACCACATATTATGTAAAGGATGGAAAATGGATGCCTCCAGGAAAACGTCATGAAATATTTTTCTTTATGTCACTATAGTTCTGTATGTCAATTGTGTTGGATCTTTTATTGTCATGGTTTCATCACAGGGGAGCACCTGAATGAAAACACTTTGCTTCTTAAGAGTTGATCAGCATCTGTGACTATTTCCTTGTTGTTTACAGCATCAAATGCAGTTCTAGTAAAATGATTATCGTCACAAGAAATATGACTTCATCTGGGTAATCATCACCAGAAGAGACACATGAACTTCTGAGAAGCAAGGATGTTGCTTTTTATATCAAAATCAAAATGGAAGAAAGATAAAATACAGGCCATTTGGCAGAACTCCTTAGAAACGGAATGTTTTTCAAGGTTTCCTGGGAGCATTCAGCTACTCTAGAACAGGTGTGTTCATTTCATGAAAACTTTATTGAATTTTAGTCAGATTTTAACAAAACTGATGACTGCCAGATCTTAAGAGCTTCCCTGAAGTGGATTTTTTCCCTTAAGTCATGACTTCATTTTCCAAGGATTTCTTAATCAATGTTTCACTTCAAATTTTTTGAATAATTTCTTTGCAGCTGCTATGGGGAACCTTGAATAAACGAATCTGTAATGCATAAATGTTCTGTTAATTTCAAGTTTTGTACTATGTAATTAGATGGAAAGTTAATAAGCAGACAAGATAAAGAATTAGCTGATTGTATTTCCACAGTGAGCAGAAATAGATAGGAATAGCACGTCACTTCTGCAATCTCCGCTCCGCCCAATCTGTCTCTGCTCTGTGCTGTACATGCTGATGCCTTGCTTTCCATTGCTAAAATTCTTTACGACTTCCTCTCCTTTCACCTCTGCACTGCTTTTTTCATTGGTATCATCAAATCTCTGCTCTCTCAGATATTTTGTGTGTGCTGATCAATGCTACCTTCTTTTGCCAATATGCAAAGTAGAGCCATCACATCAATGCCTTCCCCTCCTTCCCTCAATGTCTTCAGATGCTGCTTTCCACAGCGCTGCCTTTTTGCCTTGTTGTGGCATTGACTTTCTGCTTCTCTTGCATCCTCAATGTCAATGGTTTAGGAATGGGAACTGCCTCTGAAACAGTCTGTCTTCAAACTCTACCAGCCCTCCACTGCTTTGTGCCATCCACAAATGTGTCTCTATCTCGTCTAGTTGCTTTATTTCCCTCCCTCCTACAGTGACTGTAAAGCTCTGATATGGTTCCTACAAATAATGCGAGCCCAGAGACGAAGGGAGGGTACAACTCCCCAGCTCCAGAATGCCAAGTCCATGTTGGTGTGCACGCTCTCCTTGGGGCGCTAATGCTCCTTGCTGCTTGTTGGTGGCACCTTTCTTCTGCAGTGACCTGCAGCTTTGCACAGCTTGTATTTGTGGCTTGTGACTTGTTCAAATCACAAAGCATTCTGTAGTGTAGAAAGTGCAATTATGAGATAGGATGATCTGGACTGGTGGTGTATGTATTGGTATTTAAATATTTTTGTCATCATCAGGAAATCAATTTAAATTCAGCCTTCTTAATAACAGTGATTTGAGTGTGGATTATTTTAGGCAAATCATCTACTTAGTATCCTTAAAAAAAAGGCATTGTTTTGGTCCAAGAAAGAATAAAAAAGGCATTACTTCCGTTCAAGAAGGATCAGACAAAGGGTAACGGCTTTAAAGAAAGAGATAACGTTTAGGTTAGGAAGAAATTCTTTACTAAGAAGGTGGTGAGACACTAGTACAGGTTGACCAAAGAGATTGTGGATGCTCCATCCCTAGAGATGTTCAAGGCCAGGTTGGATGGGCCTGAGAGTAATCTGGTCTAATGAAAGGTGTCTGTGCCTATGGCAGGGAGGTTGGTACTAGATACGTTTTTAAGGTCCCTTCCAACCCAGACCATTCTATGAATTCAAAATTATCATAACTGCATTTGTATTAACCTGAGCTCTAGAAAGCTCTCTTAACAGAGAAAAAATTGTTGTTTCTTCCTCCTTGACCAGGTTGAGCTTTGATGGCACTGTAGGCAAGTCTCTTTCCACCTTCAGCAGACTCATGTCAGGATTTTGTATTTAGTCATGGTCTAATGTGACAAAAAGTGTTTCTAAAAGGATGTTTTCTGGGTATCTTGTACCAATAAATGATTTGGAAATGATTTGGAAAGGCTCATGCACTATGATATGCCCAACTACCTCACTTTCTCTATGTTACCGTATAAATGACTCAATGTGTCTGTTGACCAGTAAAGGCGTGTGTTATTCTGCAGGCAGAGCTATCACAAATATGGAGCAGGAGCTGAGCAAGCACAGGAGATTTCTTCATCCAATCTCTATAAATGTATGGGATTCATAGTAAATTCTGTGAATGGATCTATGGCACTATAGAGAGGCTAAAATCCGCATGAAGCATCAATGTAATTTTTACTGGCAGGAGAAGAACTTGATCACTAAGTGACATGCCAGCCATATGACAGCACTTAAAGAGTTCCTGTCAATCAGCTGCTGTGTGTCAGTACCCTTCTTTATCCTTTCAGGGCATATATCAATTTACATTATCATCATCTGAAAGAGAGTACAGAATTACTGAAAATAAAAGCCCATTCTCGTAACCAAGAGAAAGGGAAACAAAAGACATATATCACTACAGCATATACATGTCACGGTAGGGTTTTCTGGTATCACTTATAGGAGAAGCTACTTAGGGGAAAAAAAAACCTGAAACCCTGAAAATGCGTTTTGAAATTTTGATGGGAAACAGTAAGGAACAGAAGAGATAGATGTGCACCAGGACTTGAGACATCCATCACTGCCTGACAATTCTAACCTTATATAGCTAATATCCTCATCTGTGGAGATATCCTTCAAAACAATTTGCTTGATTTGCAACTATAGCCCAAATTCATTGAATCACTTAAGCATATGCATAATTCCAAGCATGTATTGTTAAGAGATTAGAAAGCAATTACAGCTTGTCAAACCTGCTCAGACATGGCCAAATCCCTTCTCTTCATCACAGTCCTCTAAAAATAGCTGCATCTAACCAGGGGAGAGATTCAGAATGAGCAAACCCCGGTTCTGTCTGGGGGAAAGACTGGCATGGGCACTTGCCTATGTCTCCCACATACTTTTCTTTCCTTGTGAGTTACATCTGCATGTATAGGCCAGATCATAGTGGCAGCATACCTTGAATAATCAGGATGCCATGGTCTTAAGAAATGTACTTGGAGGTTGGTCAGATCTCTGGGCAAAACTGGCTAAAACAGACATGCTTCCAAAAAAGATATTACCTGAGTCTTCTTTTCCTTTTCAGCAAGACAGAGGAAAACGACATTTCCGTACAATGGAAAATACTGAACTCTGTATTTTGAAAGATAGTGTTAGATAACAGTTTAGACATTTTATCTCTCCTGAGAAGAACAGTGAAGACAGAGCAGCAATAAAATACATAAAGTATATAAATTATATAAAATTATCCAAAAGAAAACAACAAAAACCCCCCACCTCTCAGCAAAAGCCAGTTCTATACTTTATCAGTGTCTTGCTATACTGAACTTTTTTGAGAAGATGGAGGTGCTGAGAGACACACAACTATCTGTGGAACAAGCTGTTTGAAGGCGTGATTGACACTCTTGAGTGACTTTATGTATCACTCCTTAAGATTTTGCTGAAAGGCTTCAGCAATGCAAGCCTTCATTCAAAT
The DNA here is from genome assembly GCA_035041135.1 of Platyrinchus mystaceus. NCBI lineage: Eukaryota > Metazoa > Chordata > Aves > Passeriformes > Tyrannidae > Platyrinchus > Platyrinchus mystaceus. The sequence continues at coordinate 103,792,266 of JAWWLV010000088.1, read as the reverse complement.
AGTGAAGCCCAAAATAGTGGGCAGGTATCTAAAATTGCTTACCAGTCGGTCACCAAGTAGATGCAGAACACTGTGGTCTCATTTATTAATTTCTGGTGTAAAAAATATAGCAAACAAGCTGCACAACCTTCATTGAAAAATTAACTGAATCACAGGAACAGAGCTGTTTGTTGCAAATGAGAAAAGGTCATTTGACTCACTCAGACTCATTAGTCCTATTGTCCTAATATTGTCCTTATCCAGCACTGAGTAGATAGTTGCACTGCCTTGCATTCAGTACTTCATCCCCCAGGCCATGCATTACAACTCAGTTTATCCTCAATAAGTTCCATTAGAAAACAAGTGGAAAAAAAGCAATAAGAGAAATTTGGAAAAAAAACAAAAACAACAACAACAAAAACCCAACAAACCCCACAGTTATTTATGTTCTTTGGGTTTGCAGAGTTTTGAAGGTGGTATTGTTCTGAAGCAGTGTTGTTTGAGACGAAATTTTGAAAAGCATTTTATGTTAGTCCAGCTGGGGAGAGATGTAGGCTGGGATTAGGAAAGAAATGGAGAGATCTGTTCAGAGCAGAAGTGACATTTGCAGTGAACCAAGTTTCACTGTTATCTGTGGTAAAACATTACTCAACATCCAAAGGAGCAGAACTATGAATGCTGCTGTCTCACTGTCGATTCTCAACTCACTTGTTTGAAATCTGTAACTTGTGATAAGGAGTTCCACTGGAAAATAACAGGTAAGACAACAACTAAATCACAGAGCAATGTGGAAAAGAGGTGAATCACAAAGCAAAAAAACAATGACCTGTATGTAGGAGAACCGTCTTTAGAAACAGAATACAATCCCTGGGATTGGAAGAAATCTCCAAGATCACTGAGTCCTACCTTTGACTGAACACCACCATATCAACTAGACCACAGCAGTAGACCACATCCAGTCACTTCTTGAATACTTCAAGGGACGATGACTCCACCACTTCCCTGCGCAGCTGTTCCAATGCTTGACAACCCTTTCAATGAAGAAATCCTTTTTGATGTTCAACCTGAACCTCCACTGAAGCAGCTTGAGGATATTTCCTCTTGTATCTTCAGCAAGTCTGCTCTGGTTCCAGCAAAACCTACCTCTCTGGCTACTACTGAGAACTCAGCTACTACTGACCCTCAGGTCATTTATTAATTCTGACTTTTGGTATTCAGCTGAAGGGTGTGCTGCATTTCAGAAAGAAGCACGAAGTATGTTGTAAGGTGCCTATCACATGCTGCTTCTGTCATGTCAGCTGGCCACTAAACCACACTGTCTTTTATGCACTGGCAGCTTGAATCCTAACTAACAGTCTACAAATACGAAGTTAAGGCCAGAATTTCCAAATATAAAATTTCAATTGCCTGAACTAAAGCATTAAGAGAGGGCAGGGTGCCTCAGCATTTGCTAATGTGCTAGTTTTTACCACTTAGCAGTAAAGAGCCAAACACCCTCTCAGAAACAGTGATAGAAAGTGGAATTAAAACTCTAGAAGAGAAAGACTGAACTAGATGAAACCAAAGGCCCTTCTAGTCACCATCCTGTCTTTAATGCTCTATGAATTCTTACAGGAGAGTAAGAAGAGGTCAAGCATATAAGATATTTCTTCCTAATGGGCTGCTATCTTCCCTCGCCTTTCAGCTCTGGGAATTTCCCAAGGGAAATCTCATCCTCTTAATCCTTTATCTTGTCTACTCAGATTGCAAGCCCTTAGTGTCTCATAACTGTTCAGTTACCTGCACTGTAGTGTCACCTCTGAGTACACTAGACATACATGTAGACATACATGTATGAATATGTACAGACATGTATTGGAAGAAATACTGATTTCACTTGTTCTGGCTCAGACTGCTAGTTTTTTATTCTTCCCCTGAAAACCAATAAACAAAGGATCTTTACCCTTGAGTCTCCATTTGCCCTTATGAAATATCAATAATAGTTCTGCCCACTTGCTTGTCCACAGTTATCTCTTTGTTCTTTTTCACTTAGGTCTTTAGGGAACTCATTTAATGTGCAGTAGGTAAGAGGAATAGAAGATTATGGTAAAAAAACAATGTTGAAAGTATTTTGATGTGAATCCTCTATCCTTTCTTTGCTGCATTACTGATCTTCACAGGGAGAGAAGTCTGAGGAGAACTGTCAAATTATGTAATAAATATTACTTTATCTGCTTTATCTGTATGTTTTTTCACTCTTCTCCTCTCCTTGCCTAACATTTTTCTAACATTTTCTAACTATTTGTTGGGCTGAAAACTTCTCTCTAACCATGAACTGACTCCAGCAGAGCCCTCCATGGAAAGTCTGCAAAAGAGGATCTTGGCATAATGATCTTCCTGTGCCTCTCCTACGGCTTTCTCAATGAGCTGTAGGGGCTGGGCAGGCAGAAGCTGTGCCCTCCCTCCACCCTTTGTCCTCATCTTCCCTGGCAGCCTGCATGCTCTTCTCTATGCCTAAACCTAACCACACCTTGTCTTTCCGCAAGCTTGTCAGAGATCAAGAACGGCACTCTAAGACAACAGTCTCTGCACTCTTTATCACACGTTCCTTGTCAAGAACCCCATTCAAGCAGGTATACAACCATGAAAAAGGAGTTACAGGAGTCTTGCAGCACACAGAGCTACAAACAGAGAAGAGGAATGAGACACCTTTGGTGAAGCCAGATGGTCTTTTGCAGATGCACTGAAACATCAAAGCAATTTCTAAAAATACAAGGAGAGAATAGAGTACTCTGGTAGTCCTACCACAAGTTTGATAGATATGTCAGCAGGCAAAGGGTTACCTGACAGGTGTTTGTGAACGTTAATACTGAATTTTGAATGTCTTGGTATTTTGAAATCCAAATGTCAGAGTTTGGAGAAAACATTTTGTTATTGACCTAGGCATTGGCTAGACATCCACAAGCCAAATATCCCTGTTCATAAAATAAATATGTTGAGACAGTCAGTTTAGACAAAGGTAAATAAAGTGGAGCTGACATGAATGGCTGCTGTTGAGAATCTCTGTGTATTTTAAAATATAGTTTTCACGGGTATTTGGTATATACATTTTTTTTTTTAACATAAAAGATTGTTTAAGGAACAAACCCCACTGCAGAGGTAAGGATAGTGACAGATGGAAAATGAATCAAGATAATTTAACTCATTCAACATGAATAAAAGAGAGGAACCTGTGAGGCTTAAAATTAGTTTTCAAATCTGAACCATCAAATTCAATGCTTTTTTTAAGTTTGTTCTGTTTGCTTTTCACTTATGTAGTTTTAGTTTTTTCTACTGATTACCATGAGAGGCTGTGTGAAACATTCTTGAGTGCCAAACCTTAAGTCTCTGTATCCCATCCTCAGTATGTGGGAAGTACCCTGTGTAAATCTTATTATAGTCTTCCAGACCGCTTGGAAAAGGGGGTCTTCTGCCCTTTCTTTACCAAGTTATTCTCCAGGGTTTGATTCAATTTGAGGTCATTAAGAGGAAAAGTTTGTTTTGCTTGTATTTTACCATTAAATTAATGTGACTTTAGTCTGAAGAGAGGATGAATATTGTTCCTTTGCTGCTGCTCTGTAGTATCAATTACAGTATTTTCTATGTCTTATGCATTCTGAGTCATTTGCTTAGGGGAAATGTCCTTTGCCCTGTGTGGATATGTATTGCAAATGAGAAGTTCCCTATCCTCCTCTATATACCTCTTGTAACTCAGGAACAGTCTGTTCCTACAGCCGAGGGTCCAGAGGAGCAACTCATGACATCTGAAAGAGATCATCATGTCTCCTCCTATATCTGCTGGCACTGGATTGAGGAGCTCAGAGGATTGATAGAGAAGGGAGCAGCTGGTCTCTTCGTCTGAGATTGCAGCTGAAAGCGAGTTAGTGGCTGGTATCAGGCATAGGGGAAAAACAAAGAAATGAAAAAAAGAGAGACTGCTGCAAAGCAAAAAACCCTCAGCACAGAGTAGAGATCATGGATTCGGAACCCAAAGCAAGGCACAAAGATATGAGGTTGGATAGCGGTTGTGGAAACAAATAATCGGTTTGGCGATTTCAGCAGTGCAAACAATGACAACGTAATACTCAAGATATAATACAGCATCACATTTTCAGTTGCACTGTGCTTTGAGCTGACCACATTAACAACATTCTTCCTGCTAAATCCGTAGTCCCTAATGCACAGCCTACTCGTTTATAAAGAGCAGAAGCATTCTCTGAACCTTCAGGCAAGAAAAATTGCCATGAAAGTTACTGAGAGAGTGGAAATGAATGCTTTACTTCTGATATTCCCAGGAATGACTAAATTTCCTATGCAATTAGTTAACTGATTTTCTGGCTGGACAAAGCATGCACTGTGGTGATCCTGCTCACATATTAACTTTGCTCTATACTTAGGGAGTTGAAAGCTGGGATCCCCAAGAAGAACATTAGAGGAAGGCCAAGGGATGTAAGAAGTCCCTTTTTTCTGCTTGAATAGCTATAGACATAATGTGAATTGCATGAGTGCCTTCAGAGATTGGCTGAAGTTTTGCTTTGAAGAACTAATATTAATATTGGTTTCTTTTCAAGTTAGTAATTAGCAAGAAATAATCTTAGTTTCTACAAACCATAATTTTTAAAAAGGTGATTATATTAGTATATTCACTGTAGCAGAAACCTTTTTGAAAATGAAATATCTTATACATGAAAGTGGATGAAAAACCCTACCAACTCATTGGCTGTGTTTCCTATTAAAACCAGGGAAACTTTCAATGTGCCAATGCTCTTCTCCCAAAATATTAAAGGGGATTGTGAGGATAATTTATTGGTTCAGAAAATTACTTACAATGTGTTACCTCCTTTCTTTAGCATTTGTAGGCTACTGTGCATGGTTTAGTCAATTAGGGTTTCGTTTCTTATGGTAAACACTGTTGCTACGGAAATTATATAGCACAGAAGTAACTGATTGTTGCTGCAAATAAGCTTTTTGGAAAACCGTTTAAGGAGTAAAATGATCATTCTTTTGCAGTGAAAAGGATAACAAATGGCTTAGCTCCTTGTTTTCAGAAGGATGCAGATAAACTATAAAAATAATTATATCTGAGATTTGGTATGGGATAGACTCTATAAACCAGAAAAAGGACTAGTAGGTTTACAGGTATTGTAAATAGGGGAAAGTATGCTGCATTTTATGCAGCTTTTTGTGGCTGCTATCAATAAAAATTGTTACTGACTTCAAAGTTAGGCCACCATAGGATAATTATTGACCAACACAGTGATTTTTGTAGATACTAATATAAAAATATTAACAAAATGCCATTGTTGCAATGTTTATCTTTCAAACAGGAAAAAAGTTAATATAGTGTGATACCCTCACTAAAACTTAAATACATTCAGCTGCGTATTTATCAAACACAGAAGGCACTACATTAAGTTATTTCAAGTTCAAAAATTGCAAAGTTGATGTGCTTAAGTATGTCTGTGCTTGTGAGAGCTGAAAATTTTCTGTGACAGAAACACCTTGTCCTTTTGGTGCCTGTTACTGAAGCTTCTTTGTTGTACTTTGAAAGCCCGGCCTGGGCTTGCTTGTTGTGACCAGTCAGGCGACAGCCATGCACATAGGAGCAGGTTTCTCAAGAGCTTTATGGTGGACTAATCTTTACTCTGAATGGATGTTTACTGACAACATTAATAATGGAACTGCACTAAAGATGAGAATTTATGAGACTCCTGTTCATCATGTTCATCTGCTGACAATTAAGTGAGCGTGTCCAACCACAACCTCGGGGAAGGTCACGCCTGGCTGGCGACTGCCCCCAGCCCTCTGCTGCTCATGCTGAGTCCAACAGAAGACATAACAGAGCATTAGTGCCGCAAGCATTTCCTTGTCCGACCCACAAAATTTTGGCAGTGAACTCATTATAAGCCATGCATTAAAACTGTCTTGTTCGTCTGATGGATGACCCACCTTAGCCGCCACAGAGCCTGCAGCCATCAGAGCCTCTTGTCTCACCACTCTGATATCAGCTCCTCTGGACTGCTGCCAACTTCATTTAGTCACACAGCTTTAACTTTATTTCTTTTCTTTTCTCTGGCAACCCAGTTACCTCATCTCTTTAGAAAGGAAAAGAGGAGGGGAAAAGCCATAGGAAATCGAAAGAGTAACCCATAGGACCCATAGGCCCATGGTATCCACCCTGCAGTTACTGGGAATTGTCTGACTGGTTTACATTTTCATCCTTATAACTATACACATACCCAGGAACATGGCTTTGTAGTTTGCCTTCCTATCAAATTGACAGCCTCGGTTATTAGTTTCAGGTAGTGCCAATCTGTAACAATGCCTGTTTTAATTCTCTTTCCGAGTAATTTTTCTTTCTTCCTCTGCGAGCTCTCTAAGAGCAAGTTGTCATTAACTAAATAAGAACTGTGAACAGGAGGTTTTTTTACGAGGCACACAGATTGTGTAAGGTCAGGGACAGATCATGTTCAAAAGGCCAACATGTGCATGCATGTTTACTTCCTTTTCCCACTATTGGTAAGTTCCCTGTTGAATGAATTTCTTACCAGCCTGCTTTTTTTGTACACCTGAGGCAGAGCAGTGATATGCCTGAGTAACAGAGGTTTCCTCTTGCAAAAATTATTGGTGAGGAATCAAACTCTTGCTTTGAATTGTTCAGGTTGTGCACATGTAACGCATTGAAAACAGCTTTTCCAACCAAAAAGTTAAAATGCTGTTGTTTGAAGAACCTTTTTATTAGGATGTAATTATTTATCATGGTGAAAGAGAAGGGGAAACTGCATTGGGAAGTCTTTCATTGTTTTCTGCACCCAGACCATAAACATAACATTAGCTTTGTGTAGAAGCTTAAATGCTATTCAACAGGAATAAGATATATTATCTGAATAACAAAGTAGCAATGACAAGATAATGTCAAGATAATGGATAATGACAAGAAAATAATATTGAAATGTAATGGAACGATCTTCTTGAATACCTCCAGCAGTTAGATTTACAAACTGAATGAGGTTTTAAAATAAAACAAAAGAAAAAAGATTATTCCTGACCTGATTCCCTTAGAGACTTTTCCAAAGTGCTAAATCAGGAAAACAGTGTTTGTATATAGGTTTTTAGATTACAGTACCTTTAACACTGTATCTAAGGTTGCAATATATTAAACAGGCACTATTGCCTCTGGTAGTTATTCATGAGTTAGTTGGCATTTATTTTTGTCTATGCTTCCCTGCAAGAACCTAATGAGAAGAGATCCCACAAGCAACATTTTTAATGAAAACCTGAGGAAATGAACATAGCAGATATGCAGAAGACTTCTTTTTTGTCTAGTATGCCTCCTGTTACACCTGAATTACCTTTACCAATCACTGTGAAATTTGTTATCAATGTTATAATGAAATTCAAAATGATTTATTTTAAGTAGTAAGGGAGAAATTATGAGAAGTCTAAAGAACATATAATCCACGGTCAAAACTTTCACAGTTATTCATGTGTCTCCTATGTCATATGTTTTATCTAGAGAACTATTAGTACAAAATGATTGAAGATGTCTGTCAAGAAAGAATTGACTTGTGTAGTAAGGGACAGATCAACATAAGACTGAAGGCTGTAGGAAGGTAAGTTCTCCTATTAGATACACAGGTGTAAAAACAAAGGAATAGGGGCTGAAACACGTAGGATGAAGTAGGATTATTTCTTTCCAAGCCAAGGCTTTCTTAGAAAATGAGCATCCAGCAAGTGCAACATCAACTTGTTCAGGTAAAGCTGATACTTCCAAAAAGGAGACTGGGAAGAAAGAGAGGGATCTATTAATTGCTTGAGATTTGATTTGTCTCATATAAATAAAGGTACTTCATCTTTATTGTAAAGCTAACAATTTTTTCTGCCCAAGGGGTATCAATACAAGCTTATAAACAAAAATGAATTTGAGATGCAAATCAATGCAAAGTTTGTATGTACAGTATCTTTGAAAAATTGTGAAATACCAGGTTTTTGAGGAAGACTACATTAGAATTTAATAGAAGTCTCCAACTTCTTTTTTTCCTGACACTGAGGAGTCATATTGTTATATCCCAGTTTGCTGCTCTGTACGCAAGAATGACATCAGGCAGATGGGACAAGAAGAACTATAATTGCAATCATGTTTTTGTAGGAAAAAGCATGGTGGTGTTATTGTAGGCAACATTACCGGTTTGTTTAGATGACTTTCTGGAGGTCTCCAAAGATGCTTGGATCAGTCATATCTTAGATCTTTCATCTAGCTGCATTACCTCAGTACTTGTGAATTATTCCAAAAGACTTTGGCAGTGAACAGTCAATACTATGGATATTTTTGATATTCATTTTTATATAGATATTTTTGAGTAATTTACAATAGTGTCTGTTGAAACTAGTAACAATGTTAATCTAAAATGTGAAGAAAATAGTCCACTACAATCTCATAGTGTTAGCTCTACTTAATCATTAGGTAGGAAGCTTACATTATGTTTTACATAAGGGTAAGGGTACCTTAAATTGGGCTAAAAAGAATTTTTCAAGAGGGAATGAGGTTCATGAAATTCAGTTTTGGTTCATGCCTTCTCTGTTATTCATTAGAACAATCTGTATAACACCTTACTGCTAGATATTACTGCTGGGACTGCAATCAAAAGAATTGTGACCCACAGATTGCAAGTAATAAACTGTGTATACATGGATAGGTAAATGGCTCATATGGGATATTCAGAAACAAGTAGTTGATTTGCTTTTTAAGTTATTTTTTTCCCTGTGCAGAGGGGAATTTAGGACAGATCCTTTTTAATAACAGCAAATCTTTTTCTCTCAGTGATGTTGTTATAAAACTACTTGAGGTTATGTCTGATAACCACAAAATGGAAACCTCAGAAGTGAGGAAGACATACCACTCTAAGTTAGCAAATCATTTTTGACAGCACAAATTATGCATATTTTGCTGCTGAAAATGTTTAGAAAGTCTTAAACCAGCCTTTGTTATGGATGTTATTAGTTGACTACCAGTTTACCAACCTTCTGACAAAGGTGAACTTTAAGGTGGGAGTTGAGCATAGAAGAGGAATTCCTTTGTTTCAATTAACACTGAGAAAGCAATAATAGAGTAAGCAGTGTATGGGAAAGCACAGAAGAACCATTTGAATGCTGTGTAGAGAGCTTTTTAATCTATGGAATAGAGATAAACAATTTGACTTGAGTTGTATGCAGGAGTAATTATGAGTATTTGCTACTCTATGCCTCTAAAATCACAAATTGTTCACATAGCATGAGAAAAGCCAATGATACTAAAGTCAAGGGCCAATTCACAGCTAGTTTAAAGTGCTTAAAGAAATTGCAAGGATTAAACTCGTTGATGATCTGATGACCCACAGTGGTTGATGCTTCACTCTAAACTTCATTTTTTAAGGGAAAATAGTGTATGTACTCATATTGTTTGTTACCCTTCCTTCTTCCTTTTCCTCACCACCCACCATCTTCTCCCAATCACTTGTTTGCCAAGCCCAATTGTATTTGATAATTTAGTTGGCCATTTCTTGAGGATTGAGAGTAAGAGAAATTCTCAGTGCTTGCTCTGAGGTTGCAGTTTGCACTACACTCATGCAGGAGTCCATACACGCTCCTCTCTGTTTATAAACTACATCAAAAATTATAACCAGGCTACATGCCTTGCCAGGTCAGAGAGAATCTACTCACTGTTCAAAGGTTTTTCTCCATTAATTAAGGAGTGAGGTCAGACCTCAATCTTAATAAATACATACATTTAACAAACAAACAAACCAACCAGACCACCAGAGAAAAAAGAATAGAAAAGAGAAACCTACAAGGACATAAAACAAAAGGTTTTTTTTCTACATTTGACTTAACAGCAAGGATTCTCTGCTACACTTTAGAGTTAGGTGTGGAGAGGGCTTAGTTTCTTAAAATACCAGAATCATGCAGCAGTTAAATTTTGAAGTCTATGTTTTCCTCTTTAATGTAGCTTTGTCATTAAAATTGTGGTCCATCAAACATTGTAATATATAGGCCTGAGGGGCAGGAGTAATATTTTCACTCTTCTACCATTTCAGCAAAAATCCTGTCAGGAACACACACAGATTCATGTTTGAAACAAACCTTAAATAAGGCCTAATCAAACATGTCTCATCAACACATTCTTTAAATACAACACATATTGCATTTATATTGCTTCAGCTGAAAACTTAACACAAGAGTCTGTGTTTTCATCTATGGTGTGCCCTCTCCTTTGAATAATTGGATTATGTTCCTTGAGTCACAGAAACATAGATCTTGTCAAAGTGGATTACATCCATGATCCATCTAATCCACTATCCTTTTTCAGAGTGGCCAGTGCCAGATGCTACAGGGCATCTCGCAGCAACCTCATGCAAGACAGATGCGGTACAGTCTGGCACCATGCAGGTCTCCTTTTAACTCTTAATGAGTGGGGTTTTTTTGGGCAGCATCAATCTTTCTTAGTGCCGTGGGAACAAAGCTATGACAGTGGAACAAAAAATGTTGGTGAGTTTTGAAATAATTTTGCCCACAAACATTGATGGAGATTTTTATTGCATCTCAAGATATTTGTGGATAAAATGTTTATTATATATTAACCCAAAGGAAAAATGGAGAGCTGGTAAACAAGTGGTAAGAGGGTGAAGAGTATATACAAAATAAGTGCTAGCAGGAAGACATTTTTGTGAATGGAGAAGCTACATTTTCTTTTGAAGCCAGATCTGGAGCTTTTAATAAAATGTCCAGATGGTTTTTATGAAGATTTCATATGACACATTTTATAGCATAGTTATCTCATAAAAGCTGAAAAAGACAAAGACTGGACAATTCACTGCACCCATGGCAGTAAAACTAATTTTTTTTTCATATAAACCTGTCGATCTAAACTTACTCTTCTTCTCTTTGTAGAGGGTATCTTTATCTGCCTCAGCCTAATGTTGCTTTTCAACAGGCTTTACAGATCTCCAAAGATGTATGTAATATGATTCTACAGATACCGCTTCTTTTATTGGTTTTATTTGCTGTACTTTGTCTTATGGCTTTTCATCCCCTTCCCTCAGGCCACATGTAGTAGGTGGAGAAGGATTACTCAAACGCATTTAAACCTGGAATTGTTCACCTTGCTGCTCATGTTGTCTGCTTTCAAAGTACTTAACTTCTTTAGTCAAACCAGTAAAAACCCCCTTCCTTGTTCAGAAGCAATGTAAAAGTTAGTGAAACTATGCTGATTTACACCACCTATCCCTAAGAGTCCTTTTAGTACTACTTTATTTTTTCCTTACAGAGTACCTTTTGCTTTTGTTTGGAGAGAAATTCTCGGATATTTTTATAATGCAGATAAAAATGCCATAAATATTAAATGTATAACAGTCTCACTGTGAGATGCTTGATGGCAAATCTCATTCCCTTCTCTTTATGTAGAACTGGATATGAGAATGCAAATGAAATTGCAGGTGTTACTAAGTTCCATCCAACAACGATGAAAAAAGGTTGACTCATGAATAAGCCATTTGGGCTTTAATGTATACGGCTGCTGCTCATTAAAATTAGGCATCCACCTTTTTTATACTTACTTCTTTATACATATAATAGGGGAAATCAACAAGAATAGTCAAGGCCAAAGAGAAGTGAGTAAATTCACATTTGAATAACAGATTTTGCCTCCTTCTAGCTGAAACATTAGAGACAATTTTACCTGTTTTTAAAATTTCCCTCAATATCAACTGGAAAATCCAAACATGAAAACATATTGCCAAATGTTCTCACTTTCTATCAGAATTCAGTGAGTTTAGACAAATTTGATCACAGTGTAGAGAGATGAAATAATGAGTCAGACAAGGAAGTCAGTAGTCAGAAAGTGTCCTAAGGAGTTAGTAAGAGTTTTGTACTTTAAGCGTTATGCCACATGCAGGAAGAAGAATGAAAAAAAAAATGTGATGGTAATGACAACTGACAAGAAGGCACCGGATGGTACCAGTCACTCATACACAGCATTGTTGTAGGAGGTAGGTAGGCTTGTAAGAAAGTAAGTGCCCAGCCCAGAGGCAGAACATTTAAATTCACCTCCTGCTGCTTTTTAGCTGGGTGGTCTGTTGATATTTCAGGCTTTCTTCATTTGGTCTATATGAAGATTGTTAACTCTATTGCAGGAAAAGAAAATGGTACCCAGCAAACAAGATGTAAACAGAATGGAATGAGCCCTAGCAAGTAGTCATTTTTTTTAAGTGCTTGTTAAACCTCCTCTTTTCCTCTCTGAAGTCTTCAAGAAAATCTGCTATGAGCCCTATGGAGCCACTTAACTAGTTCTGTGAGAATGGCTATCAAGATGTAAGGATAAATTTACTGTACATCTCAATCTACTGATTTATTATGATTATTTTTTTGGTCAGTTATCTTGAACAAAGTTGCTAAAATAATTCCACAGGCTTTTGGTGCTTTATTACACATATGCTGCCCAGAGTATCAAAATCCACTTGAAAAACCCAATGTTGCTGCATTTTAAAATAGACATTACAGCAAAAGAAAATGCAATATGAGAATGAGAAAATTTCCGAGACAGGAGGTGAGGGATCCTCATGGGATTACTGCAAAGCCTTTTAGATTTAGAGATGTGCTGGGTGTCTATTAGCAGCTCTAGCCACAGGCTGTGGAGAAGCTGCATATCACTCACCCACAAGAATCTGTGTGTCTAAACAGCTCACCTCAAGTTTAATGGCCAGTAAAACTTATTTAGGGTATTATTTTTTTCCTCCTAGTTTTTTTTTCTTTTATTTGGTTTCTACCTATTCTCTTCTGAGATTTTTACAGTCACACCATGGCTGAGAGCAGCACATATTGTTTTTTCATTTTTTTTAATGTTTAACAGAATGAGATCTGGACATTGCTAAATATGTTTTGATTTCAAAGGTTCAGACCCAGCAGAGCAGTAACATCAGCTTGAAAGCCTTAAGTGGCCACTATAAGCGTAGCTCTCTTGTGAACATCATTGCCTGTTGCTGCACTGAATGTACGAAAACCCTATTATTTCCCAGGGTAGGACACAATAGCAACATTGAGGTCTCTAAACTGTGTAATCCAAGAGTAATAACTTAAATTGTTTTAGTTTATTGAACGTGCCAAAATTTGTGCAACCTGGAGGCTAAAATGTACAGTTTAAGGGAACAAAAATGATGAAAGTGTGAAACAAGAATGAACCAAATGCTTGAAAAGAGGTCTTCTTCATTTGAGGAAAAACGATTTTCATGAGGGAAAACAATCTTCTATAAACAAGAGTCAATAAATTGGCTGAGAGAGCTGGTGGACAATAAAGAATAGCTTACAGTGGATAGGCCTTTATGTTCTGGCATATTCCCCTTGCTCGATACATTCCCCAAACAAAAATCTCTCATATTTTGCAGAAAGAAGTGAGTTGCTTCCTTAGAAACATCAACTAGTCTTTAGTGTAGTTGCATCCTTTTGTGAACCAGTGCACTTCAGATGCTCAGAAATGGAAAGTCCCTGTCAGCTGTGCAATCAAATATTCCTAAAGTTCAGAACATATGGTCTGATTATTCAAATGTAATTAACTGTTCATCTCAAAAAGAAAAAACTCACACAACTTTTATATCAGGAGAATATTCAATCTGCTATACATTATTATGCTTTCTTGTAAGTCACTAAAGAATAATGATAATTTCTGCAGCAGGTAGACTTGTTTATGGTGTAAATAAATTGTTCTCATGAATTTAATCCATATTCCAAAGGAGTAAATAGATTGGTTCCCAGTGATCTAAACTCTAAACTCTTTACGAGACTTTTGGGCATTCTTTAGGTAGCCTTGGTACTGGCCAGCTCTCTTTTTATGTTTCTTTATGGTTTGACACAAGTGGTTCAGGCCTATCACCAGAAACTTCTGGATTTCTTTGTTAACAAGGCAGACAAAGTTGGGTAAAACTTAATCTGTCTGAATAGGACTCAGAGTGTGTGTATTCATGTACATTTGAGATAAAAATTAAAAGAAAAAAAAAATGAAGATTCTTTTAAAAGAAAATTTCAATCATCTCCATGAAGTGAGAGAGAAGGGAACGGCTCTTTGGATAGCAGCTGTCCTGAAATAGCTTTGAATAGAAGCTGTTGTAACTAAAGATATTATATCTACATAAATCTTTATTTTTACAGGGACATGATTGCTTCACACATTAGATTTGTCACTGCAACATGACAGTCTTTCCTTATTTGAGCATTCCCCAGTAAATCTTTATTCACAACAACAACTGAAGCATGACTCCAGATATTATACTAGACAGCACAAAATGAAAACAGTTTCCCACAAAAGCATCAAATTCATGTACTAAATATATATAAAATCCCCAGATACTAAATGGCAGGATTTGACACAGTCACAAAGCTAACAGATTCTGACAAAGAAAGAATAATATATGTTGATACATTTTTTTCTCTGCTCTGATTTGTAAAGGGTTCAAAGATGAAAATAGCAGTTATAGAACAGGCATCTCAATTTTTGATTGAAGAGATTGTATTCCAAAATGTGGACAATAATTTTATCTCCCTTACCTGTGACATTTTTATTACTGCAATATAAAACAAAACAAGCTTTGTTTAGGTCAACAAAAAAATTTACTCATTTCTCACTGTATGCTTGTCCCTTAATTTTGACAGTAAATGATGGATTTTTCTCCATTAGATAGTGTATTCCAGCTTAACATTCAGAGTCCAAATGTGTCCTGTATTCACAACAGTCTATATTCAAATGGGTTCCTATTCTGACTAAACTACCTTTGGAGCTGCAGACCCCATGGATTTAGAGGCTTGGCCACCAAGTTAAGCAGTCCAGATGTTTAACCCTACATTTTTTATGTCACTGGCTCAAATTGCATTAATTTAAAAGAAATTCCCACTCTTCTCTGGCCTTTTATCTTAGTGTTCTACACGTATCAAAACTGAGAGCACCATACTTCTGCACTTTGAGAAGAACCATGTTGGAAACAGAAAAGTCCCTAACTGCAGGTTACGGAGGTCAGGAATGAGATGCCAAAGGAGGAAGGCTAGCCAAAATGCATGGGCAATGCTCTCCTATGCTGCACTGTGATAGTCCTCAGAAGTGTGCAGAGCTAATCACCCTGACACTTGGCTGAATTTCTGTGCTATGCCAGTGCTTCTGTAGATTTGTCATCCATGGTTCCTCAAAATCCTTTGAATCATAAACAGACATAAGGGTTGCTCACTTTTATAGCAGGGAGTCAAATCCTGGGTTATATAGGCAAGCTATATGCAATGATAAAGCTCTTCATCTTTTTTCACTCATTTTTATGGTGGGTAAAATGCATAGTGGGTAAAATTGCAGAAAGTTGGTTCGTTTTGCAACCAAAATGTGAATACACATGCAGGTAGGTGGTTTTGAGAATCTGCTTTTAGACAGACTTGTTTGACCTGAAAGGAAATTATGCATTTATTTATTATGGTATCAATTCTAACATTCCAAAGGAAAACAGATATTTTTCTACAAAAAGCTGAAATATCATTTGAACATGTTAATTTTTCAGAAGACAAATTTTTCCTTTCCATTTAATCATCTCCCCTCCTCTCCCCTCCTCTCCTCTCCCTTCCCCTCCCCTGCTGTGAAGTTCTATTTAGGCATGATATATTTTGAAAAATGTAGAGAATAGGGTGATATCCCTCTCTTGAATGGCTGAAGGCTCTCCTCCTAAATTCTTTGCACTGTTGCAGCATACTGTTATAAAATTCTGTTCTATAAGACAGGAGACAAGAAAAGGCACAAGCATGTCAAGATGAACTAAAGAAGACTGAAATAAAATTAGCCTTAGTGTGATTATTTTCTCTTCACATAAGTTAGGGAAAATTTGGGCATACTGAATGAGAATGACTGTGTGCTTATGAGTAAGAAACTACAATTTATTGTCTCTAAAGATGCTTCAGAAAAGCAGCCTCCAGCACTAACTTAGCATGCTGTCTTTTTTTTCTTAGAAAGTATGTGCTTCAGAACAAAATAAAGTTAATTTTTAAATCAAGTTGTGTGCCTAGTTTTGGCACACCCTGTTTTTAATACAAAAGAATTTTAATGGGGCTCCACTATGGTTGATTGTCTCTAATTTACTAGAAACTCAACTGACTACAAGTATTCAGTATAAACCGGTTGAATCATATGTTAAAAGTTAAGCCAATTTAATTACATCTGAAGTCCTTATAAGTTAATTATGAATATCTATTGTTAAAATAGTATCAATGGTGTGTTTGATTGGCACAAATATTATCACTTTAAATTAGTTACAGCCTGGGTGAGGAAAAATAAATATAACTCTTGTCATATCTATAACATCACTCTGGGTCAGCTGAACACTAATTAGGAAATGAAAATAAGTAGTGGGTCCAGTCCAAACAATGAAGAAAGAAAAAAAAAATCCCAGTAATAGACCTGTCATGCAGAAAAAATATTGCTTGATATGTCTGTAGTTTGAGACAAAATCAAATCAACCACAAAACAATAGGAAGTCTGAGATAGAGTTTATTCCCTCAGACTGAAGTATTGATTGCATTAGCTATACAAGGCAATCCTTTGAGGGTGGAGAGAGAATGATAACACTCTATGGTATATGAATGAATGATTGAAACATAAATGAGTGTAAGCAGCAAATGAATTCCTGAAAGGGCAAATTAAACAACATATGGAAATTTACACAATAAAGCTCTCCCACCAGTTTTTCAGGGCACACTAAACAATAGAACAACCCCTTTTTAGACATGAAGATTCTTCTGAATCCCAAAAATGCATCAAACTATCTGGATATTAATCCCTTTGTTCTTCTGTTTACTCGTTGTGACTAAGGAAGCTTTAGCACTTTCTGTGACAGCACAATGAGCGGGGAAGCGAAGCCTGCAGCAAATCTCAAGGACTTTCCCCAGTTTAACCTGTGTGTTTCATAAGCTTCCATCAGTTTCCAGTTAGATAAAATGCTATAACTTGCTTTTAGTCATCCTTCTGAAAAGCTTCAATTATGACTTGCTGAGTGATGTTACTTATTGCAGTTTTATTTCCCTGCTGTCTGTCTAGCTCACAAAATAAGTTTGAAATAACATACACTTCTTCCTCTGGAAATTGCACTTATAAACAAGGATGGTATATTTAAGGTAGCAGAGAAACAATGATGATTTTTTTCTCATTCTTATTTGTTTCAAACTTTTTGCTATAATTTATGTGTCAATGGAATACTTGAGTTTTTTTTTCTGGAGAGTTTGTCTGTTACTTCAGGAATCATTACTAGACAGCAACTGGATTGTATTAGTAGTTACAGATCTACTGTTACTGCTACAGACCACTGGAGCTACTGTCATCACTTATATAGTCTCTGCTCAGTTGGAGTTTAGGCTATTAGTGCTTTGATGGTGAAGTTGCATGAATACCAAGACTGTCTGTAGAGTTCATGAGTGTATTTGTCCTGTAACAAACTGTTCATTTGTCCTTCTTGCTAAAATTATCAAGGATTTTTCTGTTTTTGAGGCACATATAAGCCAGAAAATCTAATGAAAAGGCCATACAGATATACTGCATATTGACAACAGGTGTACTAACTAATTACAAAGTTTATTTATTTAATGAGCATTTTTCACTTGCCAACCATATGGAAATCAAAATTTTCCTGGCACTACAAAGACAGGATATCACAAACCTAGATGAAACATCATCTGGCTTAACTAGAAACTGAGTAACATCTGGATTAGTGAACAGTAAAACTTAATCTGTTTGAGGATTTGCCTTGATGAGGATAATATTGACATTGCTTTCGTTTTGGTATTTTGAAACCCTGTAATGTGCAATGTCAATGACATCATAAAGAGTGTTTGAATTAAGTCAAGTTGCAAACTTTTCAAAAGCTCATCTCTACGTTTTAGAGATATTTATGGCTGCAGAAATGCTTCCATATTTATTTCCCTATTAATCCCCTTAATGTAATAGCTTTCGAGAAGCTAAGAAGCATGATCTGCTTTAATGACCAAATCTGGAAATGCTTAGTCAGTTATTCAGACTGCAAGTTCAAAATATCCATCTTATGAGCTAAGGGTGAAAAAAGCCTGACCATTCACAAATCATCAAAAGTGTGCAAATGCCCTTCAGTCAATGCTTTTATGACATGTTAGGCATATTTAACCCACTGCTGCCTTATTTCCAAATCTCCATCATGATCCAAATCTACAGCTCTTCTGTATCTCTCTGCCTCCTACTTGCACAGGAAAATAGCCCTTTTCTGATCATCTCTCCCTGCTGTCATCTGTGCCATCTTCTCTGACCATCCTAGCATATTGCTCCACCCCTTTTGCCAGCTGGATTTAGGTATAACACTTTGCTTTCAGCTTTCCCAGGACTGTGATTTGATCAAGTAGTAAATGCTCCAGTTTTCCTTCTCTTCAGGTTTGGATTCTTACTTATGCCCAACATGACCAACAGCCTGTGCTGACCACCCCTGTCCATCCATGTTCCTTATTGTCATGGGTTTGCCAGTCAGCCCCCCCAGGGGGCTGAGGATGGTTTTGCTAGGTGGATTTCCAGAGCAAAAATCCCAATCAAAAGTTTTGGTAATGCCCCTGCCAATTACATTTTCAAGAAACCGGAAAAGAAGGCTGGGAGGCTGAAGAGATAAGGGCCACGAGGGGTGGCCAGAGAAGAAGGAGCCATGTAAAGGTAGGCAACTGGCCCCAAGTGGGGGCCAGGCCTCCCTCCTCCCCTGGCCATGGGCAGGGGCAGGTCGTGGCATTAAAGCCCCCCTGGACAAGATATGTAACAGAGTGGGGAGAAAAAGCTCCGAGAAATGACTGCCTGCTGCAGAAGAATTCCAGGCAGAGAGATAGCAGAGATTTCAATGTCAGAGCTGGCTGTTGGAGAAGAGAAAAGCTGGAAGGGGGAAGATTAAAGAGTGAAGAAACTCTCCTGCAGCCCGGAGAGAACCTACGCTGGAGCAAGTCAGCTCAAGTAGGACTTGTGATCCTGGTATAGCATCCATGTTGATGCAACTGAATTTGGGACCTCACAGGAAAACAGGAATGGACTCAAAAGTCATTATTTCCTGTGACACTGTGAGAAGACCATGGAAAAAAAGCCAGTGTCCCCTGTGCATATCCATGGAGGACCCCCACAAGGCCTGGGTCTTAGCCAGGAGGCGGTAAACCCAGCCCTGAGGTCAACAGAGAGAGAGAGAGAGAGAGAGAGAGATTCAATGATAACAGAAGAAAGACTTTCAAATGCTGCAGAATTGTATTGGAAGACCTGCAGCTTTGGAAGTGAAAAGAGACTGTTTTTCTCCTCCTGAATTGATCCAAAGGGAAAAGGGTACTTCTGTAAATATATAGTATTTTTGCTTAAATAGAATTGTTGTATATTTATAATTCTTTAGTTTTTATTTGTTAAATAATAAATTCTAATATTATTTTCCCCCCACATCTCTTTTGTCTGCATAAACTTTCTCTCCACTCGTAGCATTCGTGTGGGGGGGAGAGTGAAAAAAAATTGGCCCATGGCCAAACCCATGACACTTATTGCTGCGTAGATCCTGGCACTTCCTGCCCTGACATTGAGGTGCTGGAGTTGGTCCAGAGAAGAGCAACGAGGCTGGTGAAGAGACTTGAGCACAAGTCTTATGAGGAGAGGCTGAGGGAGCTGGGGTTGTTTAGCCTGGAGAAGAGAAGGCTCAGGGGA